>WEIT01019011.1:12214-50399 GCA_013389985.1 Dryoscopus gambensis | reverse complement strand
AGCATGCTGAGCAGGGAGACACTTGAGCAAGCCAGCAGAGCAAAACAAACCATGTGAAAACCAGTGAAAAATACTTCATCAATCCCTCTGTTTAGTTTTCTTTAGTAGACACAGCTATCTTCATTTCACTGGCTGAGCATGAACTCAAGTCTGCAGCCCACTACTGAAGTGCCCCAGTGCTAATTATTCATTCTTCTGTGTTACGTCTCTTTCTTTCCCTCTTATATCATTTTAGAAAGAATGAGACTTGAAATTGAATTGCAGAGACANTGGTTATAATAGAGCCTTTTCTTTCACACACAGTAAATCTCCCTTACTTGACAAATTAATAGATAAAGGCTGTTCTGGGACCTTTTGGTAGGGCTGTAGAGAGCCAAGGTAGGATAAAGGTTTCAGCTTGGTGCCTACTTCCAGTGTGCAGCTGCTCAATTTTGAAGACAGTGGTTTTCATAGTAAATTAAAGGCAAAGTATTTAGAAATTCCTTAAGTCATATGTACTCTCTCTGTGTCAATACCTCAGAAGATTGATAGCTGGTGTGCCTAATTGCAACTTTCGTACTTCAGTGATTTGAAGCAGAAGTACCTATTATGGGACTACTGCTGTCACAAGTATGTTTTTTTCCATGCTTATATCTAATATGATCCTTTGTATGGTGCTGAAAAGCCCCCACTTAGGGGCATTGTGAAGTACCCAGGGGGTCCTCTGAAGCTTCCAGTGTGAGGGAGTGAGACTGGGGCTTTCACTGGAGGTTTTAAGTTGTCTTACAGAGGGACAGACGTTGGATGCCCTGTTGACTGAAAATTCACTGCAAAAATCTATGATTAAATCCAACCTAAGTCACCAGTTAAGTCAGTTCTAATATCACGGAATCATAGAATGACCTGGGTTGGAAGAGACCTTAAGGATCATCTAGTCCAGGAACTAGGCTGCAGCTTCAGGGTTACTTGAATGGTGTTTGATTTCCTTTAGTCACTGGAAACAGTTTTGAGTTTTCTTTTAAACCTCTTATTTGTAACTGTGTTTATTTTGTAGATATTTGATAAGAGTTCTCCAAGGAACATTGTTTCCATCTCCGGTGTTGAGAGCCAAGTGCTGTGTCAGACTAGCCTCTGAGGAGCAGAGGAAAGCAATTAAAGGATTGAAAGATAAGTGCAGTGTGAATGATAGAGGGGAGCTCCAACCTACTTCTGTGCCTTCCAGCTCAGCTGCAGGTGCTGTATCAGATGAAGAAAGCACTGACAGTGTTTTGCCAGCATCTAAGACACCCTTTCAGACCTGTTCAAGAGATGGCTTGGTAGAGAACACCTCCTTCTTACCAGACATTCAGGATGAGTCTGGAAGTACAAGTGGCTTGAACTCTGAAAAAACAGAATTTATCAAAGAAAATTAATACAGTTACATTTGGTGGTAATAGTTCGTGTGCCAAAGTCTCTATGTGTGCTTCCAAAAAGAGCAGCAGTGCTGTATCTCTAGCACACAAAGCAGTTTAGAGTTCTATTTTGTGTGAAGATGCTTTACTGTATTTTACAAAGTTGAAATGCTAACTGGTTAAACACAAGTGTAATAACTGTTGTGGTTTTGTTTTCTTCAGCCAAGGTAGATGATGAACACATTTCCTTAAAAGGTTTTTTGTTTATAAAACTTTCCAATAATTTATTAAGACATTCAAGGTCTAAATGTCTGGATTGTTTTTTATATTTCTTCACACAGTAGACTTTGCATACTGCTTATTTCTTGTATGCAACATTGCATAACACCTCGTGGTATTATGAACAGGACACTGCATGAATGTGGATTTGCAGAATCCAGTTCAGGTAAGTCAGCCTGCTCCCTTACACTGCTGCCCTAGAACCCTAGCATGCCCTCCAATCCATCACCTGCTGAAGTATGAAGTAAGCAACAGGGCTGGGATATAGTGTTACTGGTTGGCTTGTTTCAAGACTTTTTATTACATGCTGTAGTGTGTGTAGACAGTAATTTGTACAACCGTGGTGGTTCAGTTTGTTCACCAAGCTATTGGATGGGCCATCTCACTGATGGACAAACACCATTTTAACCATCAGGAGAGAAGCCCAAAGGAGACACATGTAACATGTCTCCCTCGCCTTCCTCTCCACAAAAAGAGCAAATCCTAGTGCCGCCTTTTGTTTTCTATGACAGCTCATCCTCCTGTTGTATCTCTCCATTTTGACTCCATGTGCTGTTTCATGTTATCTGCCACCAAATGGACTTCTTTGCCACCTCACCCAATTCAGATGTTGGCTGGCTGTCTTTTCTCTAAACTACCTCATGGCTGTACTGCAAAATTGTCTACCAGCAGCAGTGAGGAGTTCCAGTCTGTCTTCAGGTCTTCTCCTACAAATAGCAGCTTCTAGCTGATAACATCACTCTTCTTCACTCTCAGGTGTTTTTACATTCCTCTAGGCTTTTATAATAATCAGCTTAATTGTCTCTAAAGGCTACTCAAAAGAAGGCATAATGCATTGCATGTCTCACATTCGAGTGCTGTGGCTCATCTGTCTCCTAGATGAGTCCTGCCCTCTGCCAGTTTCCCACTGCTCGCACACTGCACAAAAAGTGGCTGAGGTGCATGTGGCAACTTCTAAATTCCAGACTCTCTAAAACATTGCCTCCTTTTTACTTCCCTTCCCAAAAAGTTACATGGACAATTTAGAGAGGAACTTAGGAAATCTGTTTGTATTCACTAGCACCTGTTGAAATAAACAGTTTCCTCAGACTGTAGCTGCTAATGAATTATTAGTACTGAGCCCAGTTTTTGGTTTGTTACTTTCTAAAAGTTTCTGCTTTCAAATTGCCAAGATTTGTGTGTTTATTTTTAGGCACCATGTTTGGGGCAAGAGGTCTGCTTTTTAATTGAACCATGAGCTTTCCACATCAATGATCAACATTGCATATTCCACATCTTTTAAGATCTCTGAAAGAATTTAAACAAATGCTGTGAGGTCTGGACAGCTGCTGCTACGCAGGGCAGATACTGGGGCCTTGCTAAGTTCATTCAAATGCCGGTCACCACATGTTACCAAATGTTTAAAATAGCTTTTTTTTTGTAATTAGGGCTGACTCTATCCCTAGTGTTAGTGAGGAGAAAAAGAGAAAATACACTTTTTGTTTAGCCTGTAGAAGGAATGTAGTGGAAGGAGGAACTGACGACAGCCATTTCTNATTTCTGAATTTTTTTTTTTAATTCTGTTCAACATATGACAGAATGTTTTTGGTAAGTTCTAACATAAAGTTAGTGGGGATATTTGAAGTGATGGCAGACATTCAAATTCTAAGAGATCATGTCAAGCATGTTGGTTTGAGTTACATTTTCAGATGTTTGTCTCTAACATCCTTCTTGCTGTGGGGGGCACCTTGCCATGAGTGGACTCCAGGTGTTCCAAGTGAAACATCTCAGCTTTCTAGACAAGGAATGGTGCCTACAAGGTGTCCAAGAAGATGGAAAACAGGTTGTGCAGGGAGACAAGCTGGTACCAGAGCAGAATCATACAGGAAGAGAATTACTGGGATGCAGTGATATCATCTACTCTGCTCCACAGCTCCAAGGCAGGCTCAGCTCTACCCTTGTCCTTCCTAGTGGATGTTGTCCTGCTGTAAAGAGCTCCAGAGAAACAGGAAGTTCTTTCCTGCCCTCAAAGTCAAATATTGTTTTTGTTTTTATTGTCTGACCTGTTTCTTCTGCACTTTAAACCCACAGCCTCTTTGTACTTGTGGCCTCTGAGAGGAGATTGGTCCATGTTTTACAAGTCTGTAACTCTATGACTGAGGTATGTTGAACTTTCGTGGAGGAGCTCCAGCACTTCCAGTGACCTGAGAGAGTGCAGGGCTCAGCTCTGTCCCCTCCTGTCACTGTGAAAAAGAGTTTGGGGACAACACCAGCCTGTGACCTGCCCTCTTGTTGCCTCTTCTGCAGAAGCAGAACCTACCAGCAGATTCCACGGATAGATGATCATTTAGTGTCAGGAGTTGGCATTTTTTTCACATAAAAGCTTTAAGTCTTCAGAGTAAGATCTTCCAAAACCTTCTGACTAAGCTATGGCATCAAAATAACTACGTGCAGAAATGTGAGTGGGAGTCATCTGTTAGACCTGAGACCAGCTGTATGATGCCTCTGGGACATTTAGATTGCTATTATGTGACTCTTTACAAGCCTGGTCATGCCATGACTCACAACTAAGTGTGGTGAGGCTTTCAGGACACTGTTCCTCTCTCCTGGAATTTTAAGTGCTTTTATACCACTTGAAGTGGTGCAAAATAACACTTTTGTTTATGTGTGTGTATTGCGTACTGGTGCTGCATATTGCTTAAGATTGTCCTCTATAGGCTGTGTTTTATAAGAGGACTTCAACAAGCAGTCTGTGATAAAATAATCTAAAGTATCTGTTGGGTGAAACTTGCATTGGGGGTTGGGGGTTTTTTTGTTTGATTGTTAGGTTTTTTGGTGTGGTAGTTTTGCGTTTGGGGGGTTTTTTGGTGGTAGACACACCGCAGAAATACCTGAAGGCGTTTGCTGTGATTACTTGCTATTTTTTACTGAAGGGGAGATGAGGGTAGTGAGTCTTTAATAAAAGCTTCAAAATGTCAATTGGCCATAACTAAAATAGTGCCAAATGAAGGCTGGAAACAAATTGCTCTCTCTGTGCTTCTCAAGAGTTTAATGTTCCCTTTATTATTTTTTTAACCTGAAAATGTCACAATAGCCTGCTTGCTTCTACACTCCTGCACTCAGGCACAGCATGATCCAACTTTTCCATTTTGAAAATAAGCTTTTTAAGAGCATCTCACAGGTGCCTTCCACATGTCATGAAGGGAAGCACAGCATTTACACTTCTTTAATTTTAAAACAAACCAAAACAACCACCTTCAACTGCCCCAGACTTTGCAGCTACACCTAGAACAGCCTTAACTCTGATTTTGATGTGCAATATTTGATTTACAGAAGAAAACACGTGTTTTAAAAATTTTTCTTTCGTAGCAGCCACACTTCTGCTAAATATTTGCAGGTGGCAGCCAGCTACAGCCTTTACTGAGTGAATGTTTTGGCAGCACAGTGAGCTTTGGTCTGTACCTGGGGCACAGTTTGAGTTGATGTTTAGCCGGAGCTGTGTTTTTTCCACTGGCCACAGCACAAGGCTGAGGACCAGCTAACGCAGAGAACCCACTGTTCCCACCAGCCCTGGCTCTTGGCCAAGGCTAATGGGCAAGTTCCAAATGTGACTGTGTTAACGTCATTCCCATAGCTGAATTTCAGTGTGTATTGAGTTTTGTATTATTTGTTCCTGTTTATTCTGGTTATGTTACTCTTGCCCTCATGATCCTGGCTTCCTTACTGCAGTGGAAAGGTAATTTTAGCTATTTAAAGCTTCTGTGTGCTTATTATTTTGATTTCAGCATGTGTACATGTTGTTGAAATTCTGTGTACAAGTTAAAAAGAGATCTGTTATTTAAAACTAATTATATTCCAGAGCAAAGCTATAAAACAAAATGTGTTCAGATTGCAGATTTGATTGCAGCTTTAGTTTTTCTGATGTCTAAGTCCAGAGTAGTTGTCGGCAGCAGTATTCATGGTAATATTCTGTATTGGAAGCATACACACAGAAGAAACGAAAAGTTGTACAGTGGTAGTAGTACCAGAATCTCCACGAGTATTGCAGTGCTAATAGGGCTGCGGTTCACAAATGCCTTTTGAAGGCTACATTTAGGCGTTATTGCAAAAGTTATAACTTAATATCTCCATATTATCATTTAGTCTCTTTAAAGATTAAAAACACATTTCCAACAGAGAAGTTTTTTGAAAAATGATGGTAAATTTTTATTAGTACAACTAGAAAGAAACACATTGGCTTGACTGAGTGGCATTGCTTCCATTTGGAGATACAGCTGTGGTAGAAGCAAAACTGACAAATGTTACCCTATGATGAGGCTGCACCTGTGAGACAAACAGCATAATTGTGATCATAGCCATTATGTCAGCACACGGGGAAAGGCTTGATACCATGGAAGGAGGAGCATGTTTGCCTATCTCATGTGCACACATAAAAAAAGCAGTATAAAAATACATTTTTAAAATTACAAATTTTCTCTTTACATGGAATGTTGTGTCAGACACAGTCATGAGAAAGGATAAGATCCAAGGGCTCCCTGCTAAAGCCATTTGGGATTGGGTTCAGCATGTAATTTCTTCAGACTGATCCCATATAGGACAGGGCTGGACCATATATTTAAACAGGACTCTCCCTTATTTCCTGGGAGGGACTGCTTGGAAACTGGTGGATTTAAAGCTGCTAACCACCATATCTGGTGGAGAGAAGCCAGGCTGGGTTGTTCATTCTGCAACAGCACCTCTTTGGAAAACAGGCCTGGCCAGAACCTGTCTGATACCAGCCAGCTGGCTCTGACAGCCACTGGGCCACCTTCTCCTCAGTGAACCCTTGATAACCAGCTCCAGGACTCAGAGCTGTTCTGCCCTACAGCCACAGAAATCCCAGCTCCAGAGGAAAGCTGAAGTGAGGACTGAGAGCTCCAGCCTCCATATCCTTGAGGCAAGGGCATCAATAACCTGCTTCAGCTGTAATCTACTTGCACTAGAAAAACCTGGTCACAGCTGCTTTCTCTCATTTACAGCTGGGGGAAGAGTATTTATTGTTACAGTAAAGCAAAAAAATCCTTAAGATTAAAAAAAAAAAACAAAAAAAACCCTGAACAATCAAACCTAGCAACGCCTCGAAGAGTTTTCCTTCTGAGCATGAAACAGTAATCAATAATCACTTAAATAGTTTCAGAATCCGTAACATAAATATTGAGTATTTATTAATATTCATGTCTATAGTGCGGTCTAGTGTGACTGATGTTCTAATGTTAGCGGTGTTAAAGGAGAAAATACAGCGATAAGAGATAAACCTTTGTTAAAGCAATAGATCTATGTAGATGAGTTGCCACAGGATTATCAGTACCTGAAATGTCCATGTTTTAGGTCTTTTAATGCATGTTTCCACATATGGCAGTCATGCTATTGACAAGACCCTGTCATATTGTCGTGAGGCCATGCCAGAGGTAGCAGAAAAGGTAATTATGTGCCTTAGGCTGCATTCATGGAGGACTAGGCACAGCACTGAAAGCAGAAATTTTAAATGCACTGTTCCCCAGTGGAATTTATCCTGTAATCCTCAGATTCCTGGCTCATCCTATTCTGGCCTCCTCAAAGCTGATAGCTGTGCAGGACATCATCTACAGCAGTTGATAAGACACACTTTCCTCTAGCACCATAAAATGGTGCCAAGCTCCATCGTAATCTTTTTCAACCAGACTCTCTTGGAGTTAAGGCTTAGTCTTTTACTACTGCCCAGAGCACTCCACATCTGGCTACCAAGCACCTGAGCTGGGTTTTTTGAGCCTTTGCTGGTGAAGCTGTTGTACTTTGCTTCTCATGTTTCTGAAACTCATTTGAACAGAAGCTGGAATTCCAAGCCTTCTATCACTCAGATTTTCTTGCTGCTTTTTTTTTTTCCCAAATGCCTTATCTTGCTAGTCAAAATTAAACTTTAAATGCAAGGTACAAGAAGATACCTATAAAAATTATCCAGTTCCCCAATATTTGGGGAAGTGCCCACACTACATCTTTTACATTTTAAATCTGCATTTTCCATTTCTCACAAGATGTCCAAACTAGGTGACTCTAGGAGGGGAATGGTATTGGCAACCCTCTTATGTTTTTAGAGGATTGGAGATGGTCAGTGCATGCTTTGCATGCTGAGCACACTATACAAAGTGGGGAGGAAAGCCAGTGGGGCACAGGTTTGATAAATGCACTGATCAGTGTAGTGCTGCTGAGACACGAGTGTTTCCTGGACACATTAGGACATTGGAAGCTTCAGAAAATTAAGTGGTAGAAGCTGTCCAAAGAGTCTGAACAATAAAGTTTTGGTCTCTGGTGCCTCCAGTGGTAGTTATGGGTCTGTTGGCCTACTGGTTCCTCCATCACCCCACAGAGGTACCCAAGCTGGCTCTGGGAACAGAAGCTGTGGAGTCAGGACACTACAGGGTTATGCCCATGCAACTTAGCTACCCTGAGGGACAAAATGCGTTAGCTCAGGCACACCAGGGGCATATGGCTACACACCTTTGGAGACCTGCATGTGTGCTTTGATGTGTTCTGTGCCACAAGGGTGTACAAACCCATCAATCTCTTCCACACCCTCTAGCGTGTGGTATGGCCCTGTCAAGAGTTGTCCTTGTGAATGTATGTCCTGCAGCGCCGTATGAATGTACCAAGTTCCTTCCTCATCATGAGAAGTCAGTGAAAATGCATGTGCTACTAACTGAATAGTATTAAAATAGGTTATTTCAAAAGGTTTTTCTAGTCTGTGCTACTGCTTAGTTTTGATAGCTGAAAGGCAGAAAGTGGTTGATTCTCTTCTTTTAAACTTTTTGCAGTGTTTGGAATAACACCACAACACAGTTAAAAGAAAAGTCAAAAGGATTACTAATTCTACCCCAAAGTATATTCATGAGCAGAGGGTTTACTGGTAACATACACTTCATATTCCATAGCTCCACAACAAGAATAGGTAGAGCTTGAAACTCCTTTCCACAGAGCTTCTGGACTGCAAAACCTTCAGTGTTGAAGTGCTGATTCCTTTCTTCTTTTGTCTGTCAGCACGATTCTTACCATCTGGAGTTAGTTTAGCAGAAAGGTGTGGATGTATATTTGTCTTTCAATCCACTCAATAAAATGTGACACGTTACTGTAAACTCCAGGTCCCAAAACCTTGGAAAAGCAGACAGAGCCCCAAGATGTTAAACCAAACAAAGTCCAGCGCCCTGCAGTATGCTCGCACACAAGCGGTCCTCCACTGTCACCCTGCAACAGGAAAGTTAAAAACAGTCTATTACACACATGGCCAGCACACATGGTTAAAGTTATATCATAGTTCCTACAGCCATTTACCTTTAGCAAATAACTCAGGTGTAAAAAACCAGCTGCTCTGCTGAACTGTGTAGCCACACACATTGCCAGTATTTATTACCCATTACATTTGTACAAAAAATTACCTGCAAAAGGCTCATACAAATTAAAAAGTTAACTAAAGCATTTCATTATCATGAAGGTAAGTTGTTTACACCAATATTAACAAAAATAGTAATAATAAAAGTTGGGTTAAAGAATGTAAATAGACAGTTGTCATTCCTATAACAGATAAAGAATGCCATACCTAATTAAAATCACAGTGCTTTAATTTCTAAAAGCAATTTTGGCTGTTTCTCCTTAGAGAGAAGCCTACCATGCAAGAGTCCACGGTGCCAGACTCATAGCCAGCACACAGCATCCTGCTGGTGATGATTTTCATGTCAAAATATGACTGGCATTGTTCTAAGGAAATTATGCGAACCTCTCCTTCTTGAAGCTTGAAAGGCACTGAAAAACAGAATAAAGTGTTAACTATACACTAATTCACAAATACTTACTTATTATGACTCCATGAGATAAAACCAACATTTCCATTGGGATAAATTATAAATATTGCTCTCTATATATGTATTAAATGTAAGGAGCACTATGTGTTGCATTCTGGAGAAGTACTAAGCATGTGGGGACTGGTGTGACGTTTGCTGTTTATTCAGCATTCACACCTTGACATGATGCAGTGTGCAACTTTTAGGATGGAGGCAGTAGTGGCTGGAAAACAGTAATGTGAGGGAGGTGGAGGACAGGTATGATTTGCTGTTCCAGGGCAGGATCTCCATGTTTCTTGGTGTCTGTCACGGTAAAACTTGGTAATAATCACTGCCATTTTGGTTATGTTTGGGTAAATTTGATTTACAGAATGTACCAGGAAATCAGAATTTAAATCTTATGAAATTATTGTAATAAGTTCAAGAGATAATAGAAGACTTCTTCCTAGTCTAAACAACTGACTGAGCTCAAATTCTAATCAAAGGTGTTCAACCTAGAGTATGCAGTACTAAATGTCATCTAGCCACAGTGGGTTTTAATGCTTCCTAGCATAAAACCTTTACAATCAACACTGACCACATTAGAAAACAAAGAACCATTTTCCATTTACCCATGCTGCAAAAGCGTTCTGTCAGAGTTTTTCTCCTGACATCATATAGAGATATTTTTGGATGGGTAGAGATGCTAGTAAACAGCTTACCCTTCACGTGTGTAGTTTAATTTTTACCACATCTAACCTGGCCATTACAACTTATGTTCCACTGAAGCAATACAGAAAGGAAGATTTCCTTATCCAGTGAACGGAAAAGCCATCCCTAGTAATTACCATAATAATAGCAAAGGTAGAAACACAATGGCTAGTGCACTAAAAGTGTTGGGGCCAGGCTGATTCACATACTATTTATGCAGAATCATTTTGCCTGAACAAAGATTTACATAACACAAGAGTTATTGTCAAGGGTTGTGGCAGCACCAAAACAAGAAAACACACTAATGTTCTGTTCAGAGATACAAAAACAACACTCGTGATTATGGAATTAATTGTGTCACGAGTACAAAGTGTGGCACAGAGTGCTGATTCACGACCCCTTGCAGTACCATTGCAATAGCGTTCTGAGTGCAACTTAGTTGGGTAAAATCACAACTAATTCAGATGACTTTCTTGAAAGACTTTTTCCAGATCCTCAACATTTTTAAAAATCAAGCCACAGTGTCTAGGTAAGTATTAAGGAGCATAAATTGAGCCTGCTGCTTTGAAAAAGCTAGGCTATAATCACAGCTTGATCCCTTCAAGAGTAGCTACACTTCCACAGTATTTACTAAGATCCAGTAATAGTATGAATGGATAAAAGTTTGTAACAGGATCACTTATTCAATTAACTCAGTAGAAGTTTCACATGTTTTTCAAAAGTCCCAGAAATATTCATCTTACTTTTGTTGCCCATGTGTCCCCAGCCTGTGATGTAGCAGTAGGTGTCTGGCTGAACCAACTGGTCCTTGCTGGGCAAGCAGACGGGTCTTACATAGCTTGTCTCATTGATATCCTCATCTAGTTCCACGATGCTGATATCATAGTCTACGACTGCTCTGTTGTAGCGTGGGTGGAGGATGATAGTCCTCACTAGTCGGATCTGCATGAAACCTGATGGATGATCAAGATTGCTAATCCCAAACACTACTTTCCAGACAGCTGCATTTTCTCTCCTTTGTAAAAAAGGAAAAAAAAAAGTGAAATTTAAGTCAAGGTCTTTCTTTTAAGCTAAAATACCCAAGATTTTTTTTTCTCCCTTTTTGCACACTGCACTTTGCAAAGCATACAAATGCTACAAGAAGAAAGATATTTACGCATTATTCCTTACAGCAAAGATCTGAGCAACAGAAGTCAATGCTTTCCATTTCCCTCCTACTTGTAATCAAACATATTAAAGCTCACTCCATCAAAAGACCTGTAACAGTGTATTAGTTGCTGTATTAAAGGGTGTCAAAGTCATCCCTTGGATCCTGCCCAGTGTTAGTTGCTCACATGCTCGGTGGTGAGCACATACAAATTTCGCTGGGGTGAGAATATTGTTCAGTAGTCTGCTGCTGACAGCTGCAAGTCTCACTAAAATCCCTAACGACTCTTCAAAGAAGCAATTATATTGTGTAAATTAAATATTTTATGATAGCCATGGGAAAAGGTCCCTTATTTATTCAGCATTCAGAATGTGCCAAGTATACTTTCTATGCCTAAGGTCAAAGGTCACTCATACAATTGTTTAAGACTCTTTTGGAAAGCATTCAAGAGCACAAAGCAATGATACATATGATACAAGAGGGAGCACTGAACTATTGTCTGTTGAGACACATCAGAAAAACCTAGATTTTATTAAAGACTTCAAGGGTGTAATCTCTTGATCCTAACTGGTCACAGGATAAATTGCAGATTCTTTGTGGGTTTCTTATTAGTCTGTGGTTCAAAAGCTCTCCAAAAAGTCACCATTTTTCACAACTGCTGAAAGACAGCTCCATGTAACTAAGTACCTTTGACAGGACTGAAGCTTATTCAAAGCAATGTAAATAAAAGCATGCAAAATTTCAGCTTTTTCATAGTAATCAACAGGACTGTAATCCCTGTAATTTGTAAAGAGATTTGGTTGCTAAATCAAGGCTACTTTTGAGAAAGGAGTTGATCAATAGTTAGCTATTAAGAGATAGCAAATGTTAATCATAAAACCTAAGAAGCAGGATTCACCTTAATCTTGTCAAGATAAGAACAGAACCTGTTTGAAACCAGTACAGAAACCACTGAATCACCCAAAAAAGGACTGCGCATGCTCCAGAAAGAAAGGTGAAAAGTGCATTGTGATGAAGACCATTAGCCTTCATCAGAAAGACCCCTGAGGAAGAAGAGGAGCCTTCCTCAGTGCGACCACCAGGGTACACAGCGCATGTGTGGCATGTATGCTAATAATATTAATGACTTCTGAGAAGTAATTTGTATAACCACTCCTATCCCAAGGAATGTGATGAATATTTGTACTCTATGGAGTGCTCCGTGTGTGTGTTCGGAGGAGCGATCCCCCATGCACCCAATGCCAAATAAAGCAAATACCCGCTTCTCTGACTGTCTCTGAAGTCTCTTGGCCTGCTTTGAGGCAATTCACTTTTATCTTAAGAGCGGGATGAAAATTCTGGCATTTCAGACTATAATGATCATTTTAGCATCATGATCAATTTGTAAGCCATAAAGTTACAGAAATTAAGTGCTGAGAATATTTATATACGATTGTGTTTATGACCATTGTAAAATAGCATTGCCTAGAGAAATAAGCAGTCACAGCCAAAATGCATTGTCCTACAAGTAAACAAAAAATCTTTAATGTCTTGGATGCTTTAATGTAATGCATTTCAAAATGATCTTCACAAAACTCGGTGGACTATAATAAGAAAACTCGCAAACGACATGATGTTTAATGCAGCTCTTCCTATTTATGTCCTCTACAAGTATTCATGGCTATTTGTATTATTGTTATATGGTCCTGATGTTTTGTATTCCAAACGTCACGTGAGTTTCACAAAATGGAGCATTTTATATAAAGGACCAGAGCACTTTAAAATCTCTTTAAATTGTTGTCTTATCTGGGTGGTTTGGGAAATATTTCAAATACATTATATGAAAAAAACCTTGTGACATCAAGAATGGTCTTGCTGATGATACATTAAGCTTACAAAAGGCTTCTTACAAATCAAGAATTTCAACATTTCAGGCTTCTGGGTACATCCTCCCAAATCCATTCAGAAGAGCAGAAGAGAAAAAAGTTCATATAACTTCTCAATCAATTATTACGACAATCTTACTACTTTAAGGTGTTTAGAATATAAATGTGAAAGAAACTTGTTAAAAGTTGTACTCTGAGCTCGCAGGGATTAGCTCTACATGAGGGGTAAATGAACAGCTCCAAAATGTAGTGGCACTTCTTCTGTTTTTGACAAAACTGGGAGAATTTTTACTTTATAATGTGACAGCTGCTTTGCTTGTCTTTCAGTAATGAGAGGAATCTCTTATCCAGGAAACTCAATAGATGTCCAATATTGCTGAAGGCTCAGCCTCTATCCTACTCTTTATTTTAGATCACCAGAAAGTGTTCTTCCAAAGGACAGGAAATATTCCAGGAGTGTATTTAAAAATAGATGGAGAGAGAAGAGAAATTCCTTCTGGACCCAAAATCTGATAAAATACAGTATTCTTGTTTGTATTATTCAGGTTTAGCACACTGTTAGTTTAGAAGGACAAACACCAAAGAACTGAGTGTTTTGGAAATAAAAAGACAAAATGTAAATTTTTACTGAAATAGGGAATGACTAACATTATAAAGAAATATCAGTTTAAGAGAGAATCTTGCTTAACATAGTATTTCTGCTGGCTTAAACACAAAGAAAGGTGTTTAATGCAGTCTAAAATAATTTCCAATGATCAAGCACCAGTTTAAAGCAGGATTAAGCAACCATATGCCAGAGGAGTACTTGCTAATTACAGCAGAAAACACTTGTTTAAATTTTCTTTAGAAACCCAATTTAAAAACTTTGGTACAAGACAAAAGAAAAGAAACCTCCCTCTGAAATCTGTCTTTCATCAAAAAGTAATATTGGTTAGTTATTGATGACAAAAATTGTCGTCAAAACGCTGACAATGATCAAAACAAATGCTAAGAACGTAAACATCCTCTGCACTCCAGACTGTCACTCCACTGCGGCCTCTGATACCAGGAGGCACTAAGTAGTTGTTAATACTGACTTGTTAATGATTACAATCCTAATAAAAGAGTTGACTGTATAAAAAGGCAGTGACCTCAATATGTCATCTGCACTATGAGTAAATACCCAGTTTTTCTTTCTACCAGTGGCCACAGTATTTTTTCAGGGTCTTTTCTGCACTGGTACAGAGGATGTTTTTTTAAACCCATGGCAGTTGTATGACAGCTATAGAATTAGTGTTTTGGTCTTTTCCCTTTTCCTGTTTCCTGCTGAAAGTCAGGGCGTCTTCATTTAGCTTTCATCAGTAGAGATCCCAGCAATGAATAATAAACCATGTGAAAACCTAAGCTGATGCTGGTTTGTACATTTTAACTTTCTTTTTTAGAAAGGTCTAATCACAGGTCCCTGTGATTGGCCGTTCTGCAAAGGTCTTCACCTACGCCTCGTGTGTTTGATAGAGCAGGAAGGACTTGGTAATTCACACGTGCAAGCGTAACGAGCAGTAAAATGTTTGAGCCCTCTCACCCTTCGAAGCAGTGTGCTACTGTCAGGACCCATCTCCTGGCGATCAGAACGCAGCCGCAGATGTGTCCGCTGGGCTCGCTCTGCAGGGAGCACTGCCACGGCCACCGGCCCGGGCGGCTGGTCCTGCCCCCGAGGATCCTCTTGCTCATGCGAGCAGCGGGGCGGCGGCCGCAGTCTGTGAGGAACAGAGCGCGTTAATCCGCTCTGCAGGGGCAGCGCAAACAGCACCTTCTGCAGGAAAACTGGGCACGGAATGGTCTTAACAGTCATGAAATTGCACTGAACAATACAGTAAATGGGGCAATCACCAACCACACAGCAGTATCAAACACTGAGCCATTATTATCCTTCCTTTCTATCAAAGGATTTGGTCTCCGGTTACTAATTTTGCCTGGATCAGCCTGAAATATTAATCAAGCTAAGTTTGGGATCCTGATTTCCTCTCACTCAGGAGGTTTCCTGGGTTTATGTCTGTCTTTCTGTCAGCTAGCAACATGTCTGGCCTACTTCGTACTATCAATACTATACTAAGAAGAATTGCTTTGGGAAAATCTGCTCAGCAATGATAAGGTTTTCTTAAGTCAAGTGTGAGGTAATGTCACGCTGTTTACTCAGTTTCACAGCAACAAACTCGCTTTGCCTGTAGAAATTACTAAGGGAGAATATTTAAAGATCTGAAGACATTCTAGTACTTTGTCCATTACACTTTACGAGTTGCTTCCACTAGAAATTACACCAGATTCCCACCTGCCAGTTACTATTCTAAAATAATCCTTCACTTTCATTTCACTTTATATTCTGGAATTGAAAGATGCCAGACTTGGTATTTATCCTGTTTATACTCAGTCTGATTTAGAAAACAAAAGAACACCACCAGTTTCTGCAATCAGCATCCCGAGGGAGGATATGCTGCCCATTGCATATATCTGGGAAATTAGTGGTGAAGAAACAAATTGGAGCAATGGTTATTTGTAATTTACAATTCTTACTGTGTTCACTTAACTTCATAGAGTAAGCAACATATGTCAGAACAAAATACTTTCAGCAAGCTCTTTTGAGCTTTTTCCTTTCTCTGATGAGTAGCAAATATTTTGATTAGTTTCCCAAATTTAGGTCCTGTCTCATAATTACTTTTCCCTGAGTCAAGCTAATTCATAGTTCAAGTTCTTCAGTAAAGCTCTCCTTGCTTGTAGAACATGGTCTCATCACAGATGAAGAATTTCTGCATTTTCGAACCACTTAAAATTGCACAACCTGCTGTGCCAACAGGCTTGGTCCTTCTACTAGATAACTTTCTACTTCAGGTTCTTCTGTCCCCTTGAACTTAAGAGATCACAAATTCAGCTCGCAGGCAGAGAGACTGCTAACCACTCTGGTGGTTAAGGATATTTTCAGCAGGAAGTTTTATGAAATTACTTTTTGGAACCTGACTGCTGATAAAATTCCTTTTCTGGTGTCAGGAATGGGCCACCTCAACACACAGCATCCTAGTCAAAATATAAGAAAAGCTGATGAAACTGAGTATAGTAGGGAAAAACAAACCCTGGGCAAAACTGGATGTTTCAGAGGTCTAGTAAAAATTTCAGAATGAATCCACACGAAACACCTGCATTTGTTAAAGAGATGTAACATATGTTGAAAAATACCCACTTTATATGCACGTCTCTCTTACCTTTTTTAGTGCAAAAGAGAGCCACTTTGCTTCTGCTTTGACACGTCTGTCTAAATATTGAAACAAAACATGGTGGAAATCTCATTAATTGATTAATTTTGGTTAATTTGAAAATCAGCACAAGTATTGTATTCATTGCTGCAATCCAGCTGTTAAAAATTCCCCCAAACTGTAAAAAGAAACTCAAGGGGCTTCTTATGCCAGATTCCATGGTTTCCAGCATCTGCCTGAAGATAATTCAAAATATTAGTTCAGCTTTACAATACATTTCATGAGTAGGTGCTATGTATTTTGCAGACTGCCTCGCTTCCTGGGCATAGATGCAGCTCTGAGGTCAGCTGGGATGCACAGTTTGTCAAGTTCTTATTTATGGCACTTGAAAGCACAGATTGCCAGTGTCCTCTTCCTTACAGTCAAAGGACAGAATTTTCTTTGAAATGCTTTTGATAAGAGATGATCTTTCATGCCCTAAGAGCTTGGCTATTTTTAAAGAATCCAGGAAGTCTGCATACGTAGGTATTAAAACAACAAAAAACTTATAATTTCTGTTGAAAATCTTCAGATAAGAGAGGGAAGAACTTATTTTCTTTGTCAAGGGAGGAGAAATCACAGTTAAATCAGCAGGCACTGTTGTGCAGCTAGCTGACTGCCTTTTTATTTCCACAGCTTTTTCATTCCTACTGTATATATGGTTTTCTGAGGCAGGCGCAGAGCTACATTGGACTGGATACACAGCTCATTTCTTCACCAGGTAATCCTTTGCAGACTTTAATCACAGCAGGTAGGTAGTAGATTTCAAACTGCAACTATTTAAAAAGAGGCTGCATTTCATGCTAAGTCAAAGATACCAGTGTGGGCAAAACAACCGTGTCAGCCAACCCACCAGATTGTCTTGAATCTGGAATTTAACCAGACCTTTGTGCTTTACATTGCATAGACCTAATTCATATATTGTGCAAATCAGTCTGTTTCTCTTCCTGAAAATACACCATAAAATTATTTTTCTAGAGATAGTAGAGGTAGACAACCAATTTCAGGAAATATAATTTTGCACAAAATTTTGAGAGGCAAAGAAAACATACAGAATATAACTGAAACCAGCCATGCTTATGTTTTACACTTGTTTCTTTGACTTACCATACCGCCAGCTCTAAAGAGAAAACTTTAAGCTTTTATGTGTGCATTGCCTGCACTGTGCCATTCCTTCTTATCAAAGATTTATGAATTAGTAGTTTTATTTGTTAGTTCTTGGCCAAGTTCCCATTAGTTCAGAAGCCTGGCAACTCCTTTAAACATACTACATACTCCACAGCACAAACATTTTCCATGCTGCGGTTGGTCCAGATGAATACACCAGGACTGCAGGGCTCAGGAACACTACCCAGTCATCGGGACTGGATGCCTGATGCAGCCAAAACAAAAACAGCCTCACCCTTCATGCACCCTTCCCCCTTAGCTTCTCACTTCTTGTTATCTATTTTCTGAATTCAGGGGGGCTGGAACATCTGTTTCCTACATGTTACTTTCATTTATGCAATAGATTTAACAATAATCCTCATTACTGATGTTTTTCCTCCCTTAACTTTCACTTTGGGCAAAATTAAATCTTTTGCTGCTAGAATTTGTAACTCAGAGGCTCCAGATCCATTACTTCATAGGTTTCCTAGCAGATCTCTTTCAAAATAGTCAAAAAGTACCTTGAAATTTCTGCTTTGCACTTTAGTGACTGAACAGAATATGACTGTGGATCTGCCTTTGCATCTGGTCACAACCCAAGCTGTTTATTCTCATATTACTCTGGAGAAAAGCGTTTAGATACTGTTAGGCTAGAGGAAAAAGACAGTGAGACAGGAAAATCAAAGAGTTAAAAAGACAACTCTCAAGTATCAGGTACTGTTCAGTAATGGCCCTTCTAGATGAAGAAATATAAATTAACTTAAAGGAATGGGGAAAATACTAATGTAAAACAAAAAAGGTACAAAATTGAGATGTAAGAAAGCAAAATTAGGTCCTTACAGGCACAATCTTTTTAGTATTCCGTCACTAGGGAAAATTTTGAGTACAGAAAATAATGGAGCCAAGCAAAAGAAAAGTAGATTTCTTCCTCAGATTTTGTGTCTTCACACATATTGTATTTCTTCAGTTATTCAGGACAATCTTTTCTTGTGAAACAAAAGGATTTTCTATGGAAGAAGGATGTTCCTGGTCATTTTAAAGAGAATAGGGAAACCATGAATCTGCTTTTTGAAGAATGCAGTTGCCAGTGGGGATTAGGTGGGTTTCCCAGTTTTGCCCTCGATTTCTAAGTTCATTGGCTCTTCAAAGTCACACTCTGAAGGTCTCAGCCATGAGATCCTGGCTTCTCATTAGTAACTACCTGTTTAGTTGGGTTAATTAAAAGGAATATACCATCACCTGAAGCCAGATCTAAGGAAACCTACTGTAAGTGGATATAGCCTCTACTGAAGAAGCTGTGGTTGCTCCAAATTAATGAATCCAGACTAGACGGGCTGCAGAGGATGGTAAGATGTTGCTGCAGATTTCGCTAGATAGTACTTTCTGGAGAATTTCTTGCTCAGCAGAAATTTAATGAAGCTGTCTGGTCCGGATGCTTCAAAGGCATCACCTCTGTTTCACTCAAATGCTCTTATTCTACCAGAACAGGCCCCTGAGGATTCACAAGATGGTCTTAAAAGAGAGTACAGTGGTTGTAGACACTAAAATCTTTGTAGACTGTATCTTAACAACTTCTATGAGTATGTGCTGGGATTTATACACAGATACCTTGGGAAAAAAAGAGCTTACCAAAGAGTTTGTCATCCTGCACTGGTAAGCGACTACCCACAGCAGTGACGTTGGTCCTATTTACCTGTTACTTACCCATTCACTAGAAGTGCGTGTAAAGTGGATGCATTTTTATTCTTCCAGTCTGAGTGCAGATTCAGCCATTTTTGGTTCTGCATTTGCTCATTCTCTATTACAATTTCCGTTTTGGATGGTCCTCTGAAACAAATTAAATACATTGATAGAACTACTGGTAGGTTTCTATGTTACAGTTATGAAGGTGAAGAGGCCCTAACCTCTCCTGTTTACTCCAAAGATACACATTTGAATGTCATGGCAAAGCAGTGAGTGGCAGATTCATAGTTAGGAGAATGAAATCACCCCAAGAAGCCAGGCCAGACGCCATATGACTGTCACATTGTATTTTCTGACAAGAAGCAGAATTGGAATAGGGAACAGCAAGAACCTTCTGGTGGCATTTACTGTGATGCACACATTGATACTGTTTCAACAGTTTCTTGGCCTTCCAAAATGCAAAAAATTAGATATTCATATGTAAAACAGGTAACAGAAAAAATATTTTCTTATACTCCTGTCACAGGAAATCCATTAAAATTTAACAGTAAAAAGCAGTCTAGGTCTTGTTAGTAAGACTTGAGAGTATCTCTAAGTCCAAGCTGCCTGCTTTGCAAAACAGAACAAATCACTGGTGACAATGTCAAGCCCGTTCTTCTGCAACAACCTAACAAGTGTGTGAGGGTTAGAATGGTTCACCAGGAGATATTTTCATATATCCACTTCCTCAGTCTAGTTATTGCCTGACAGACTCAAGCCACTGAAGCAATTGCTATTTTACTAAATCTTGATTGCCAAATGGAAAAAAAAAAGAGCTATTCTAAATTACTTGTCATGCAGCTTTCCAGCACATTCATGAGTAGCCATCAATCTCCTTGTCACCAATGACAAGGACTTTCAAGCAGTGCTCTCCCAAATACTGGCCAAAGGTCAAATTCTACATCCTAATTAATGGAAAAGAGAATGAGAAAAGTTCAGAAAAACTGTGATGTGTCCTTAAATTGGCCTCTGAACCTGATCTCTCATGATAGTACCTGGTAACGCCAGCCAGGATATTAGTTTAAGTCAAATTCTCAGTATTGACTGTATTTCTCCTTTAAAAAACCTTTACAAAACATCAGCACTCTTTACCCACTTGATTGCATAAACTAGTAGAGATCAAAGAATTCTGTTTTATGGTAAAATTGTCAGTGTAACCATATGGAAATATTTTCAGCACAGCTGGCAGAATAAACCAAGCTTTGAGGTCACGGCCCTGGATCTCGCCTGTTACGTGACTTATTTTTCAGAACCTTCTCTGGGCATATTAAGAAATATCATTTCATGATCTACTAACCAGAATGTGCAGGCATATACTAACATGTTTGCTGCAAAAAGAGTTTTCTTTCTCAGTGCCTGCTTTTAGCATACACATAAAGATCTCCTCTCTTCATTTCCATATTTCCCACTCTTTTTCCTACCAAACATATGCAAACCATTTTCTTACAATTACATTCTGTCTTATGATCTTCTCTGAACAATGATGTTCACATTTCATAACTGTGTACAGTTATGAACTTGTAAATGGTGTCTGATCTATAAAATATGCAACTCAAAAGTGTACAAAAAGGTGCAAATATCATGCCATTTGATTAATCCAAATCTACATTATACCAAATACCAGATGGTTTTGATGAAACCTGCAGTTCTGAATTACAGATTACAGTGATGCTACAATCATAATTAAGGAGATATGTACTTCTAAATCAAGGTAACAACCTACAAAACACTTACACCTGCATGAAATTTTATAATTATTTTACTTAGCAAAAGTAAGATCATGGCTAGGCCTTTTTCCTCCACGGTCACAGCTTGATATAAAACACTTGAAACCAAGATACCTTAATTTATATCTTTAGAATACTTTCTACAAACATTTATGTTCCTCCCTTGGTGCTGTTTATAAAAGATTTTCTTTTAGATAGGCAAGGGCCGCCACTTGTCTCCTTTCATCTATTTAATGAGAAATAGCCAGAATGAAGGGGACCAAAGAGCCTCATTTCTAGATGAGAAGAAAGCTGGAGACAGTGGTTAGCATTTGTGTAGAGACCAGAGCATACTCAGAATTGCTAGAGAATGAGAGAACATGAGCTAAAAATCTTAGGAGTAAAGATTCAGGCTGGTGAGAGCTTCTGAGTGTGAGACTTTCAGANAACAGAGCAGTGGTTGAACTGATCCCATTTGGCAATAGTTCTGCTTCAAGTGGGAGATGAACGAGATGTTCTCCAGATGCCTGTTACAGTGAGGATTTTATGATTCTTTTGCACAGCACAAACACACTGTAGTGACCAGTGCCTATGATGAAGAGCTGAATCTTCAAGGCCAACGGTTACTAGAACAGATTTTCCACACACCAGAGCATATTTTAACATTACAGAAAAGTCANGGAGGGAGGTGGGGCAATGGGTACTCATTTTAGCCAGCCCCATCCTGTGCTCCAGAAACACAGCAAGCAGCAGGTTCTACATGGTCCCTCTTGGAGCTGTAGCACACATGTTCTTCTTAGAGTAAACACATTCTAAAAGAAAGCTAAGAAGAATCTTTCAATGGACAGAGCCACATCAACTCACAATTCACAAGGATATTTGGCTTTACTGAGTATCTAAAACAACAAGGCTATATTGCTAATTGTTTTTAGACATCAAGCTACATCTTCAAGTTCAAAAACAGCTCTTCCGCCAGTTTTATAGTTTAGTGGCCTGAAGTTGCAATATCTTTCAAGATTTCGGGCCCAACAAATAAAGACTCTTTTTTAATGAAACACTTTCAGAAGGCTCTTTCACTTCTCTGGAGTTTTCTGTTTTCCCCTTTGGTTTGCATATACCATAACAGCTTTGCTCAGAAACTTGGTGTGGATTTTAAATAGTGCTTTTAATTATTACCTGTACTGGAGCAAAAAGGAAAGTTGAAACAGTGCTTGTTGACTGAAACCACACATACTAGAAGATAGTGTGCAGTTTTGAGGTACATCAGTTTAATACAATATTCAGAAACTGGAAAGGATCACACAAATTACTTTCAAATTTTCTAGGGCCCTCTGGCACTGACATGCAATGAGGGGTTGAGGGTACTGACCTTGCTTTTGGGAAGAGAAGCTAAGGGACAATTCAACAGCAACCTGCAACTACTTGAAGAGCAGTTAAAATACGAGGGAAAAAATTTTTCTCAATAGTGCTGCATGGTAAAACATGGGGAAATGGCCTAGACCCACAGCCTTGGAAATTCATAGCACATGAAAAGGAAATACTTTTTCACTAGGAAGGTGCAGCAGCCCTGGAACAGAGACCCCTATCCATCAAGGTTTTCAAGACTTGGCTAAACAGAGCAGTGGTTGAACTGATCACATTTGGCAATAGTTCTGCTTCAAGTGGGAGATGAACGAGATGTTCTCCAGATGCCTGTTACAGTGAGGATTTTATGATTCTTTTGCACAGCACAAACACACTGTAGTGACCAGTGCCTATGATGAAGAGCTGAATCTTCAAGGCCAACGGTTACTAGAACANGACATTCATACCACGGTAACAATAATTCACACATTCTGCGTGGTGATTTTTTGACCAGATCCCTCACCAGACTTTCAAAATAACATATAAGTCCTGCCTGCACCACATGACTTTATAATATCTCATAGTGCTATTTGGATGAAATTATTTGCATACTGAAGTATTATTTTAAAACCCATGGGGTTCTAAACATCTGAACAGACCGTAAAAGTTTAATTTTCTCATATGTCTAGTATCTGCAGCAAATCTTTATAGCCAAAGAGCTACACTAGACCTTCTGAGCTCAAACTACTCAAACATAACACTCAATGAATACATTTTTGGGTTCTTGTAGTCTCAGCCTACGGGCTTCCTCAAGACTGTGGAAAGTAAGTTTACAATAGATGTATGACAAATAGCAATGTTTTACGACTTTTTTCTCCTCTACATTTGAGGTGATAGAAATACCAAGTTTAGTGGTAAAAGGCAAGTGTGACTTTCACGCAGATTTTCATTTGGTCCTCTGCACTGCGTTCAAGAATGAAATGGGATTTGGACCCATGAAGAAATTCTTCCATGAGACTTTCTTTCACTAAAAATTTAACTATCAGAAATTCAGCCAAAAGAAATCTGATGAGGCCATCTGATGCATTCCCCTAATTCAAAATAAGATCAACCATATCTAAATTCTCTCTGGCAGATTTTATATCTGCCCTGTTTGTATATAACTTCAAGATGAAGAATCCTCAGCATTTCCAGTCAATATATTTGAGCAATTTTTAAAATAATGTTTATTCTCAATTTTTCCTACTTGTCATTTAAGCTCATTACTCTGTCTTTTTTCCATCGGAAATAGAGAGTAGTTTATTCCTAACCTTCTACATACTTCAAGGCTCCCATACCTCCTTCCCCCTGACTGACCAAGCAGAGTTTCCAACCTTTCTTCGCAGACCATGCTTTCTAGGTCTCTGGTCATTTCTGCTGACCAATTCTCATTTAGTCCAAATCTAACACAAACTGAATACCACAAAGTGATAACACATAAACATTCTTCATTAATTCAGGCCATTTCGCCAGCCTGACAAAAAACTTTTGAATTCAAATCCTGTCCTCCAAAATGCTTTCAGATCCTCCCAGCTTGATGCTGAATGAGAAATTATCAAGCATGCTCTACACTATATCATCTGAATGACTCACAATACCACTGTATCCTCCCAGACACACTGGGATGAGTCTAGCCCCCACCAATACATCTTTATGGTTTGACAATGAATCATCAACATTCTCACATCATTTTATCTCTGTTCATAGCTCCTTACTTATTTCAAAAGTCACTTCACATAGTTTGAAAGTTAAAAGTATATCATATCTACAGTTTCTTCCCCATCCACAGTGTCTCTGGTATTCCAAGGAATAAATTAAGGGACTCTGACAAGATTTGTTACTGATAAATACAGTCTGTCTGTTATTAAGACCTTATACTTTTGTAAT
The DNA here is from genome assembly GCA_013389985.1 of Dryoscopus gambensis. Taxonomy (NCBI): domain Eukaryota; kingdom Metazoa; phylum Chordata; class Aves; order Passeriformes; family Malaconotidae; genus Dryoscopus; species Dryoscopus gambensis. Next base: position 26,115 of record WEIT01019011.1, on the reverse strand, counting down.
TTGTTGGTAATTCAAGTTAGGCAAGTAGTTTGTAAATCTCTGTATCTCCTGCTTTTAGCCTTTTTAATGAAAGATGGCATACCAAACAATTTCCTTCATTCTCTACAGCTTCTCAAACCTATGGCTACTACTACTGTCAGCCATAATGGAGACCCACCTGAGCCATAACTACTCAATGCTCTTAGATGATTTCAACAAAACTAGCTACTTTGAAGAGCAGTGTATTACCTATTAATTTCTTACTCTAGCCCCCTTTCCTAAGTCTTTGCTATCTTAGTAACATAATATGATTTCCTAAGATTTATTTGTGGTTTTGTTTTGGGGTTTTTCTTGCTTTGCAAGAAAACAACAGAACTCAGTCTGTGTTCTACATTATAAGTGTGCTCTCAGTGGGGAAAAGTAATGTTTCATTAGACAAGCTGCACAACAGAAATATTTAAAAAATAGTTTTCAGAGCATTCTAGTCTGCTACCTGCTGATCACTGTGCACGACAGTCAAAGTTTACAATGAAAAACAAGCATTATGTCTTGCATACTAAATTATAATGAAAAATAAAGAAAACAAAACAGAAGGCAGGGACTACTTTTCCGTTATGAAGTTCATCATTCTGTTTATAACACATTTGGGATAGTTCCATACAGCAATGTTTTCAATACCTTATTCTCCCTCCATTTGGAAAAACTCCTTCAAATGTATTAAATTGCAAGTTTGGAATAAAGTATAGTCCGTAAAATGGATTACTTCTTGCTTCCCAGTAACAGTGACACACATCAGTTTAGTTTCTCTAATTCCATCCTTGTAAGCCTCATGTGACAGCAGGTTTGAGAAAGGAAGCCTTGAGTTATGCCAGAAGGCAATGGATTACACGCATATGGGCACTAATTTTAAAAAATTAGGCCTATTTCAGAGCTGGAACAGCATCTGTTTCCTGTCTGTATGCATTGGTTAAGATGTTTCTTGATCTTGAGCAGAATTCTCCAAAGCCACAGCTGTGCCATAGAATATGGAGTAAGAGACTAAAACCTTGATTTTAACAGCATTAAAATCAGAAATACCTGAAATTTTGTCGTGAAATATGTGAAAACATATTGAAACACAGAAAATAAAAATTAAAAATATTCACTGCATTGATAGAAAAAATTAACACATATGATTAAATAATTCTTAAATTTTTTTGGTGGAAAGTAGGTGGTCTGTGATGGTAATTTCGGATTTCAAAACCCCTCAGTCCTGTGTTCTAGCTGATAAACTAGTCAAACCTATGAAGAATGAGTTAACTCATAATTATACTGAAAAAAAAATTACTTGCTTGCTTTATGTTTGTGTGCTGGCTTTAGCTGGGATAGCGTTAATTTTCTTCACAGCTAGTCTGGGGTTGTGTTTCAGATTGGTACTGAAAACAGTGTTGATAACAGAGGGCTGTTTTCCTTCCTGCTGAGCAGGGCTTGCACAGAGTCAAAGCCTTTCTGCTTCTCACCCCACTGGAGCAGCGACAGGGCTGCAGGTGCACAACGACTCAGAAGGGGCGGCAGCCAGGACAGCTGACCCCACCCCACCTTTTCTCCCCTGTAGGGAAACTATTCAATGAATTTGAACAGAATTCACTTCTTTGGTTCAACATCATCCTTTACAGAATTATTATTCACTAAGAAATCTTCCCATAGTAGAATTTATGCTTTTTCTTTTTTCTATTTTCTAATTCTAGAATTACATGTTTTTTCAAGACATGTAACATATTCATTCTTTTATTACTAATTTCTTCTTCTCTCATTTCTAACAGAATTTGAGACCCTTAGTCTCATAGACATTTTTAAATTTTTGAGCTTACTTTATATCTAAAGCTAATGCTGACATCTTTTCATGAGCTAAGATTACCTTTGAAAGAACCTCTGTCTGTTTAATGATACAGGGTTTATATGCAGAGGATGTCTTTCATTAGGATGCTTTGTAAGAGCTGAGGAGAGGGTGTGGAGGTCAAATAAGGCTTTCTTGAATGATACAGCAGAAAGAGCAAAACTGAAGGGAGACCTATTTGCCTGAAAGCTTGTCTGATAAAAGGTGTTATGTTTCTTGCAGTCCTTGCCCCTCTCAAAGTCTTAAGTCACCTCATTAAATTATAGACTAGGTTGCTCAGAGACCCACCCAACCCGACCTTGAATATTTCCAGAAATGGAGCGTCCACCATTTCTCTGGGTAATCTGTTCCCGTGTTTCACCATCCACATTGCAAAAAATTTATGCCTTATGTCTGGTCTAAATGTACTCTCTTTTAGTTTAAATATGTAAGTCAAAAAAAAACCCAAAACACTTCAAGGTGCAGATTACAGAATAAATTTTCAATGCAGAGAGATTTAATATCTGTTTAGTGTTAAATGGAGTAAATTTGAATCTGGAAGCCCTTAGGGAAAAAAAAAAAAGAAAGAAAAAAGGGGGCAGTAGGTTTATAATGTGTAAGTTATTAAATAGTTTTAAAAAGGATTTGCAATCAATCATTATAATAAGAACATTTCCTTATTTGATAGCATTCATGAGTCTTTCTTTTAGTCAATTGCAGAATAGTTAGGCTTGAAAGGGACCTGTGGAGGTCAAGTAGGGCCACCTATGGCCAATTACCCAGAAGCACATTCAGACAGCTCCAAGGCTGTTTGAGATACTAAAATTATGAATAAGAATTATCATTTCACTTTAAAAAAAAAGAAAATATCTAATCATAGAGCTAGAAAGTGTTATATGAGGAGACTGATCACATGCTTAATGACTATTTGAAGAAGTTGTCACAATTTATCAGGAATTATAAGGTTGAAATTTCTCTGAAAAAAAGCCTTAGCCAAATAATTATATTTTAAACTATGTATGTACTACATGAAAGATGAGACGTAATCTATCAGATTTTAATCTAACACAAATCTAATACAGTGAATAAAGTATACATATTTTAACAGTGGCTTATTATTGCTCAAATTTACTAAAACAGCCTTCCACATCTACCACAGGTTTATTTTCAGTAAATTTCAGTAATGAGTTATTAGTTGCTATTCTCAAAAAAATTAAATGAAATGTGAAAAATTTGCTATCTTTCTACATCATCTACAGGATTAAGAGAACACTGTGGCCATGGACAACACGAATAGATTCTGTGTAGGTCAAGAGTGTGTAACATTCTGTTGAATGGGTCTAGAAATGTAGATTGAATTAATGAGTTCAAATACTTCCTCTTTGGCATGGAAGTTGTTTCCTTAAATGTCATGTTTATTCTTGGAGAAAATTAAGTTTCATTCAGAAGTTCAAATTTATAATGTGGGTACGACAGAAGGATTCTGTGTTTTGTTTCTGTTATGTTTTTAACCAAATAAGACATGAAGCTGAGTTTCCATTATTCCTGTTGCAGAAATAGTTACAGAGTAATAAAAAAAACCAAATTAGACAATGTAAAAACAAGAGATTGTTCATCCAGCATCTTGACTTCTCAGCTGTCAAATTTTAAAGATCTTTATACTGAAGACATAGAGTGAAAAAGTACCAGGAAAGACAAAACACCAGGCAGCAATGAGAGACTTCCCTTTCACAAATACACTCTCAGCAGATGCTGCAGCAGAGGAAAAAAACGAGAAGGAGCTCCCTGTTTCAGTGGATCACCAGTGACACAGCCTCCAAGAAAGGGAGCAGCAGTCACAAGAAGAGAAAACAGTAGATTTTTAAAAAGAAGTAACTTGGTAGACAGCTGTGATTTTATACAGATACTGCTAGACTAGAACAAGTAGGTGAGGTAAAATTCCCCTTACTCTGCTGGATACAAGCTCCTGAAGTATATTATATTTGCTATATCACCCTAGTGCAGCTAAGAAAAAAAAATTATTCCACTATATTTTCACAGAATGACACAACAACTCCATTGCTGCCTTTATCAAATTTCAGAGCTGAGCAGACAATGCTTTTATGACCACCATTTCATGAACAAAGAACATGAACTTCCAAGTATATGAAAGTGGGTTTCTTCAACTGAACATCACGACAAAATACATTCTTCCAACATAATATTCTGAACCTCCACAGTACACCCATCTTCAGCAGCAAAGCCTCTAGCACACACCAGGACAGGTGTGCGACTCACTGCTGTTCTGTTGTCTTCCTGTTTAACAGAAAAACGAATTGCCAGAGACTGCATTTAAGTTCATTGTATTGGGATTTGGAACTCAGTCAGAAGTCTCTGAATAAACTTATATGTCCTGACATGAAGAGGCAGTCAGATTAGGTGATAGTCCCATCCGGTTGTAAACTGTGAATCCTTAGGCTTGAGCACTCCCATTAAGCTCTTAGCATTACCAAAAAAGGCTTACTTCATATTTAACATTTTTTTTGTAGATGAAAACATAAGAACCGCTAAGAATACGTGTTGCATAACTTGAGCAACAACTATCTTTAGTCCAAAGCCTTTCAGAAAATGCTTGGAACTTGCAGTTTTATGTGATGTTGCATCATGCACAACACAACACATTCCATGAGTTGCGCTGTGAAAAACCGGAAAACCACATTTTCTGTGGAATTAGAATTGGCAAATAGCCAGGAAAATTGCTTGCATTTTGTGAAATGGGCAGAATAGAATAAACTTTAATGTTGCTTCAGACTCAAGGCTCATATGTTCCAAACAGACAGACTGATATTCTGTAAAATATGTTACCACTATCAGTTAAATTGACCTAATTTTAACCACTGTCATTAAATTATCTTCATTTGTTTTTTGAGATTAATTTAGCCTAGAGTATTAAAATTTTTAATTAATTTTTAGTTATTTTTAAATAACTAAAACATCCAAAAGCTGTTAGAAAGACATTATCTTTACATGTTCAACATTAACACATTATGTAGCAATTGGGAATTTTATTTGGCAAAGCACCAGACAGCTATGAAAAATAGTTTGCAGAGCTTTACAGAAAATAAAAATGCCATATGCTACTATTCATTGTAATGCCTGGTCTAAGGCATTAGTAAGTTTTCACTTTGATATCTCACATGCAGTATTTTTCTCTAAGAATAAACAAGAGAACTATTAAATCAAAATCAAGTGTTGCTGTAAGTTATTATTAAAGAAATCTGCACAGCCACAAAACTGGGGGGTTCTGCAGTGTGCTCTAATGTGGACAGGATTTGTATATCCACAGCTTTTATTTTCAGAAGGAGTAAAATGAAATTGTTCGCATTGGGAATACTTGCAGAAAGGCACTGCATAAAATATGTTATATTTATTAATTTTTTTAAAGGGTGAAAAGGAGTAATTTTATCATTAATTGAGTTTTGTGCAATATACAGTCTAATTTACCAGTACCCTCATTGGCGACTAGAAAGAGCTTATTAAAAACACCGATGTCATCAACCTCACATTCAGCCATTCTTGTTATAAGTCAAACAAATTATGTATGCAGGACATAAATGCCAACAGATGAAGTTCATGGCTTCAGATCAGATTTCACAGAGGCATGAAACTCCAATCATCGAGTCTTCCATTTCACCACATAGAAAATGTTACCCTCTGCGACATTTTCACTGAATCCCTTTGCAATGTTAAGAAAAGAATTAAATAACCATATTACTCATATTACTCCTTTTGGAAATCAGTTCTGGTAACACATCATAATCTTTGTTTTCCTTATAGCTCTTCAAAGCTAATTTGGTGTACTTTTGGCAGTGCCACTTCACAAAAACTTGGAGAATAGCTAAGAAAATCGAGCTTCAGGTGATTGATAAAATCAGGCACTAAGAAAGGAAAGATAAACACTAGTCTGTTTTTCTGAAGTACTGCAAGAAAGAATGAGAAATTAGTATTGGAGTCAAACTGAAGTTGAAGACTTCCGATTGGAAGTGTAATTTCCCACTGCCCTTCACATAATTACCTGTCACTACTAAAAAGATCTTGTAGAAAAACTGGTTGGTAGAACGTGTTATCCTATGAGAAAATGGATTTGTGAGATTTAAGAATCATTTTTATCTCTTACGTTTCTTAAAACTGTAGGATTGCTAACATCTGTTAGGAAGCATCAGTGGAGAAGCAGGAAGGTACTGGTTTCTACTCATGCCGATTTCAGCCTAGGCACACCTCTGAAAACAGGAGGGAATCAGAGGTCCTGTGATAGCTTAATACCTTTTCATTTTTCTAGCAGCAAGCATCATAGGAAAGAGAAGCAAATTTTGTATTAGGACTAATGGCAAGGTGAGCGTGAGTCAGCAGTGCCCTGGCAGCCAGGAGGGCCAAGTGTGTCCTGGGGGGCATCAGGCACAGCATCATCAGCCGGGCAAGGGAGGGGATTGTCCCCTCTGCTCTGCACTGGGGCAGCCACACCTCGAGCTCTGGGGGCAGTTTTGGGTGCCACAGTATAAGAAAGATATTAAACTATTAGACAGCATCCAAAGGAGAGCCATGAGGATGGTGAAGGGACTGGAAGGGAAGCTGTATGAGGAGTGTCTGAGGTCACTTGGTTTCTTCAACCCAGAGGAGACTGAGGGGAGACCTCACTGCAGAGAATCTAATACAACTTCCTTGTGAGGGGAAGCAGGGGGGCAGACACCGATCTCTTCACTCTTGTGACCAGTGACAGGACTCAAGGGAATGGTATGAAGCTGTGTCAGGGGAGGCTTAGGTTAGGTAACAGGGAAATGTTTTTCACCCAAAAGGTGGTTGGGCACTGGAACAGGCTCCCCCAGGGAGCTGGTGCTGGTTACAGCTCCAGCCTGACAGAGTTCAAGAAGCATTTGGACAATGTTCTCAGGTACATGATGTGATTGTTGGGGTGTCCTGGTAGGGTCAGGAGTTGGACTCAATGATACTGATGGGTCCTTTCCAACTCAGTATATTCTACGATTCTATAAAACTGAATTATGAAGAAGAAAGCATTCTTAATATTAAGACCATTGCTTTGTTCTTAGACAACAAAGTAGTTGTAAAATCAATAACTATTTCTGAAAGTATCAAAGGAGTTTAAGCTTTATTAGGATGCTAAATAAAGCTAAAGCATAAGGATAATGCAAATATTATTTAGATACAATAAACTAGATGGAGGGGTATAAAATTGTTTTATGTTAGAATGGCAGGCATTCCATTTGCAGATGGTCTTGAATTCAGGGCATCTGATAGAACTGATGTCAAGTGTCCCTGCAGTGCAAGACGATACGGAGTACGTTAAGTCCAGACTCCCTAACTCAGCATCTTTATCCTCCTGTGCAGTTTGAGAAAGGTACAAAGAACAGGCATGTCAGTATGTGTTGTGGTGAAAGCCAAACAGGAAAGATACTTCTTCATTCAGTTTGGGGATCAACACTGACAAAAGACATCCTTATATACCATTAGATTTGTCTCTTCCTAGTAGGACACAGATGTGAATATCAGAGTAGATGAACTTGTTTTTTATTTAACAGTTATATTTTGCATCAACTATTCCACAATTCAGTGTGCATGCAATAAGAAAGACACATAGATGCTATTTCTTTTTCTGAGTTCCACACAGGAAGCTCTCTCTTTAACAATTTGTTGTTCAGAGATGCCCAAGTTAAATACATTCACTTGTCTAACTCACAGTATTTACTGCAGAATGCAAATAAATTAAGATAATTTTTCCTATGTTTCCTAAGTCTGCTTTAATTCTTTAGGAAGGAACAGGGTATTATATTGCCAAACAATTCTGAGCCTCAGCAATAACTGCAAGTTCAAATATTGAGACTTGGCAAAACACCATTATTGTTTCAAAACACTCTTTTAATAACAGTCATGCAAGGTTTATGTACTGGTAAAAGTGCCTAGATTTCAGTTAAATTCTGTTCCTGCCATAGTTCCCAAAGTTCCATTACCTCTTTTCTCTGTGAACCATTTCCTAGAACCATTTCACTAGGTCAGTGATCAAGAATCATTCACATCCAACTCTAGCACTCCAACTGCCTAAGAAATTCATCAAAGCTACAAACTACTGACCTTACCCTAAACCCATCTGATTGCAGGCCAGCTGGCTTAAGTCTTCTTGCCACTCATCAGCACAAACATGGTTATCAGCAGCTGACCTGTGAACAGTCAGGAACATCAAGGAATTCGTGTTTTCAGTCAGTGTCACTGGAAAGAAAAAAGGAGGAAAATTTCAATATTATTTCAAGTAGTTTTATAAATGGCAAACTGAAAACATACAACTACATTCAAGAGTTTTCCAAGTTGCTGGCACTTTTCCTAATTTTACAGGCTGAATAACTATGCAATTTAAAACCAAATCAAGTGTGGTTATCAGAACCTTGCTAAGACTGAACAGCACGAGACATTGAACAGCAAAGGCATCTTGAGGGTAGGAATAAACCTGAATACTTCTAATTCACCAGCACAGATTTACATGGGTTGATGATAGCCTTAGTTTTTATAGCCCTAATCTAGTTAGATAATCTAGATAGAAAGATCATCTCCATTTCTTGTCTCTTAATCTGTATATAAAAGTTCGGGAACTGCTTTTATTACATGCAAAAAGATTCTCAAAAGGTCCTTCCAACTCTCAACGCCTTCCTAATCTCTTCTCTATCCACAATACTTCCCAGATTTCACACACCATCTACACATTTTCTTGCCATATCACTTTTCTTATATCTTTGCACTGTGACACTTCACATGGAGCTTTTGCTTTCTCTTTTACCCACTTCCTTGCATGCTTTCCCAGCCTCACCCCAGTCTTCTCTTTGCTAATAGAGGGAGTCCCTCTCCACCACTGCATTCTAAATTAAATCACCAGTGATTACTACCATCAACCAATCATCACTTTGAGGCACCCCACAGCAGCAACTTACCGCAGTCCCATTCATCTGAGCTGTCACTGCAGTCTGCCTGCCCATCACACCAGAGTTCACGTGGCACACAATCATGGTTGGCACATTCAAGTTCACTCTCTTCACAAAATGCTGCAAAGACAAAAACATGCTTCCCCCTGAGAAAAACATGATCAAAGTGAAATTCACACTGAGATGAAAAATGGAGAAGGAGGGTGAAGGTAGGCGCAGATCAGATTTATGGAACACATAAGCGAACAACAAAAGATTTGCAACAAAATTCAGCATGGATGCCACTGAGGCAGAAGGTGGTTGCTGCCATGCAGTGGCAGAGAGCTTTGCAACTCAGAGGGAAGGCAGAGTGTCTGGAAATGCAAGATCTGTGATTACATGGTATCATTTGTGGTCTTGTTATATGAAACCTGTCTAAGCCCCTCAGAAGCTGTAAGTGAAAATACTGTTCCATGCTTTTTAGCTGACTGACCCAAATTTGTTTAATTCTTCATGTTTTTTGAAAATTTATTTTACTACAACGAATATCTACTTCCTCTCATCTACAGCTATTATATATTAATTTTTGAATTTTACTTTGCTTTTGAAAATTATATAATTATTTTTATCTCCCCTTTACAGGTGGAGAACTGCTGTACAGATAGATATGTTCCAGTTCACAACTGGTTGCCAGCTGGCATCCTTACATATGGATTTCCAGAGTCTGATCGGTACGGGAACCACAAGAGCTTCCACTAGCAAATGACTTTTAGCTGTCCCCCAACAACCTCCCTTCCAAAAGGCAGGTGTGTAGCAGTACAGTACCTTCCTCAAGCACAATTCCAGCTTCTATAAACCCCATCATTAGGGAATTTTGAGACCTGAGGGAGGGCAGAGAGGGAGTGAATGCATGGAAGGCAGCTGCATTCAGTTGTGCCCATGTTTGGCTGATGTAGAGCATTTGTACTGCCATACAATCTAAGCATTTATTTGCAACACGAGTACAAAAAGTGTACTCCACAGTGAAAACCATACAGATAGAGCAGGCAGTGCTGCCTACCCCTGATCCTTCTGCCAGCACTTCGAGCAGACTTACACTGTGCACAAGGATGGTATGCCCAGGCCATCAGTCTACCATATTAAGTTTTGTATCTTGATTGTTATCACAGTTTGGATTATAGAAAAAAATCTGGGGAGCCAAGTAGGGAGACAGAATCTAAGAAATGTCAATCAGAAAAGAAACTAAATAAAGAAGAGAGACATATGAAATTTTTTATCCAAAAATCATATCAGAGGGAAAATCAAGGAGAAATCAAGGAAAAGAAGAGCAGTGAGCAGCTATGCCTGCATGGAATGAAGCTGAGGAAACTTGGGAAAAGAAGTTTAAAAATCTACAAGGAATAAAGAAAAGAAGTGCAAAGGCACAAGAACAAGGAGGGAGAAAGAGAAAAAAAAAAAAAGAGATGACGAGAGTGACCAAACAGACAGCAAGGGTCCAAGGATGTGAACAAAAAAGGACACAAGATGAGGAAAGAGAGAAGTTGGTGCCATAGAAAAACTGAAAAGGAAACTGAGGGAATGATTAAGTCTTTCTGCCTATAGAAAACATATAATGTTTTTACTTTCATTTTTTTTGCCCCTCAACATCCCAAAAATGTGATCAGCCCTTTAAGGGAGTAACAAACTGCATGAGTCCTTACAGCAATTCTTTTCATCCATCATGTCGGGGCAGTCTGGGAAACCATCACAGATCATAGAGTGTTTGATGCACAGCTTCTTCAAAGGACACTCCCAAAGACCCCTTTCTCTACAACCTGGAGGCAGAGAAGCACAGTTCTGAAATACTTGCATGCAATATCAAATCAACTGTTTTCTTCCTTAGAAGTCCTGAAATGCACAAAATATTTTCACTTAAAACATACCAAGAGTAGTTACTAATAAAGAAATGGAAATGAGATTGGCACAGTGCACACTTGATAAATGGATCTAAATATTATAACACTTCACACTACTTCAGTGCTTGTAAAATAATAATTTTATTATGCTATGCATATCTATAATTAACAGTTTAGACATTAGCTCAATTAGCTCAAAACCCATACAGCACTATTCTTGAAATACATTTACTAGTAATATAAGAACTTTCCTAATCCTGAAGTCTGTAGAAATTCCTTGGTTGTTCAAAAGCAAATCCTATAAATGCATGGAATCTCCATGAAACAGTGTAGAAATACATACTTTTTTTTCTGGCAATGCTGAGACAGAATCTAATGCAGAATCACAATGAAACATAGAAAGAGAACAAATCCATACCAAATTACGTCAAAGTGCTTTGACAGTAAAATTCCTGTTGGTCAGATAGAGGAAATTAAGAATAGCCCAAGCTACATTTTAGAAAAGAGTTTTCTCTTGTTTTTTTCCACTTTTTATGTCCATCAACTAATAAAGTATTTCATTGTGATACCAGTTTAAATACTTTGACATATTAATGTCCTGCATGTCTGACACTCTGATTTTATAAGAAGCTATAAAAATGACGTGTTGTCCTGACTAAATCAGATTATTTGATTGCCTTGTGCAAATTCAAGTGATAGCCCTGATGTTCATACATGGAAATAGTTCAGGCATACATTTACAAACAGCATTTAAAGAAGCACCTCTCTTTGCCTGGACCTGGAACTACGAGACAAATCAGAAGTTACTAAGCAAATATATTGTTTCCAAGAAGTTTTAATTCAGAAGTACATATTTGACAAATATGAACCAGAGAATCTCTACTGGATTACTGGAGAAGTCTATTCAGGTTTTAACCGTACTTGGATGTGTGGGGTGCTTGACTGTGTTTAGATTTGAAAAATCCATGTAAATAAATGTTAAAGCATAGAGAAATAAATAGCCTTAACACTTGAAACTAATTCCTCATGATCAAAGAACTTTCTTGGGTATCACCACTTTCCAGGTCTCCTTCTTGACAATATTTGTGATAACTATTACTGAAATACTAATTGAAATCAAACAAAATCTCTACTCTTATACAGAACAAGGAATGTCACGTTAGGAGCTGGATATGAATATAAAATAAAAAAGCTTAAATCCCCCATAATTTATGAACCTTGGAATTTTTTTAGCAGATTGTTTACAATTCATTAAATACATGTTTGCCTTTACTCTTCATCACACATTACACTCTTACACCGTGAAGTGTACCACAACTCTCAAAAACTAATCACATAGACAAATATAGAGACAATTCCCTATGAAAAATTCACTCCTTACTGAATTCAGTGTTCAAATACACTGTTTTGTTTGTAGAGACCGTCTACCATTTGGAGTATTTATATCTCATCTCTAATTATTTTTGTGACATGCGTTTTAATTAAATGAAAGGGAAGTGAAAGCAGAGGTAGGAAAACTTGTCTATATGTACATTACCCCCGGCTCAAAAGTACATTTTGACAAGAGATATGGTTTCATATGTGATCTTACNGAACTCAGATTCCAGATAACAGAGGAAGACAGTATTGGTTTTAAATGTTGTGTCCTCAATTTCTTTAGCAGGTGTAGGACCCTCTTCTGTTCCCTGCCAGAGGCACTGTTCAGCAGCCAGCAATTTAATACAATCAATTACAATGAACTATATTTAATACAACAAACTCTCGTGCCATTGTTCATAATATATTTTGGAAATTACCTCCCCTACACTTTACTGCACTCAGAAGTCTCACTTCCAGTAATCTCAGTCAAATTTTCTCCCCAAATCGCAGTCTAAATGGCACTAAAGTCTTAGGATTTCACTGCAATTGCATGGCTGAGATTTCCTCTCACAAAGACCATGTGAAAGTATGGCAGGGATTGCTGACAGAAGGAGACAATGGGTGCTGAATACAGCTCTACTCTGCATGGGTAAAGGATACTTTAGTCCCCTTGGGCAGTTCTTACTTACATTTTTTGGCCAGAGTAGATTCAGCACAAGAAAGCTGTAACTAGTCCTTTTCAGCCTCCTTTGCCTTGCACTGTAAAGTTGTTACATGTCTGTCATTTAAATCACTTCAGATACAAGGGTTTCAAATTAAACATTCAGTGTTTTTTAACGTTATAAAACCAATTTAAAAGGATAAAGCTAATAAAATTTGAGCTAGCCATTCCCACATGGAAAGATCATCAAGTGTTGATTTTGTCCTGCACACATGGAATATGAGTAAGTCGGAGACAGTTACTTCTGGAGCTCTACAAGGACGTTTTGTTCTTCAGTAACAGTATTAGCCCTGGCCAGTGTAATGTCACTCTGACAGCGGTAATTTCCTAGCTGATACAGTCTTCCATATTTATAGAAACTGATAAGAATTCTGCTGATTGCTTGTGACATTCTGTCTAGACTTTAGAGAAAGAGAGATCCACTCGAGAAATGAATGTTACACATTAGAAGAATTTTTCACATGTTAATGTCTAGAAGAATAAAATTATCCTAAAAGACACCTAACAGTTAGTTTTCTAAGGAGTTCAATATTGGTGGCAACAAATAATATTTGTCAGGGAGGACAATTGAGACAATTGATTCAAAAGTAAAGAGATGTCAAACTCTGAAAGAGTCACTGTGATCATCAGCTCTGACTTTCCTTCATAATCCAAACAAGAGAATGACCTAGTATTAAATCATGTTTCAGAGAGCATATCCTTTTTTACCTTTCTTTCTTTTTTACAGGGGTGGGGGAAGGGAAAGAAAGGAAGAAAGAGGAGAGAGAATACAAGCATGATCTGGAAACTCCCAGACACTGACAATACATCACACATTGGTGATAAATAACCCCTTGGTTACTGCAAATATTAAAACAATCTGCTTTTTTAAAAGAAGCATTTTATGGAGCTGCCAAGTTTGAATTTTAGCCTAGCTTAAGCTTTCTGGTGCTGGATTTTATTTTATTTTATTGTCTCTGAGTAGAAATTCTGTTATTCTCACAGTTTTGTTGCTCACAAACTCTGCTTCCCTCTTAACCTGTTTTCAGTTAAAAAAAAAATAAACAGGTTGTGCACCTCAGCCCTACTGTGCTGGAATGTTTTTAAATCCTTTGCTCATATGCACCCCTCTTCTCTAAATTCTTAGTGATGTATAATTATTCTCGTTGCCC
>WEIT01019010.1:0-20444 GCA_013389985.1 Dryoscopus gambensis | reverse complement strand
ACGCACCCGGAGCCCCCCCCCAGCAGCGCCAGCTCTGCTCAGACGGGAGACCCCGCGCCCCCCGGGCAGGGGGACGGAGATGCCGGTGGCACGTCCGGAATTGCGGCCCCTCGGGATGGTCCGGGCAGAGCAGAGAGCGGCGGCAGCGAGGGCAGCCAGGCCGTCCGCAGCCCCACGTACCTGCTCTCGCCCCTGCTGGGCTGTCCGGTAGGTGCCACGGCTCCTTCCCTTCCCTTCTCCTCGGGTTTGTATCCACTGGTAAAGGAAAATAAAACTGGAGACAGCTCTGATGGGCAGTGCTGTTCTAGAATCAGGGAATCCCAGAAGAGTTTGGGTTGGAAGGGAACTTAAAGTTTATCCAGTTCCACTCCCTGCCATGGGCAGTGACACCTTCCACTAGACCAGGGTGCTCCAAGCCCTGTCCACCTGGCCTTGGACACTTCCATGGATAGACTTCTCCAAACTCCCATTGTCCATGCTACTCCCCCGTGGTTATCAGTGACGGTTCCCACCCCATGGAGCCGTGGCCATGCAGCTGCTTCAGGAGAAACTGGATCAAAGTCTCTATTCCCTGGTGAAAGAGGCACTGAAGCTTTTGAAGCCCTGCCTGGCCTGTCAGTCATCCCTCTCCAGGAGCAGCTGCAGCAGGAAGTTTGGGGTTTGTTAGGGATATCTGGAGAGGGGTGAGCTCTCACACAAATCTGGCCGTGGGCTGTGTGCAAGCAATAAAACAGCCCCAGAGTCGAGGTTCTCATGGGGACTTTTCTTCATTTATGGTCCACATAAGAGGAGGGAAAAGGGTTGACTGGACAGGAAGCAAAGTAGTTTCCCAGTGGGAAAATCCTCCTGCAGCACATCTGTTCCCAGAGCAGGATGGCATTCCCGGGGGTTGGGCCTGAGCAGCGGTGGATTTCCCCTGCTGCCAGCGGGAGCCGATCCACGTCCACGGGCTCCTCCTTTTAGGAAACTCTTTGAACAGCCCTGGCCTCTGTCTAATTTGTTACTGACTGTTCCGTCCTGGTTCCCATTGTTTCTGTGCTGGTTCCCATCCTTTCCACGCTGGTGAGGGTAGGATATACCTCACACCCCCCAGACCATTTCTCCTTTTGCTCTCTGCTCCTCTCGGTTCCCTCCCGCTTATCCCGTTTCCGCTGCTTCCTCGTGGCCCGGAGCCAGTTTGACCTAATCTATGTATAACATACTGTGTCAACAGGAAATTCCCCCTGCTCTCCATGACTCATGGAGCAACCTGCGTTCCTGCCCCAGGAGTAATGCAGGAGCCGCCACCCGTGATCCTCTCACAGGGTGGTGACAGCTCTTCTGCTGTCACTTGGTTGTTATTCAGAATAAAATGCTCTTGGAAGGCCGGGAAGGGGAGTTGAGAGGACATTCCTGCAGGGATGCAGCCCTGGAAGGGTCTAGGAATGCTGCTCCCTTGAGCTGCGTTGGTTTTTCCTCCTGTGTTTGCTCAGGGACCTTGTCCCAAAACCTTGCTCCTTTCGGGAGGAATTTCTTCACTGAAAGGGTGCTCAGGCCTTGGCAGGGGCTGCACAGGGAGGTGGTGGAGTCCCCACCTGGAGGTGTCCCAGGAACACCTGGACATGGCACTCAGTGCCCTGGGCTGGCTGCCAAGGTGGGGATTGGGCACAGGTGGGACTCGAAGGGCTTTTCTCCCTTAATGATTCTGGGATTCTTGTAGCCAGAAAAGCTCCTGGAGAAGCTACAGCCACATTTTCTTCAGCTCGTGGATCTCATCCCCTCCTGGGATGCAGAGGCTTCTTCTGCCTTCCCTGCCTTTATTTTTCCCCTGCACAGCCCAGGCCCCTGTAACATCCTCTTGTGAGCCGTGGGTCACTGTTTCACCCTGGACACCTCTGTGCCTCTGCCCATCTCTCTTCTTCCTGGTGCTGCTGCTCCAGCTTGTGCCCTTCCATGGCAGGGCTGGAATTTCACCCCCATCAGTAAAACTGCATGGCCCTATGGTCACTGCAGGGAATGTGCTCTCCTTCCACAATGATTTTAGGGAGAGAGAACAAGATTGATTTTGGACTTTATTATCCCACCAGAATACAATCCCAGTATTTTCCAGCTGTGGACACAGTTCTACGGATCATTCTCTGGTCGGAGGGAGCAGGGGAGCCATCCACCTGGAATGGCCAGCAGAAAATCAGACAATCATGGACTGGTTTGGGGAGGAGAGGACCTTAAACCTCATCTCATTCCCAAGCTCCTGCCATGAGCAGGGACACCTTCCATTAAATCCCACATATCAGTGCCCGGGATTTGGGCTGCGCAGGAGCAGCCCCCAAGGAGGGGGTGCTGTGGATGTGTGTGTTTGAGGGGCACAGGGTATTTGATGAGCTTAATAATTCATAATATTTCATTTTTTTATTAGAAGAGCTGGATCTCAGAAGATGATTTCTACAGACCTTCCCCGGGAGAAAGCAGCGGGAGCACGGTTGACACCAATGGCTTCGGGCCAGAAGGGGACAGCGAGGGGCCAGCCCCGGGGCTCATCAGTGCTCTGGACTTGGAGAGGCTCTCAGTGCCATCCTCGGACACTGGGAAGCCCAAAATGTCCCCAGAGCGGGAGCAGAAGGGCTTCAGCGTGGTGCACCGCAGGCAGATGGGTACGTGCCACCTCCTGCTGCCCTTGTGCTCGGGGGCTGGTCCAGGTGGGGATGGGCTGTTTGGGGAGAGCCACTGGCTGGTGTGAGCTGATGGCAGCACTGGGAGCTACAGAAGGCAGTGGAGCAGCTTCCCAAGGCACTGCTGAGCCCAGGGAGGCTCTGGCGGGAAGCATTTTAGTGGGAGAGGCTCTGTCCACCTTGTGGGACACCTTTCCTTTATCGCACTTGTTCCCAGCCTCAAAACCCAAATGCAAGGGGACAGAAACCCAAATGCAGATGGACAGTGATGGAGACCAAGGTCCCGTCAGCTCCTGCCCCAGGCCACCATGTACCAGCACTGGCTCTCACCCCTGCCGTGCCTCTGGGTGCTTGCTCTGAGCCCCTCTTGGCTTTTCTCCTCACTGGCTTCCCCTCTCTCACCTAAACTGAGCCATCTCTTGCCTCAGGTCTTTCCAACCCTTTCCGTGGGCTGCTGAAGCTGGGCAGCCTAGAGCGGCGAGGAGCCATGGGGATATGGAAGGAGTTTTCCTGCGAGCTTTCCCCACTGGAGCTGCGGCTCTTCCTGGACCACGAGGACCGGATCTGTGTGGAGAGCTACTCCCTGCTGCGCTGCGAGTCCCTGGCGCTGACCCACTCCGACGGCCGCTTTGAGCTGGTTTTCCTGGGGAAAAAGCTCTTCCTCCGAGCCCCTTCCCGGGACGAGGCCGAGGACTGGCTGGACAGGATCCGCGAGGCGCTGCGCAAGTGCCGGCCGCAGCTGGAGGAGGAGGACTGGGAGACTCTGGAGTATTCCGAGGATGCAGGCGAAGCCCAGCCCATCCAGGGTGATTCCAGTGCTCTCCAGTACAGTGACGTGCCTGGGAACAGCTTGGACTGGACTGCAGCTCCAGAACCAGAGCTGGATGCGATCAAAGAGGGCGTTCTGTACATGGACATGGACAAAACCTGGGTCCCGTTTATTTTTTCCCTGTCTCTAGAAACTCTGAAATGCTTTAAAATCAGGAACAATGACAAAATTTTAAGCAACAGTTACGGCATAGAGACCATCCAGGACATCCTTCCAGACACGAGCCTGGGGGGACCCTCCTTCTTCAAGGTGATCACCTCCAAGGCCGTGCTGAAGCTGCAGGCTGAGAACGCGGAGGAGGCGGCCTCGTGGCGGGAGCTGGTCCGAGAGGTGCTCATGTCCTACCTGGAGAGCGCCGAGGAGGCACTGACCCTGGGGGGCAGCTTGGATGGGCACTCCCAGGTCGTCCTGAAAAACATCGTGAAGGAAAATGGCTTCTTGTTGCAGTACCTGGTAGCCATCCCCATGGAGAAGGGCCTGGACTCGCAGAGCTTCATCTGCGCAGGTACTGAACCATGGAAAGGTTTGGGTTGAAGGGGCCTCAAAGCCCATCCAGTCCCACCCCTGCCATGGACAGGGACACCTCCCACTGTCCCAGGGTGCTCCAAGCTCTGTCCAAGCTGGCCTTGGACACCCCCAGGGATGGGGCAGCCACAGCTGCCCTGGTTTCCCAGGACCCCAGCAGCACAAGAACCCCTTGGTGGGGCTTGTTCTCCCCAGTCAGGGGCACCTTTGGTGTCCTGTGGGCACAGGGTGAGCCCCCCATGCCAAGCCCCCAGCCCACCCCAGCCCAGTCCAACTGGGATGTTACTGGGCTCCTATTTAAGATGCTTTCAGCACAGACAGTGGAAACTTGGGTTGGACCAACCTTAGGTGGATCAGGAAGCTCAGGACTCCCTTCTTGGGCATTTTGAGGCCCCAGCCTCTGGGGAAAGTGCAATCTGGAGCAGTTTTTCCAGTAAGGCAGCACGGGAGCGGGGATTGCCATGGGTGTGACGGGCTGATTTTGCAAAACAATCATTTACCCTTCCCCTGATGCCTCTCAGCACGCGGGGAGGTTCTGGTGGCACCTTCACTGACCTCCACAGGAGCTGTAATTTGCTCTTTACCTTGCTAAGTTAATTAAATTTCAGATTTCTCTCCTGCTTCAATTATATTTCTTGTACCCTCCAGCAGGCTGGGTTTTTTCTTTTAATCTCTCTCCTTTTTTTATATAATTTTTTTTTCTGGTCTATTGGGTCTCTGCCTTCCCTTCCAGGCTCTGTTCTGCATCTTCCACCTCCCCATAGCTGGAAGCAACAAGCCAAAAAGACAAATTCCCATTTTTTTCTGTGTAGGTTTTCTTTAGGGATCTGCCTGCCTGCCCTGCTTTCACCCCCTCCCAGCCTGACACCTGATGTGTACCCCTCCATCTCAGGGTAATGAGCAATAAAGGCTGGGTTTTATTATTGATTCAGAAAGCAGCACGTGATCTCCATGAGTATTTTTAGGGGGTGAGCTCCAGCTACTCCAGAGTGCAGTGGATGGGGTAATAAAGCCGAGATGGGTTCCCCACTGCTGTAAGAAAGGGGCTTTTGGGTTAATCCATCCTGATCTCATCCCTTGCAGATAGGGTTTGGTACCCTGTGACAGCAGCAGAAAAGAAAAGGGCTGAGTGAAGGCAGAATAGTGCAAAGCTTCCGGTGGAGGTGATGGGGCAGCAGGTGGGATTTAGGTTCTTCCCTAAATCACTGGGGTGCTGCCAGAATTCACTTTTCCTAAAAAAAAAAACACAAACAGTTGAACCACTTGATGGATAAATTTGGTTCAGGGATAGTTCAGCCTCGTTTTTATGGAGAAAAAGTGAAGCAGGAACTGTTAAACCATCATGGTCTTAAATCCATGAGGAAGGGGCTGGAGGGCTCGCGCTGAACGTCCTGCAGGTGCTTTAGGTGGCCTCTACCCCTTCCCAAAACTTCCTTGTCCAATTCTGTGCTGCCAAAAGTTTCTCCCCCATCCCAGCAGTGGTGGGCAGAGGCTGTGGGCAGCACAGTCCCCTCTCACTCCCTGCTCCCGCAGGCTGCTCCCGGCAGATCGGCTTCTCCTTCGCCAGGCCCAAGCTCTGCAACTTCTCAGGGCTCTACTACTGCGACAGCTGCCACCGGGACGAGGAGACCGTGATCCCCTCCCGCCTCATCCACAACTGGGATCTGACCAAACGAGGGGTGAGTCCTGGGCTGGATCCCCGCAGGGAGCAGGGAAACGCTCCAGCAGCTACTTCCTGAAGGTCCCTCTGGGCATTCCCTGGGCTGGAAGTGCCCACTCCAAGCTTCCCCCCAAGCTCTGGGGCTGCTCCTTGGTCCGTGTCCACCTGTCCCCTCTGTCTGTGCCCCAGGTGTGCAAGCAGGCCCTGAAGTTCCTCACGCAGATCCGCAACCAGCCGCTGATCGACCTGAAGCTGGTCAACGAGAGCCTCTACGAGCACGTGGAGAGGATGGGGCGGATCCTGCGCAGCCGGGAGCAGCTGAAGCTGCTGGGGGATTATCTCATCATGTGCCGCAGTGGCGCCCTGAAGGAGCTCAGCAAGCGGTGAGGTCCCTCCCGGGGTGACACTCCCCTCTCTTGGCACCCTGGTGGTCTCCTGGTCCCTCTCCTCACTCACCATGGGAGCAGGGAGCGGTGCTGCCAAGGCTCAGGGTGACTTCTCCCTCCATATCATCTGCTCTAAGGAGTCATCCGTCTGGTGGCTGGGTCAGCACAATGAGCTGTGACTCAGGAAACACCTTCCTGGCTGAGGAGCTTCTGGCTGGACAGGAAACACCTGGCAAAATAGATGAGATATTTATTTTCTTTTTTTCCCCCCCTTTGAAATGCTCTCACATGATTTCCAGTGGCAAGATTTGGGATGTGAAAATGGGCTCTGCAGCGATTCACTTCAAGAGGCTCCTTCATCCAGGCTCCTCCTTGCTCCAAAGATGTTGGAGGTGTGGTGGAAACCATCTACCCCCTTCCTCTCTGTGCTTCTTTGCAGGCTTGATCACAGGCATTACCTCCTGGAGTGTCCCCACAAATACAGCGTGGCTGATCTGAGGCAGGTGAGAGCAGAGCATGGTCACAGAATCACAGAATGGTTTGGGTTGGAAGGGACCTTAAAGACCACCCAGTCCCACCCCTGCCATCCAGTTCCACCTCCCACTAGACCAAGTTGCTCCAAGCCCCCTGGCCCGGCTGTAGGGGTTTTCCAGGTGAAAACACCCCAGTGTCTGTGGGGATGCCACGTGCTGCTCCTTCTTGGATGTTTCAGTGATTCCCAAGCCAGGAGTCCCATCCTGGCAGGCTGTGGGTGCTGCTCTCAGCCATCCAGGATCCCATTGCACACCAGGCATGTGGGCTGGGGTTGTTCTGGAGGGCAGCCTTGCCTGCAGGTGGCAGCCCAAAGAATGGGTGTGACCCAGCAAACCCCGCGGGGCCGGGCTCCAGGAGCGCTGACCCCTGTGTCCCCCAGATCGCCGACGGCGCCTTCGAGACCTTCCTGCAGTCGCTGCTGCAGTTCGCATCCCACCACGTCTACAGCTGCGACCTGTGCACCCAGCGGGGCTTCATCTGCCAGATCTGCAACGGCAGCGACATCATCTTCCCCTTCGAGTTCGACACTACCACCAGGTGAGTGAGCCACCTCTGCCCATCCCACTGCAGCCAGGACACCCGAGGGCACAGCCTGGCTCCTCCAGGAGCCCCAGTCCACCCCTGACTTCTGCTTGGGGTCTGCTTCCAAGGCACGGGGGGGATTGGAAATGGTTCTGAGGTGGTTGTGCATCCTCATGATGCCCACGACCTTATGGTGCCCATGTCCTCAACCATGGGAACCGTATTGTGGTGCCCACATCCTCGTGGGTGCCACATCCTCGTGGTGCCCATGTCGTCATGGGAGCCATGTCGTCGTGTCCCGTGTTCTTGTGGGAGCCGCATCCTTGTTGTGCCCATGTCCTCGTGGGTGCCACATCCTCGTGGTGCCCATATCCTCATGAGAGCCACATCCTTGTTGTGCCCATGTCCTCGTGGGTGCCACATCCTCGTAGTGCCCATATCCTCGTGAGAGCCACATCCTCGTGGTGCCCATGTCCTCATGGGCGCCATGTCTGCATGTCCCACATTCTTGTGGGTGCCACATCCTTGTTGTGCCAATATCCTCATGGGAGCCACATCCTCGTGGTTCCCCCGTCCTTGTGGGACTCATCCTCACAGTGCCCACATCCTCATGCCCATGTCCTTATGGGACCCATCAGCCCCAGGATGCTCCAAATCAAATCCAGACTGTCTGGGGCAGGACAAGACCACCCTCAGAGAGCCAAGATGGCACCGAGAGAGGTGGCTTTGCAGACTGAACATGCAGAGCCACCAGCACCTTGCTGTCAGCCTCCAAAGGCCTTGCGGAGTGCTGGGTGCCAGGGCAGCCAAGGGGCTGGAGGGAGGAGGAGAAGGAGGAGGAAGGTTCTGTGTGTCCCTGTCTTGCTCACCTGGCCAGTGCCTCTCCCATTCAGGGTCGGTCTGACCCCTTGCAGGGGCTGCAGGAGGGAAGGGGAAGCAGCAGTGGGACTGTCCTACATCCCTCTGCAGCCATGGAGGGAAGGACGGACACATGGATACAGATTTCATAGACTCCTAGGGTGGTTTGGGTTGGAGGGACCTTAAAGCCCATCCAGTTCCACCCCCTGCCACAGGCAGGGACACCTTCCACTATCTAGGGTGCTCCAAGCCCCGTCCAGCCCGGCCTTGGACACTGCAGGGGCTGGGGCAGTCACGGCTGCTCTGGGAGCAGAGATGGATGGTGGGCAGCACTGTGGGATGTGCTGGGGGAGGCTGAGGATGTTCCCGGCAGGAGAGGGGTCACGCTGGCTCTCACTGGGGTTTTCCCCTGCCTACAGAGCTCCCATTGCTCACAGGCAGGGACCTGTCCTGCAGTGGGGTTTGCTGTGGGTCAGGATGCAGCAGCTGGACAGAAGTTGGACTCAGGATGGGGATGGTGCTAGAGGGGAGCTCAATCCCCGCCACCATCAGGGTTTGCTGAAGAAGTCAAACCCTTCCAGCCCAGGAGCCTGCTGCACTATAGGTGGAGAGATCCACATCTCCATGGTTATGTCATGGAATTGTGGAATCATTCCAGTTGGAAAAGCCCTGTAAGAGCATTGAGTCCAACTATTCCCCCAGCCCTGCCAAGGCCACCACTGACCCCTGTCCCCAAGAGCGACATCCACATGGCTTTTAAATCGCTGCAGGGATGCGACTCCACCACTGCCCTGGGCAGCTGTGCCAGAGTTGGACAACTCTTTCAGTGAAGAAATTTTCCATAATATGCAACCTAAACCTCCCCTGGGGCAACTTGAGGCCATTTCCTCTTGTGCTGTCTTATCCTATTTGGCATTGAGCACAGACCTGGCAGAGAGATCTCACAGGCTGATGGGCTGCGTTGCCTCGCTTTGCCTGGCAATCCCTAAAAGTGAGCAGCAACACCCAGAACCTCCAGAAAATACCGAGGATCCGTGGGTGCTCCGTATGTTACAGGGCCGCGAGTGTTTCCGTGGAGGAGGAGCAGCGCTGCTCGCTCCCCTCCCTGCCACAGGGACAGCGCTGAGCTCATTATCGAGGACAACAACATCCCCAGGGGACCGATATTCCCTGGAAAAAGAGCAGCCGAGCTCTGGAAAGTGCTGGCACGCAGGGCCGAGCTGGCTGGCGGCCGGCCGGAGGTCTCGTGTCCCGTGGAGCCGAGCTCTGAAGTTTGTTGACATCTTTCTTTTTCACCCTGACGGAGGAGGTTGTGCAGCAGGAAAGCGGCTGAGCCGACATCCTCGCGGAGCTGAACGCGGCTTCCTGCCCCTCTGCCCGCCCCGGGGCCGCCGGGTCACACCGGCACTCGCTGCAGGATGTGTCTGCAGCGCCTCAAACAATGACCCCGCCAGCGCAGGACCCTCTCCTGCTCGGACGTTTCAGGGGGAGGTGGAACTTCTCACTCGGAACCACAGCGGGCAAAACCCGGCTTCCCAAATCCCCCCACACCTGGGGAGCAGCTGCCGGCACTGCTGATCTGGAGAGGCCACGTGGAAGTGTGTTCCACCGGGGAAATGCGTATTTTCCATCCCAAATCCCGCCTGTCCATGCACGAGCCTTGCCCTCTCCTGAGTCCCTCAGGGTTTGCAGCTCCTCTCCGGAACAGGATTTGGCCCCAGCTGTGATGCCGCGGTCCCTTTCCTGGCACTGCGGCTGTTTCTCCGCCCCTCTCCCACACATCCTTTGGGAATTAAGGTGTTCGGTGCTGTTCACGCACGGATTGTGCACCAGGTATTTGCACAGGGAAAGTAAATCCGGCTGCCCCGCTGGTATGTGGCTGAGCCACATTTTGCTGCCACTGAGGAGTTGGGGATCACAACCCAAAAATTGACCTCAGCCCTCATAGCGGGGACGTTTCTGCTGGTGACTGAGCAGTGGAACCCCTGCCCGAGCTGGGGTCCTCCGCCTCCGCGGGATGTCACATTCCTGCTGCTGCTTGAGAGCTGCTCAAGGGCAGCTCCCTCCTGGCTTCCCCGCAGTGTCCCTGCCACGTGCGGGTCCTGCTGTCAGGGTGAGGGCCCCCACCCCAGCCATGGCCGGCAGAGGGTCCCCAACAGCGATGCTGTCACACGGGTCGGTGTTGAGGGATCCGCGTCAGGGTTTGGTGTCAAGGGGTCGGTGTGACAAGGGTCGATGTCCGGGGTGTGGTGTCTCGGGGTCGGTGTCACAGGGTTCGTTGTTGCAGGGGTTGTTGTCACACCCTCGGAGCTGCGCTCGGTGCTGGGAGAGCAGGGCACAAACCTCAGCTGAAACCTCACTCCCGTCTCTCTCTCACACACTGGCAGCGCCCACCGCGCTCCTTCCGGCCGAGCCGCTGCGCTCGGCGCTGCCGAGGTGGATGCTCCGCTCGAGCAGCTGCTGCTCCTGCGCTCGAGGCTCCTCCTGAGCCGGAGCCGGGGCTGGGGCTCTGCTCGGCGAGTGCTAAAAACACGCCAGGACAGGGAAGTGTCCCCTGGTTCAGTGGGGGAAGTTTGGTCTTTGCTCTGACGTTACCAACACAGTGGGTTTATTTTTTTCCCCTCTTTTCCCAGGTGCAGCGAATGCAAAACCGTCTTCCACCGGGACTGCCACGCCCGGGCCCCGTCGTGCCCACGCTGCGAGCGGCGGCAGCGGTACCAGCGGCAGCTGGAGGCCAGCACAGAGCCCAGCCTGTAGCCTGGCACTGCCCTCGACACTGCCCTTGGGATGGGGATGGCGGGAGGGACAGAGCAGAGCCCCCCTGCCTGAGAGTGCATCCCGTGCCTGGCCCTGCCCTGGGGACAGGGACGGTGTGGGGTGGGTGCTCCTGCCCCGCGGAGGGACCCTCTGCCCACCCAGGGCCGAACAAGGAGGGTGGAAAAATCCATCCCCTTTCACACTAACCGGGTGCTGTTCCCTGTCACCCTCCTGGTGCCAATGTCCCCTCCCAGTGGAACCCAGCGGCTCTCTAGGGTGTCATCCCAGAATTCCATTCAAGGGTGTGGAGAACTGACATTGATCAAAGCTCTAGTTTTTTAGGATGTTCGATACTGAAAACTGGTATTTTTTTACGTGGGGGTTTTGCACAACTGGGCTGCTCTGGGTGATGGAGCTGCGCAGGGAGGGGACAAAGTGACACTTGTGCCTTTAGGGACCTGCGCGCCCCAGGGGGACCGTGGGTGCCCCGAGCATCTCCTGCTCCGAGAGCCTCCGTGGCGCTGTGGCTGCCGGGAAGAGCCGGGGAGAGCCGGGCCGCTCCTCCCCGCCTGCTGCTGCTCATCCTCGGGAGAAATTTTATTTTTTCCTTTAACCCCTCCTTACGCAAAAATAATTAAAGTCTATTTAACAACAAGTGAAGCGATTTCTGGGTTTGCTTCTCCGCAGCAGGACCAAATCACAGGTTGAACCTGACACGGTGTATCTGTGGGAAGAGGGTTGGGAATGGGGATGCTGCCTGTCCCTTGTCCTCTGAACTCCATCCTTCCTGCCCATCCCCCATCCTCCCTGCCCATCCTCCATCCTCCAGGGTTTTGCTTGGGCAACTGGTTGGGGCACCCTTCCCCATTTTCCCTGCCCCATTTTCCTTCCCATCTGCTCCCCACTGGTGTCAGCCTCTCCCATTGTCCTGTTCCCCACCACCCATGTGCCGGAAGGATTTGGGGTGTGCCCACCAACACAGCAGAACTCCCTGGGGTGCGCGGGGACAAAAACCAGGGCTGGGCAGCTCCCATGGGGCCCCCCTAACGGGGTCCCCATCCCACTGCCCAGGGAGGCCGTGCCAGATCCGGCAGCAGCGCAGATCCCGGCTGAGCCGCGGGGCTGGGCCCTTCCTGCGGCAGGAACCTCCCGAGGAGCCGTTTCCTCGTCGGGCGGCAGCGGGTCCCCTCCGCCAGCGTCCCTTCCCGCGCGAGGGGAGGAAACGCGCCCCGCCNGGGGACTCAGCGACTCGTGGCTCGGTGGCTTTGGGGTCTCGGGCATGGTGGCAAGGATGGTGGCGGTGGCCCCAGGGCTGTTCCAGCAGGTTCGGGCAGTTTTCGGAGCGGCTGCGTAGGGCTGGAGAACAGCGGGGACTCCGAAGGAGCTGAGCTGGGGGGTCCTCGCCCCAGGAGGGGTTGGGCGCTGCCGTCACCCTTTCCCTGCCCTATGTCCCGCAGGCGGAGGCGCCGGGAGGCCATGGAGGCGGCGGGGCCGGCGGAGGAGGCGCTGGTGCTGGTGGAGTACGGCTTCGAGTACCGCGCCAAGGACGGCACCTTGGTGTCCATCAAACCCAACGAGCGCTATGTCCTGCTCAAACGCACCAACCCGCACTGGTGGCACGTCCGCAGGAGCGGGGACGCCCGGCCCTTCTACATCCCGGCCCAGTACGTCAAGGAGCTGCCGCCCATCGCCGCCCCAGCCCCGCTTGACCCCCCACCATCGGGACATGCTGCGACAGAGCCGGCCACGCTCGTCCCTCAGCCCCCGCCAGCCTACGAGTATCGGTTCATCGGCGCCACCGAGCCAGGGGAACCGGCAGGAGAGTGCTCGGTGCCCAGGAGGGACTCGCTGCTCCAGAGGGACTCGGTGCCCAGGAGGGACTCGGTGTTTCAGAGGGACTCTGCGCCCAGGAGGGACTCGCTGCTCCAGAGGGACTCGGTGCCCAGGAGGGACTCACCGCCATCACTCAGCTCTTTTCGGGTCCTCCCGGGGCTGACCCCGCACCCCGCTGAGCCTGTGAGACCTTCGCAGTCCCTGGATGACTTGGCTCGGGTGACACCAGCACCACGCGGTGCCACTGCCATGGGGGCACGCGGGGACCCCCCAGGATACCCTCGCCCGCTCGGGAAGAGCCGCTCCGAGACCCTCTGCGCCTCCGGCAAGGACAGGGACGTGGCCAGGAGGTGGCCGGGGGCCGGCCCCGCGGCTCAGGTACGGTGACATCCCCACTGCTGTCCCCAGAGGGTGCGCTGGGGGGGGTTAGCAGGTAGGGCTGTTGAGCCTGAGCCACTAGGCTGATTCAGTGGCCGTATTCCCCTGCTGTGACCCTGTGACCCCCAGCACAGGGTGGGGTGACACCCCGGCACCGCAGCCACCGCTGGGACCCCCCACGTCCCCCCATCGAGCTGACCCCATGGGACAAACCTGCAGGTGACGCCCCCATAGGGATTTGCCAGAATGAACCATCGCGGGGGTGTGAGTGACCCCCCGCACTGGGACCCCCCGCACACCCTCCACCCTCTGCCCCCTGCCCCGTGTTTCAGTTCCCCCCCCTCATGGACACCCCTGGGCTCCCCCGGCCCCAGAGCCCCGTGATCCCCGGGGCAGGGGGGGTCTCGGTGCTACCCAGAGGGGCTTTGGGGTGTCCCTCTCAGGTTCCCGGAGCGTTCCGGGATGAGAGGAGGCAGAAAAGGGTTAACAGGGAAGCGCGGCAGCTCCTCCCTGCCGGGGCGGGTGCCTCACCTGGGCGCAGCACCCAGGGACCGAGGTGGGTGCTGGGTGCACCCCGGCGCAGGCCAGCGCCCCGACACCCCAAACCCACGCTCACCCCACACCAGTAAGTAGCAAAGGGCCCTGCCCAGCGCCCCCTGGGCTGCCCCTCCCCGGGGGGCACCCGAGGGTGGGGCTCCCCCCGGCTGCTCACCTGCCACCAGCACGGGCTGGGTACGCGGGGTGAGACAGTGGCGGCAGAGGGGTGGGTCCCACGACCTTGTCCTCTCCTCACTTGTCCCCGAGCGCCTCACTTTGGAGTAACCCCAGGCACCTGGAGAACCCCAAGCCTGGGTGTCCCCCACTTCGAGGGGGGCTGGAGGGATTGTGCCACTTGAGGGACTTGCTGGAGGAAATGAGGTGTTGGTGGTGGGGGGCTGTGTTTTCCACCCCATTTTCACCCCATTTTCCACCTTGTGCCCCTAGCTCTGTCCTTTGCACACCCAAAGCCACTGACCCTGCTCTGGGGTAACCCAGCATAGTCCCCAACCCGAATGTCACCACGGGAGCATTCTCCTTCCCTGCCCAAATCCAACTGGTGCCAAAACCATCTGGCATCGGGCATGGCAGGACGATGGTGGCCTCAGTCCTGCCACCATATGCACCTCCGGCCCGTGGGATGGGACGATCGCGGTTTTGGGGGGAAACAGCAGCCCAAGAGCAGCTTCCGGTGAAGCAGTGTGACACCAGATGGGCCACCCTAAATTTGGGGGGGATAATCCCGGTGCGATTCCTGCTCGGCGTCATCCTGGTACAATTCCTGCTCACTCGGCCTTGGCTTTGCCGGAGCAGGTGACGAGTGGCAGGTTGTGGGGGACGGGTGACAACAACCCCCAGAGAAGCCAATTCCGCCCTGGGCGTCTCTTCCGTTCCCCAAACCCGGCAGGAAGCGGCGGGTGCAGGGGCCGGCTCAGGGCGCCAGCAGCGTTACCGGAGCCTTGCAGTGTCCCCACAGCTGTCCCCATCCCGGTGCCCCCAGCGCTGCCCCACGATGGGCGACCAGGCACCGAGGGGTCCGCAGCGGGCCCGGAGCAGGGTGCTGCAGCTGCTGCACTTGGGGAAGGTAGGCAGCACCTGAGGGTGCACCCAGCCGGGGGACAGGGGGGTGTTTTGCGGCCACCCCTCCCCAGGCTCCCCCTTGGGTTCTCCTGGGGGTTTATGGGCACTGCTGGGTACCACAACGCCCATCCCAAAGCAGTGAGGGGCACCCTGCAGGGGTGAGAACCCCTCCAGGGATGCACCCATGGGGGAGAGAGGGGTGCTGGAGGGGCTCTGTGCCAGGGATCCCTCATTGCCACCCCCATGTCCCTCATCCCCAGGAGGAGGAGGGTGGCCCCCCCGGTGGCTTCTGGCCCTTCTCACCATGGTGGGAGGGTCGTGGGGTAATGGGGGGAGGATGAGGGGGTGTCATCGAGCTGCTGTCCCCCTCTGATGCAGGGTGCCCCCAAGGACACTGTACCTGCTGTCACCTCCCTTGGGGTGATGGGCAGGGCTGCGGTTGGGACCTTTGTCCCCGCAGCCATTAGTGCAAGACTCAGGCTGTAAAACTGGGGAGATCAAAGGGTGCTGGGAAGGGGGTTCCCCGCTGGCAGCACCCTCCTGGTCCCAGGGGACACATCCCCCCACCCCAAGCAGCCCCACGGGTGGGGGTCAGCCAGGCTGGTGCTGGGGATGTTATTTTGGGATATGGTGATGAGACTGTCTGGTTCAGCATCCGGCTCTGGGCGGGAGGCCGGGGCTGTGGGTGCTGGAAGTGTCCCAGGGCGCAGGTGATGCGGGTGCTGGTATCGGTAATGTGGGTGCAGGAGGTGTCCTGGGGTGCTGGTGATGAGGGTGTTGGGGTGCAAGCGTGGGTGAGATGGGTGTGGTTTTTGGGGTGCTGGTGCTGGGGAGGTGGGAGCGGAGGCTGGGGGTGCAGGGGATGAGCAGGTTGGAGGTGTTGGGGCCGCAGATGTCAGTGCAGAGTTTGTGGGTGTTCAAGGTTTGGGTGCCAGTGATGTGGGTGCTGCACACAGCAGGTGATGCAGGTACCGGTGATGCGGGTGCTGATGATGTGGGTGCTGCACACAGCAGGTGATGCAGGTTCTGGTGATGCAGGTGCTGCATGAGTGGGTACCAGTGATGCGGGTGCTGATGATGTGGGTGCTGCACACAGCAGGTGATGCAGGTTCTGGTGATGCGGGTGCTGCATGAGTGGGTACCGGTGATGCGGGTGCTGATGATGTGGGTGACACAGGTACCAGTGATGCAGGTGTTGATGTGGGTGCTGCTGGTGCAGGTGCTGCTGATGCAGTGACGCGGGCGCTGGTGGTGCGGGTGCTGCTGCAGGTGCTGCCCACAGTGGGTGATGCAGGTGCCAGCAACGTGGTGCTGGCTGTGAGGCTGCTGCCAGCAGCAGGTGACACGGGCAGGAGTGACACAGGTGCTGGCACTGGGGACCCCGATGTCTCTCCATGTGGTCATCCCTGTGCCAGTGGGCACTCCCTGCCCCACTCTGGGTGCTGTGGGTGCCCCTCTCCACCTCCTGGCCACCTACACCCCATCGCTGGCACCTCCTGCCCCTCGCTCTGGGGGGCCCGGGCAGGGGGTGACCCCACAGCCAGGGCAGGATCCGGCTCCTCGGCCCCTCACCCAGCTGCCACCCGGACACCACAGTGGGGACATCCCAGGAACACCGTCCCAGCTGCCGTAGTGACGCATCCGTGTCCCCCCAGGCACACAAGGAGTCAGAGGAGACACCCGATCCTATCTACCTCAACATCCAGGAGCTTCGGGAAGAGGCCGCAGCCGCCAGCTCGGCCCCAGAGGA
Organism: Dryoscopus gambensis; assembly: GCA_013389985.1. Lineage (NCBI taxonomy): Eukaryota > Metazoa > Chordata > Aves > Passeriformes > Malaconotidae > Dryoscopus > Dryoscopus gambensis. The sequence continues at coordinate 4,147 of WEIT01019010.1, read as the reverse complement.
GCCTGGCAGCTCCGTGTCAGACTGGGAAACCCACACGGACACTGACAGTGGACATTTGTTTTATTATAACCCGGTGACGGGCGAGACCACGTGGGATTGTCCCTTTGGGCAGGCGGCCGATGGAGTGAGTCCCGCCGCCTCTCCCGCCTCCTCACTCGCACACAGCCCGGAGCTTCCCGAGTGGGAACAGCACGTGGACCAAGGAAGCGGACAGATTTTTTTCTATAATTCGGTGACAGGTGAGACGTCGTGGGACCCCCCCACTGCGGGAGACACAGGCAGCCCCCGGGAGATGCACCCCGGGGGGACGCGGTACGGCCTCGTGGAGCAGAGGGTGAGCACCCAGCGAGGCGCAGGGATGGGCTGGGGATGCGGGGGAGACAGGGATGGGAATGGAGATGAAAAAGGGATGGGATGAAAATGGAGACAGAGATTGGGATTGAGAAAAGGGTGGGAGATGCAGGGGAGATGGAGATTGAGATGGAAACAGATGGAGACAGATGGGAATGGAGATGAAGACAGATGGAAGTGGACGTGGGTATGGATACAGCGGTGCAGGAAGGGATGAGAATGCAGATGGAAACAGGGATGGGATGAAAATGGAGGCAGATATGAAGACTGAGAAAGGATGAGAGATGCAAGGGAGATAAAGATGGAAACAAAGATGGAGATAGGGAATGGAGATGAAGACAGAAGATGGAGATGGGAACAGATACAGGAATGTAGAAAGGGAAGGGAATAGAGATGGAAACAGGGATGGGATAGAGTTGGAAACAGGGATGGGAATGAAGATGAAGGTGCAGATGGAGGTGGGAATGGATACGGGAATTGAGATGGAGATGGAAACAGGAATGTGACTGGAGATGGAGAGATGGATTGAGATGGAGATGGGAATGGAGACAGAGTGGGAATGGAGATGGAGATGATGGAGAGGGGGCAGCCCCCACCTGGGCGAGCCACACAGGGCTGCAGATCTCTTGGTAGGGCACAAGATCCTGACCTGTCTCTTCTCTCCAGCCACCCACTCCAGAAGCAGATTATCCTGACCTGTCTCCAGATGAGCTGGAGTGTTATCCCGAGGAGGACTATTCGCCCGTGGGCTCCTACGATCAGGGGGCCTCTCTCTGCCTATCCCCGAGGCGCCCCGAGGAGCTGGGCTCACCCCCAGGCTGGTACAGGCACAGCCACGCCGAGGGAATCGTGTTCTACCCCGAGCACTTTGCCCCTGACACGGTACGTGATAGGGGTGGGAGGGGGTGGGAACAGGGATTGGGACAGGGTTGAGGATGGGCATGGGGACAGGGAAAGGGACAGGGAATGGAGAGGGATGAGCACAGGGACAGGAACTGGGATGGGGACAGGGATGGGTTAGGGGGAGCAGTGGGGAAGGGGACTGGATCAGGGACAAAGATGCAGACACGGGGTGACTGCCAGGGATAAACATCCTCACAAGCCCCCAGAGCAGGGGCTGCAGCGGCTCTGGGGTGCCGTGGGTGCACAGCACAGCCCCCTCCTGGCAGGGGCACCTCGGGCATCACCTGACCCCTCCCTGCCCAGGTGCCATCGGGCGGCCGCCATGAGCGGGCCAGCAGCGGCTCCAGCCAGGACAGCGGGCTCCTGGCCTGGCACGGCACCGTGTCACCGGCAGCGGGCAGCAAGGAGGAGAAGGTGAGCACCCAGTGAGGGGCACCCAGCCTGCCCCCACTCCGGCACCAAGCAGGGGGCAGATATGACACCCCCACCTTTACTTTCCAGTTTAAAAGCCTGGAAAAAGCCGGGGTGCTCAACCGGACCAAGACGCTGGACAGAGGGAAGCGGCTCCGGTAAGAACATCCCAGTGTCCCCTGCCACTGGGGACAGGAGTCCAGCAGGGTGGAGGGGCTGTGCTGTCCCACTGTATGACCCCTGCTCTGCTCCCCAGGAAGAACTGGAGCTCCTCTTGGACAGTGCTGGAAGGGGGAATCCTCACCTTCTTCAAGGACTCCAAGCACTCAGCTGCCAGCGCCTTGGTGAGAGCCCCAGTGGCGTCGGAGCGGGGCAGCTCCTGTGGGATGTGATCAGTAGAAGAGGGATGAGCACAGAACCCATGGGACAGGGCCAGAACCCGTGGGACAGGGCCGGAACCCGTGGGACTGGGCAAGGACTCACAGGATGTGGCCAGCATGTGTAGGGTAGGCGCAGGCACCCGTGGGGAACACAGCACTGGCTTCACCAGCGCTTCACCTCTGGGATGGGGGTTCAGGGCTCTGTCTAGGGGGTGCAGAGGTTCTTGGGAGAGGGGGACCATGGCCAGCACCCACAGAATGGGGCCAGCATCCACATAGGACCAGCATCCATAGGACAGGGCAAGGATCCACAGGATGGGGTCAAAGCCTGCGGGATGGAGCCAGCACCCATAGGATGAGGCTGACATCCAGGGGACAGCACCAGCACCCACAAAACAGGACCCCCGGCACTGTGGAGGGGTCAGCACTTACAGGGTGGGACCAGGATGCCCCAGGCCAGGGCAAGTGCCCTGCACAGGGACCCCAGCACTGAGACATGTCCCCTCCCCCCCGGGCACACACACACACACTCCCCGCAGGGGTGCCAGTGTTGGGGCACCCAGAGCTGGTGGGAGCCAGCAGGAGGAAGCAGCGCCGGCCCCAGTCCCCCCCCGGGCCCAGTTCCCCCCGCCAGTGCCCAGCAGCCGCCACCGGATGCAGAAGTTGCCGTGGGTCTTGCAACACCCTGTGGTGACAGCGGCCGAGGCGGGGAAGACAGGGTCCCCACAGCTGGGAGAGACTCACTGCTGGCCTCACCTCGGGGTCCAGGGCTCTGTCTGGGGATGCAGAGGCTCTTGGGGGAGGGGGACCATGGCCAAAGCACCCCGAAACCCAGAGCATGGGGAGAAGCAGTGGGTCTGATGCTCTTACCCCTGCAAAATCCCCCTCCTTAGGGGCAGCCACCCTCTCCCTTCCTGCAGTGTCACTGAGAGGGACCCCAAAGCTGGAGCACCCTGGGGAGGGCTGGGAATGTCCCTGATGGCAGCCCAAGGGCCTGGCTCTCCCCAGGCTGGTGGCCATGACCCTCACCCCACCACGGCAGTCTCACGTCCTAGTCCTGAGAGACCACAGGAGGGGCAGAGGGGTCCCACAGAGGACCTCTGGCAACCCTGCCTTTCTGGAGGAGGGCAGCCCACACTCCCCAGCAGGATCCCGGTGTCCCTGTTCCCTCTGGGCAGGTGCCACCCTCATACCCTTGTCCCCACAGAGGCACCCCAGCACCCTGACCACCCCCGAGCACACAGTGAAGCTGCACGGGGCCACCCTCACCTGGGCTGGCAGGGACAAGTCCAGCAAGAAGAATGTCCTGGAGGTGAGCAGGTGACAGCAGGAGTGACACTGGTCACACCCCAGGGTCCACACGTGGCCCACAGGGCAATGCCACACCTGCGAGTTCACGCCAGCAGGGGTGCAGGGGATGGAAGTGGGGACCCTGGGGATGTGCCGGGCTGGGAGCACAGGGACACACTGCCCTGCCGGTCACTGTCCCGTTCTGATGGGCACGGAGAGGTCGCCAAGGGACATCCTGCCCCCAGAGGGGTTTTTCCACTCGGGCTTTGCACAGGGAGGAGGTTTCCAGCCGCTCCAGCTCCCCGGCAGACGGCACCGTTTGGTGTCACCGGAGTTGGCGCCGGGCTCAGCCACATCCTGGTTCGCAAACCCGCGTGGTTGCGGCAGCCCCGTGCCCTTTCCCTGACCTTTGCTTGTTGCTCCGGCAGCTGAGGACGCGGGAGGGCTCGGAATTTCTCATCCAGCACGACTCGGAGCAGATAATCACCTCCTGGCACCGAGCCATCGCCGACAGCATCGGCCGGAGGGTGAGCAGGGCCCCCGCCCCGCCCCGCGGCCACCCCGGGGACGGGCTCCGGCGTCTCACGGTGCCCCTTCCTTAGGGCTCCGACATCTCCGGAGAGCAGGATGCCGAAATTCGGGCTGAATTCGGCTCCCGGGAGAAGCTGGGGGGCGGCGAGGAGAGGAGGGCAGGTGAGCAGCGGCTACCGGGATGGGCACGGGGCCCCGGCAGAACCGCTCACCCTGCAGGGTCCCCGGGGGCGGGACGAGCCGGGAGCGCCCCGCTCGGTCCCTCGGGGTGCTGCTGACGT
>WEIT01019008.1:376-13203 GCA_013389985.1 Dryoscopus gambensis | reverse complement strand
GGGGGGAGGGCGGGTAGAAACCATCTCCTCGTCTCTCCACCCTTCCATCCTGCAGAAGCTGGCTCAGTCCCATTTTCCTTCCACCTCTCTCTCTCTCTCTCTCTCCAGGCTCCGGCCTACCTCTCTCCTCAGGCCCCATGGCTTCAGGCCGCATGGCTGCCCCTCCCCCACCCCGGCCCAGGCTTCAGGCCTCAGGCTGGGCGGGGGGAGGAGATCTGCTCCCTTCTACGACCGGAACACAAAAGGAAGTTCCTCTGTGATTCTCTACTTTATCTCCCTATGTTCTCAGAGGTGACAAATCTCTTCAGTGGTCATACCAGGTGTCAATATTCAGTCTGACCACTGACTGGTTTGACTATAACTTCCTTGAAAAACTCACTTCCTCTCAAACCAGGACATAAAATTTGGCTCAAAGCTCAGTTAATGTGACCTATTTTGTCTATATCACTTCTATGTACTTTAGATATTTTCTTTCGGATGAGATGACCTAAAGATGTTCTTTCTGCCATTTCATGATAAAACAAATCTGCATAGTCTAGATGGCAAACTTGGATGTAATTTACCACACTTACCAGATGAATCCAGATACAAATTGTCTCATGATTGATTTTATTCTATTTTTGACACGAACTCTGTCATCTAAACTACTTTAAATGTTGAAATGCTTTCATGACCACAGTGTTTTGTCATCTAAAATTGTCAAAGCTCTCAACAAAAGTTCTAACACAACGAGATACTTTATCTACTGTCACTCAAGCACAGACTACAAAAGGGTTCAGCCAAGATAAGTTTTTGTAGGAGGGCATAGCTATTATTTTAGCATCAGAGGGCCATTAGAAACTGATAAGTTGGGCATGTTAAATGGCCACAGGTAAAAAATTATCTCTGATATTCTGGTGAAATAATCTCAATATGAGAAATTTTAACAAGCTCCTACTTTTTTACTGAATCAGTACCGCCCTATTCTGTGTTCCACTAAAGCAATACAGGGAAGCTCCTAATCATTGTAGACCACCACTGCTACTTATTAACCAAGTGTACTTATGAACCAAATGTCATTAAAATAATAACCTTAACATTAATATTGATATTAATGGTAATTTCTTCCATTGTTATTTATGCAGCAAGAAATTCACTCATTTAAGATTCTCAGCAACAGATTTCGTTGCACCTTGAAGATGATTTCTAAGTCCTTGACAAATATTCTGGGGAGATAAAGAGTATTAAAACTGGCCAATGATAAGAGATGAGATAGGACACTGAATCCTCAGTTACACAGATTTAGTGGTTATGGACTTTAACAGAAGGGCAGCACCATTTATTCTAGGAAATTCTGTCTCTGACAAACAAAAGACACTTCTACAGAAGATAAAGTTTTTTTTGCTGTTACTGAAAACCTGCCTCACTATGACAGCAATAACTTTCTCTGTAAGATGAATATGTTTGCTGACACAAGCACCTAGACATTCCTTGTTACAGCAGACATGGTGAAAGAGTAAAGTTTTACAGTTTGGGTTCTTTCCTACCTATATATTTTACCTTTCTCTGAGGTGTTATTCATGTTATAATCAGGTATATAATATTATTCTGCTATTTCACTATTTTTGTATCTACTGCATTCACACTAGCTTTTTCACTAGTCATGGAACACCAAGTATCTTGTGCAAATACAGTGTAAGTGTATAACAAGGCAAAGAGGACACCAGTTAAAAGAATAAAACAAGATGAGAAGTAAGATGGAGTATAGCAAGGCTCCATCACTAAGTCCATTCAAAATACTACCTTTTCGCTTTAGATAGCTTCACAAGTTTGATTTTCCCTAGTTATGCCTAGAGGCCTGCAAAGATCCTTACATTTTGCCTTTTAAGGCTTGTACGAAAATTAACTGACTATACTGTTAAAGCTGTATTAATTTGTGGCATCACTACACATTGTTTTTTTACAGAAAATTGGCAAGAGACTGTACACCTGAAAACCTGTAGAGAATAAAGGTTTTTTTCACACCATTATGTAAATCAGCTAATTAAAGATGCAGAAATTATAGATTCGAGAGTGGGGACATCTGCTAAATATGAGTTTTTCTCCATAATTTCTTCTCCAAGTATGTTGGGGATGATGGTGTTACATCTCAGAGTTGCTTAGCTCTTCCTTCACATACCTTTGTGTTGCTTGTATTCAATTCACATCTAAACTTCACAAACACAATGTTTAGAGATTTACTTTCTTTCAAATAAAACCTGAGAATACAGAGAAACAGATAATAGCTTCAGGGAGGTCAGGAAATGATCTGTCAGTAAGTATTGGCAAAAAACAAACTGCTGTTACAACAGAAAGTGGATGCAGGTCATCAAAATGATGCTCTAGACTGTTTTACTAGTTGTCCACTCCCTATAATGGAAGTTTAAACATGTATCTGAAATGCAGAGGACTATTTGGAGATATGCAAAGTTAGGAGTCCAAACATCTAGCTGGGAGAATTCTTCTAAGGTGTTTGTCTAACTGTCTAACCCATCTCTGGTAATGGCTATAATGGGTGCTTAGGTATAGACAGAGTTAAACACGATGAGAATTAATGAGGATATTCTTCTTGTCATCCAGTAATTAATAGCCATTGAAATTTCTACTAAAATTTACCTGCTCCCTTTCTTAAATACATGGCAAGCAACTACTGCATTGGTCTGCTCTTGCCAACAAAGTCAGACCAACAAATAATTCTTCTAGAAGTGCAGTTATCAGCACAGATATCAAACTGTATAACCCTTCTAGATTCTTCCCAATATTAACCCATACAAATAAATGGGGAGTTTTAATATCTGTGTCTTTATTATGTATTTTTCTAGCTTAACTTTCAACTAAAACAGTAACTGCCACACTGAGGACAGACTTTCATCTGATTATCTCTCAAGACTGCAGACTAGTACTCTTGAATTTTCCCAGTTTGATCAACTAATTTGCCAATCTTCATTAAAGACATTAACTTCTCCACAGAAAAAGAGTATTCCCCTTCTCTAACTCACACACTCAAAAATGCGCATCCTTGTTTTATGATTTTTCTTCATTTTCCATCTAGTTACAGAGGTAATACAACCAGCTATTTTAAATTCAACAGCTAAAAACTTAGATGTGATTGATTTTTTTTTGGTGCAGCAAAATGATTCCTAGGAATGTTAAGTGACAAATGTGCATATTTACCTGTTCTCCAAAACTCTGCAGCCCAAGCTGAACAACTTACGCATTTTCAGATTTATGTAAGATTCTTGGAATTACATGCAAGAACAGGGCTGTAGCTTTTGAAGTCCTTTGCATGTGTAATCTCACAGTTGATGCAAATAAACATTTGCAAATGAAAAATATCAGAAGCATAATTTGAAGACAGAAATCTTTTGCTGCAGTGCTTGCTTCCACTGTTTTTTTATATACATAAACTCTTTTCTGGAAATCCACACTACAGGATAATGCAAATAAAAAAGAGCAGATTAAACAATATATAGACTAAATTCTGGCAATCCTAAATAGCATGATTAATTGTAATTATTTTGCTGTAAATTTGGCAAAAATAGTTAATAGACATAGAAATGTCTGTTAGAAAAACAGGTTAGAAACAAACATATTTGTACACTAAAAAAGGTAGGTAAAACATCTGACGTATGTATAATTATATGTTTATACATAGTGCTCTCTACCTAGTTTAGATTAAGTATTGCATAATGTTAAACTGCAAGCACTGCACTAACTACACATAATAAGAACTTATTCAAATATTATGGCTCCACCTTTGATAAAATTTTACTGGAAAGTCGCTCATAAAAACTCATAAAAATGTATAATTTCTTGGAATGTAATTTCAAATAACAGCCTACAGTGATTTTTTTAACATGTTAAATTAGAAATTGTCTTGTAAAATTAAACTGCTTCTTAATGCATAATAATATTTCATTTAAAACTTCCAGCAATATGTTGTGGTAGTATTTAAATAAAGAGGAAAAGTTATTAAAATAGTTCCTTCGTTGCTTTACAATTTTAAAATGAATTGCCTTCTTCTTAATTATGTGAACTATTTTGGCCAAATGTTTGAAACAAAAAGCTAATGGAATAAAGCTGTTCAAAGTTAAAGATGAGTCAGTGGTGAAGATGACCAACCTGGCTGAACAGAGAAATTTGTCTGGAACTCAGGAAAAATAAGAGAATTTATGACATTGGGTAGAAGGGGCAGGAAACTCAGGAGGACTACAAGGATTTTGTGAGGTTATGCAGGGAGAAAATTAGAAGGGCCAAAGTTCAACTAGAACTTCTTCTGCATAGTGCCATAAAAGACAATAAAAATGTTTCTGTAACTACATCATCAATGAAAGAGGGTCTAAGGAGAATCTCAATCCTTTAGAGGATGTGGGAGGAAACAGTGACAAAGAATGAGGAGGAGTTTGAGGCACTTAATTCCCTCTTTACTTATGTCTTTATAGTAAGATCAGTTGTTCTCCAGGTACTTGTACTTCATCTTGTCACTACACATCCTTGTAAAAAGTCCCTCTCCAGCTTTCTTGTAGGCCTAATTTAGGTGTTGGAAGGCTGCTGCTTGGTCTTCCTGGAGCCTTCTCCAGGCTGAACAGTCCCTGCTCTCTCAGTCTGTCTTCATAGGAGAGGTGCTCCAGCCCTCTGATCATGTTGGTGGCCTCCTCTGAACTTGCTCCAATAGGTCCATGTCATTCTTATGTTGGGGGCCACAGAGCTGGACACAGTTCTCCAGGTGGGATCTCATCGGAGTGGAGTACAGGGGGAAAAAAGCAAAGATAAATGTATAACTTTACAACATTCTCTGTTTTACTTATATAAAGATGGAGCATCTGAAGGGCAGACACAATATCCAAAATCTCTGATAAGGGAATATCAAGTTCAATAAATGGCATAACTATTCTGATTCACTAACAATTTCTGCCATTTATTTCTATTGTCCATTTGTCCCTGAATTTGTGTTTGTGTAAAGGAGTGTCAAACAAATAGTTTGTGGAAGTTTCAAATTAAATAAATCACTGTAATACCAACCCTGGAGGGAAGGTTACAGATGCTTGAGGAAGCTTTTTCTGAATCAGTCGCCAGAGAGAAGGATTCACTCATTTCTTTTCACACTTAAATGTAGCCTGCAGTTTCTCATATGGCCAGCAGAAACTGTGGGTGGCTGATAAATATCAGGAAATTCTCTCAGCTTGAACTGCTTCTCAGTGTTTTGCAAAAGCAAAAGGATATAAGCACTGAAAAGAGTTTTGTAGTAATTCATTTGTCTGCCCTTTTCAAAGCTAATTAAACACAGACACTTTCTATATCGTCTATCAACTGGGTTTTATTTATTTATTGTAGAAAATAACCACATCACATATCAAAAGCAACAAATGATAAGAAATAATTCAGTGTTCTATGTACTAAATCTGAAATGCACATTAATGGAGCACCAGCAAGTTTGACAAAATGCCATGGCATAATTATTTCCTAATTAGCTAGTGTAGTCAAACAAGTAGGATTTACTGCTACTTACATGACTTTTCATTGTAGAACTCAAAAAAGGAAATGATAATGGCTTCATGCTGTAAAGAAAATTCTTTTTGGTTTTGGTTCATCTGCTTAGATAGTTTCAAAATGACATTGTATGCTGAAGGACCTCATGTTTAGTGTCATTTTTTATTTCATTTTGAAATCTCTCTAGAGTATGAAATACAAAATGACAAAGACACTGAATTGAATAATAAGTGCATTGTGTGTTACTATGTGCTAGCCAAGATCCTAATGCCAAGTCTTTATTGTAAATCACATTGATCTATAATTACAATGAACTGTTAAGCTTTTGTATTCACAGAGTCTTTGGAAATAAATCAATGCATCATACACAATCAGTATCAAATATGTGCAACAGGAAAGTATTTCTGCCTAGAAATATTGTAAACTTAGATTACTCTGAATTCATACTAATTTTTTTATATTTAAAACTAAAAATGAGAAATATTATTTCTTTCCCTTTAATAAAAGAAAATGTTTGTATAAGCCTTTGTTCAAAGAAAAAATTTTCTGAAGGCCATTTTGAATTCTGAAAAGAATGACCTAACGAGCTGTATTTTTCAACTTGAGGAACAAAACCTACAATTTAAGCTCAACCAATTGATACAGGTCAATCTGAAGATAAAAGGCTGGCATTTTGAAAAGTGTCTGTGTTCCCAAACTGAGAGCATACAAGTATGTTGAGAGAATAATATACTCAAATTCTATTGTGACTTTTTGATGGAGATCACGAAAGCATTTTACCAACAAAGAGGTTTCAGATTTCCTCTAACATGGGAGGAAAGAACATTAGAGACGATTTTACCACACTGTGATATCTTTATTTTCTGCAGTTCTGCAACCCACTAGTTATGAAAAGTGAATTGTTGTATCCAAACAAACAAGGCAATGTAAAAATAAACAGAGTTAAATTATGTGCATTGGAATTTTTTTTAACTGGTAACATCCTGTCCTTAGATAAAGGGCCAAGAGATTCTTAATACCCCCAGCATGACAAGAACTCTAGAGTAATCTTCTATACCCTATCATGTCCAACTAAACAGCAGAAGTAACCCCACACAGACACTTGTGGATTTTCTGATAAATACTGATATGATCTTACTTTTTTTTCTTGATAAGGTCACATCATAATTTAATGCTTAAATACCCATACAATTTAAAAGGTAAGGTAGATCAGACTCTATTATATATTACATGAAGGCTATGGGTGAGGAAATTTAACTGTTTGCACTCTGCCATCTAAATGTACCTTATCAAGCATCATTTAACTTATTTTATATCATTTAAAGCTGTGCTTTGAATCGAAAAGCAGTGGTATAAAACAGGATCTGGTGGGATGAAGATCCAAAACTGATCATTTACGTCTTTTTCCTTGCATGTATATATGTATACATGTAGTGTCTGCTTCTTTCATTCTCCACCTCTCAAAACTTAAATTTTCAGAAAACCGTTGCTGAGATTCAGAGCACATGTTGTATGCTACAGAGACCCTGTAACACAATGTCTATTTTCAAAAAAAAGAGGGAAATTCCAATTAATAAGGTCACATATCTAGAGAAAGATGAACACTTTTCTTCACCATGCCACAGAAACATGGCGTCAGAAGGGGACTGAAGAGCATGGAAATATTTGCAGTGCCTTCTGTGATTTTTCAAGTTGGCATCAGTCTCCTGTTACAGAACTGACTCTTTTACAAGCTTTTGTTTTGAACAAGAATAGTGTGACTCAGGTCAGGCATTCCTCATTCACCAATAATTAAAACAGGTCAAGGAGAAAACTTAAAACACTCATACAGAAGAAATGTCATCATCCCCACCTCTGTCACTGAGTGATCCATAGGTTTGAGTTCAGTGACAAATTGCTTTATCACAGTATTGAAGGATGCATTGCACTTACAAATGCTGTCCACAGACTTTGAAATCTTCCTCTGAAAGTTTAGCCAGTGTAAAGAGGGGTTTCAGTTAGAAGATACAAGCCTACATATTTAATGGAGAAAGATATCACCTATATCTTCTACAGTGCTTTTCATCACCACATCCTCAAGTCCTTAAAGTTGGTTGAGTTCTTTTTCTTCCACCACGTCCTTATTTCTATATACTTTTTTCAGGGTTTCTACTCATAACCAAATCTGTGCATAAAGTTTCCTGTAATTGAGAGTTTTGAAAATTAATAGATAATTTTAGAAATCCTTCTTCCAAAAGGCAGAAATTTGCCTCACCAGAGTGCAGAAGTCCCTGAGGTGAATTAATTTTCTCACTATGCAGTCTCTAGCAATTGATATAGTACTTACCTGTAGACTTAACGATTTACCATTTTGTGTGAAATATGCCTTGCAAAAGAGCAGAGTGGTTCTAAACAGTGTTCTTTATAAGCTGAAAGATGTACAGACTTTCAAACTGACAGTCCTACTTGTATCTAAAGGAATTAGTCATTTGTCCACCAATATTAGCTCCAAACAAAAACCAGATACGACGTAAAGAAATGGCAGTCCATTGACTAGGAAGCCTATGCGTTACAGGCCCTCAGAAGATAAACTTTCCATAAGAGAGGCTTTGTGGACTGATTTCTAGAAGGGCAGACCAGAGTTTAATTATACAAACACAAGATCTGAAAGATCTTCAAGATGCAGCTGTTGATGATTTAATTGTCTAGACTAAGCTTGAGGCCTAGGATGTCTGCATAGACAGTATAGAAGCAATTAAGGAGAGCTATCTCCATGGATTTTTGAATGGAGAAAAAAAAAAAACCGCTAAAAATGGAGGCAAAAGAAGCTGCAGATTTTTCTCTGGAGATGCTGCCTTCCCAGAATGATTACAGAGATTAAAAGTCTATCATTTAGGTACCTATATTTAAGTAAAGTAAATCCCATCTTCACTGTCTCAAAATTTTGAAATTTTTCCTCTAACACATCTTCAAAACATCCACTAAAAGTATAACTCTGTTGATAGTCTTTGAAGTCAGTATTCCACAGCACTGAACCTATCACTAATTATAAAACTGTATTCTTGAAAGGATATTGGTTTATTACAGTAAAACCCAGTGAGTCGGTGCTAACTTGTTTTGAATGCTCTAAATTTTCCATGGACTTAGACCTTTTAAAATCTTGTTTTTAAATACCTCTGAGGCAAATCGCGAAAACCAGACTTCCTACTGTAGAGCTGGTCACTCCCCGGCATTCTAAACTCTGAAAACTGTAAATGATAGTTCTGCTATTGAATGTGTTTGCATTTTCCACAGCAGGATAATACATTTTCCTATTTATAAAGTCAAAAAATTCTTCAGTACTTACCATAACCTGCCTACACAAGTGAAAGCTTATTTCTTTGTGCTCACCATGGTGTAGCTCATTTCTTGGTGCACAGAGAAGGACATTGTAAATAACATTTTAACACCCACTTCCCAGTTCATATTGAACAAACAGAATGTATGGCTAGCCCATTTAAAGTAGAAAAAGGTCAATAAATACATAAGAACTGTTAGTCATGTCTGTAATCTGCCACATACAGCAACAAGAATCACTATTAAAGAGGTAAAAAAGCTGATGTTACAGGTCTTACTTTAGTGCTTACAGGTCACTAACTGTAAAAAACTGGCCCTGCTCTTATTTCTCCTCCTTTCTGTGCTTCCTGCTTTTACCTGCATTACAAAAACAGCACTGTGATCAACACACTGATTTTGACCAGAGGAGACTTGAGCTGAAGGCACACAAGATGCAAGCTGTGCCTCTCACTTAGTTCTGCTGTGAACATGTGCGATTTACTACAGAACATGTTTCCCAGCACCAATCACAGGTAACTCTAGAAGAAAAAATTTTAAGTGAATTGGGAGAGGAAGTGATGAGGATGAAGGTTTCAGGATCAGACAAACCAACCACCTCTGCTGCTTAGCATTTAAAAGAGAGAGGGGTAAAATGAAAGAATTGTTTTGTGATGCTTGAGTATCAATTCCAATACCGAAGATAGTTTTAGTTTCAACTAACATTTTAAACCTTTGCAGTAAAGAGGAAAACTACCAGTTGAATTCACATTCCTAATAGCAATTCTCCATGGACTTAAGAAATGGTAGTGTTTAAATGAAATTATGTTTCATATTTAGCAGCTGAGATAATTATTGAAAACTTAACTTGCATACTGGCCTTGAGCTTGGTCCAGTTTCCAGGTCTCCCTTTTTTTTTTGCTGCTGACTTCTTGAAGGAATAACCCATGTTAATTAGTTCATGTTTATACCCCTCATGTCAACCAATTATCAGGGTAAGTTTTAGTCCCTTTCATTTCCCTTGAACTGAAGAAAACAGAAGCTAAGGCAGTCTGCCCTTTGGTAAGCACTAAGAAAGAGAATCTTAAAACACATCTGGTCCAGGAACATTATAAATTAACTGCAAAAGGCAATTGCAAACACTTAAAAGAAAAGTGCAATAAAATCATGGTATTATGTAAACTTTTCAAAACCTGAGAGAGCCAACTCTTTACAAGATAATTTATTTTTGATATCAAAGCACTTCATTCTCAACTTACTTTTAATAGATGGCTTTAGTGACTGTATTTGTGATGGCAGAAACCTTAGAGAACACATTGCACCAATGCTGTAGCTCATGAAGAAACAGACGCAGTGTAGTGTATCATGACAGGCTGAAATGGAATTCCAGCCGTGTGAAGGTAAATTTTCCAGCTGTGCTAGCACAGATTGGAATAACTCACTCATGACTGCTGCAGAAGAAAGTGTCAGTCTATATCTCAAACTGTAGCTATCAACTACTTTGGACCACTGCCTGCAGCAGAAAGGGAAAAATTCAAAAGTAATAGCATGAGATTAATGCATTTCTGGGAAGTAACTTGCAGTACTGTAATACGTTTGCAATCTTAGTTTTTCTATTTAAATAATTTTGCTCTGAGTTTATGAACTTTCAGGTATTTTTTAAAGTGGGTATACTGCTTATTGCCACAATGTTCTTTTTTCCTTTAGAGTGGCTGCTTTTTTACACATATTCAGTGTGCTGGTGGAGATCGTTCTACTATGATGAGTAATTAATAAAGTTAGTTATGTCCACACATAACTTTAAAATGGGAATAGAACTAAAAGAATATATACATGAGAGAATAATGCAGTGTTGAAGGATCCCCCCGTTCCCCTGAGGGGAGGGGGCCCTGGGGTGCAGAGCATGCACAGGGTCTCCTGGCCCCTGCTCCCTGGTCACATGTACCCCAACTGTGGGCTGCAGTTGGTCCCAGCGTGGGCCTTGGGCCCAGGGTACTCTGGGTTCGGGGATGATTGCTCAGGCTGTGTCCTGATCCCTTACCATGTGGACGCCAAATAAAGATCTGCTGAAATATCTACAAAAGATGAGCCTTTCCTGATTTCTTCTATGGGTGAAGCTGTCCTCAGGAAGATTGCAGAACCTCACAGCAACAAATGGTGCCGTGACTCGGATGATAGAACAGATACCCCTGGAGACAGCGACCCTGAGTAGAAGAAGGAATCAAGATCCACAGCTGACAAACCCAGGACTTTAGTGAGTAAAATCCTTCAAAAATGGATGTTTCTTGGGAGTCGTGGTTGTCCAAACCACAGCGGGAAATATATCTAGAAATGAAAGAAGCTCTCGCACAAAAAAATGAGCAAAGCATAATTCTTACTGAGGAAGAATGGGCGAAATTTTTTAACTGGCTCTTTACCAACTTCTTTGATATTTCTCGGAACTCAGTGTTTGATAAATACTTTTGGATGGATGTTTTGAAAGAAATAACGTCTCAAGCAAATCATGTGCCAATGGTAGAACATCTCCAGGCATATCCTGTAATTACTGAGGCACTTGAGATGTATGCTCAGGCTTCCCATAGCCCTGCAGCAGAAGATGGCCACTGCGACAGTGGAGCCATGCGGCAGCCACCAGACCGCATGAGCGAAATCGCGAGGTCCCCTCCTCCAGCGCTTGCGATGGCAGCGGGGGTTTCGGCTCTGGACGTGCCTGGCCTGCGCCCAGTCCGGATATGCAGCGGGCCCTGCGAACACTGGAAGAGTGGTATGTGTGACGAGAGAAGCAGCTGCGGTGTAGGAGAGAGGTGGCCCAGACGGAGAGCGCCGCGGCGGAGGGGCGGCGGGGCCGGCCGCGGGGTCAGAGTGACCTGGAGCGGAGAGCGCAGCAGCGTACCTATAGGCGGTAACAGAGGCGGCCCCTTGTGGCGGGCCCGGGGTGGAGCGTGTGGAACAGCAGCGGCTCCGGCCTAGGAAAAAAGTGGACATTGCTATGACAACTGCAGACAGACGGCAGTGCGGCGCAGGCGCAGCGGTGCCAGCGAGAACCAGAGAGCCCGCACAAACCACGACACGGCGGGGGCCCCATTCGAACGGTGCCGCACAGCCAGGGCAGAGCGGCCACGAAACCGAGGTGGCCGGACCCTGCGCCGAGCTGCGCCAAGAAACAGAGCCATGCCAAGGAGAGGTGCAGTGCGGCCAGGCAAGGGGTGGGGCGGCCGTGGGACCGCAGCGAGTGAACCCGGCATGCAGCCTAGAGGCGGCAGCGCGCGCGGGACAGGACGGCTCGGTCCACCGCGGTCGTGAATACAACCACAGAAAATCTAGACCCCAGCGGCAAGTGCTGAAACGGCAAGCGCGAGAAAAAACTTGGCGTGGACCACCGGAGCGACTCCAAACCAGCACCAACAACATGGACTCAAAAAAGGAACAGTTATTGCAACAAAAGTCTCAGGAAGAGATAGCTGGTATAATGTTAAAAAAGGTTGCGGGTTTATAACCAGATGTGATACCGAAGAAGATATATTTGTTCACCACACTGCGATTAAAAAAGTCAATCCCAAAAAATTGGTCGCTAGCCTAGGAGATGGGGAACCCGTAGTTTTTGACATAGTTGTGGGGAGGAAAGGAGCACAAGCAAGTAATGTAACAGGGCCAAACAATACTCCTGTAAATGCTCCAAACCGCGATTATTTCAAACAAAATCTGCATTTTAAATGGCCTCCCTACTTCTATCCCTATTATCCTATGCCCTATTATTTTCCACAGGTTCCTACTCCATTCTTCCCTCAGGGGTTCATTCCCCAAAACCATGCTTTTCCATACCTTGCAAATCCATTTCCCCAAAACCCCATCCCTATGGTGAGTGTGGGTAAAAGGAGGAAGGGAAGGAATGTAGAAACCCTCTCCTGCCTCAGTTTCCCCGCCAAGCAGACCAGTAATACTCTATTTGGACATTGGGACTTGGGGGCAGGGGGGTAACCTGTATTCTTTTGAAATTGTTCTTATTATTTTGTGTTTATTCTGCTGTT
>WEIT01019007.1:8196-19330 GCA_013389985.1 Dryoscopus gambensis | reverse complement strand
AGATAAAAATTCATATGTATTTAATCTGATCTCCATGCTTTATAAGACTTTACTACTGTATCAAGAACAGCCTTTGTAAGAAAGCAATTCGCTTTCGAATTTGTAATTCGAAAAGCATCTCAGCCACTAGGGAATGACTATCGACTTCCACATACAGAAATGTTAGTTAAGGGTGTGGAAACTGTAGGCATTGAGACTCCAAATATCATTTTGAAGACAAAAGTTTCACACCGATTGTTATCCAAGGACCACACTGTTTATATTAGCACCTAGTGCCAAGTAATCTCAATCCAGACAGCATGTGGTATGAGTTCTATGCTGATGTGTGTGTTCTATACTCATCAGTTCTATACTGATGAGTTACACAAGCTAGTTTCAGAGCTTTGAGAGAAGTCTAAGGCCAGCTGAGGAGCTCACTGTACACTCATGTCCAGTGTAGACATACTCTTTGTCTCTTTTGCTGGAGTCTGTGTAGGTGCACAAAGAAAAAGCAGCTGAAACATACATGATGGGCGGACTCTTGAGAAACCTATGAAGTTCAAACCAAATAACTATTCAAACAATAAAACTTTGGCCTGGTAGTATCTTCAGAGTGGTAGCTGCCACGACATATGCTAAGGCAAGACTTTCTCACAACCCCTGTGTGAAAGCAATAAATTTAACTAGACATTTCCTTAAAGCACATTTTCCTTAAAGACTGCTGGTCCTCCTAGTAGACCCTTATGAAGTATTGTGCCTAAATTAACACAAATACCTGCCTAACAGTGTCTAAGAAACAGAACTTGATGTGTTCAGGTTCTCTGAACATATGCCTTGCCTTTGGGTCAACTTTGGGACTGATGTGGTAAAACAAAATATCCATCTTGGTATCCTGAATCCTGTCCTTAGGCAACACAAGATGATTCATACATAAAATTTCCAGAGCAGGAAATGGTGAGTAATCCTGCAGACATAACACTCCACGTTAGCCTAGATTCTAAGCGTTAGAAATTGTTTTAGGCTTTAAATCACCTACATTAAAATTCTGCCCTGCAGTTTTGGAAATAATTAGTGATACTTATGTATTGGTTCTTAGCAATAGGCTTCCAGCATGGGAAACTTATAATATATTTTGTGGGAGAAGTGCAAAAACAAATCTGTGTTTCTTAGCATGCTTCTTGAATGCTGGAACAAAATGAAAATCTTACTGAATGTGTTTCTCAATTTTTCCTGTGGAGCAATCATTCAGAGGGCTAAGCACACAATATGTTTGGAAAAATTATGGGGAAAACAAAGGCACAATAAGATCCAGTGCTTCTCAGTGCTGTCTTCTTTTCCCTTACACAAATACAGCTGTCAGCACTTTAAAACTGCTGAAAAAAGGAAGACTCACCATCTCATCCACATCTGGGCTCTGCCTCTACCTCCTACCTGTGTCAACACCAGCACATGCACATGCTGGGGAATTAAGGGGGCAGGAATTCTCTCTCTGAGTTAGTCTTCATCTGGACTGGTCAGCTGATCTGCTAACCATGCCAGCATACTCTCACACTGGCACGGCAAAGAAGCCAGAAACAGGAACAAAGTGGAGGGTGAGACCACCCATCCTCTCTAACTGCAGGTGGAGTCAGTGGGATTTAGGTCTTTAGCTAAGAGATCCCAGTGTTACTGTCCAAGAACTTCCTGGAGATCTCAGAAGTCCTCCCATCAGAAACAAGAAAGTATTAAATTGTCCAGTATTCTTCGGTGGCAAGCAAAAATAGAGGAGCTTGGAACGGTTTTTATCATGTTTAGTGGCACATTTCAGAAACATATAAAGAGGCTACTGAATCACATACAGAAACAATTGCCCTACGAGTTACATGACTTTTCCTAGAATTAGATTCCATATTCCTGCTGTTTAAACTTTAGAACCAAATTCCTCGCTTTGGCATATTTAGATGAGTGGAAGACTTTCCCAGCTTCACCACTATCTTCTCTGTTATATCTGGTATCCAGTGACAGTTATATGGGGGAGAGTTGTAAAGTTCTATCATGATTTCTAAAATACACTGAGGTATTTGATATCTGTATGAAGTCTAGAGGATTCTAACTTATTCTCAGGTGGAGTGGGGAAGTTATGGGTTTCACTCCATCTCTGCAAAGGCGTGTGCTCAGAGTAGTCCGTAGGATTCACTCTCAGTGTCCATGAAATTGTCCTCTAATTATTTCCTCTCATGCATTTGAAAAACAGGAGTTTGACCAAGGACTAGGATCAACCTGGTCCCAGACTTAGTATTCTTGTTCAAATGTATGCTGAATTTCACATGGAGCTAATTAATGGTGCTTAATTCCTTGACAAAACAAGAACAACAATGATAAACTATTTGGGTAAAATAATTTGTGTCACTACTGTAAAGGTATCTAACAGTTCTAAGCTCCTTTTAGCTTTGACGAGAAGCAAAATTAATGATCATGATGCAAGACTTTCCTGGGTTCTGCCTCCAATTTAATATAGCAAAGTAGCAGCATTTGCCCATATGGAGCTTAAGAGAAGCCAGTACTTAAAACATCATTAACACTTTTTGCTCTTTCTGCACCATCTCTACTTCTAATCCAAAAGGCATCATTTCTCCATTCCTACATCATGGCAAAAGCCTAAGTGGGCAGAGAAGAGAAATGCACTAAAAAGTGTTGCCAAGTATCAACCTACCTAAAGGTTTATTGTGTTTTTCCTAGTCTTTCCTTTCCTATAACCCATCTGCAGTTTCTCCCTGTAACCACAGCCCATGATTCTTTGAAGTTGCTCTGAAATGGCACCTCAGTATCTTCAGTGTCTCAAACACAAGTGCGTTTGTGAAACAGAAATAACTTTCAAAATGCATTTAAAATGCATCCAGGTAATTTTTAGGAAAGTAAAAATGTCAACCACGTGATTAGTTCAAACATCTGATCAAATACATACTTTGCAGTGGATCCCTGAGTAAGACAAACAGCATGGTCAGCCTGAAAGAACTGGCTTAGTGCAAACAAGATAAAGTTTTGCCTCATAAGATACAAGTTTCAAGCCATGCCATTTGCCTGTCTGTGGATCTCACTGAATCATTCCTTTCACTGGCTTCAGTATCAATTTTTTTAGAACTGTGGTTCTTTACTGTTATGATGCCATAATGATTTTTTGCTTTTTATATACCCCTCTCATATCTCCCTTCATATACACTTTCATACAGCTTTTATGCATCCCTAGTGCTTTTAGCCCACATACTTGTAATTCCCTAAGTCTGATAACGGCTTAGACCCAAAGTCCTGTTAAGCCAAGAGACCAAACATCTTGGAGGCCTCGCAGTTGGGGGTCAGAATGCTCCAGACGTCAAGGTCCTCTCCAGAACACATTCTGTAAACCAAGATAGGCCCCNAATTCTAAGCCCAGGAAAAGGCATCAGCTCTGCCAACTCAAATTCATCCTGAAATTGTGATCTATGCCCTACCTAAAATATAGCCTTGAGTGCCTCAGTCACATCTCAGAAGGATGGTCCCCTCCCCTCCCTTTTCACACTGTTGGGAGTGGGGGTGCTGCAAGCCCTTGATAGTTAACTAGCTTGGCTGGCCAGCACAGAGGAAGCAGGCTCATCTTTTTACCTCCTGCCCTATTCTTGCTTCTGTAAGCAACATCTCTAAACCAGTCCTTTACTTATAAAAAAGAATCTTTGAACTACATTTATGTAGTTTTTATTCCCTTACTATGGCAAGGAAAGGAAAGGTTATTTCTTCCTACTGGCCTGAATATACTAATGCTAGTCACAACCTAGACACGAAAGAACAAATTACAGTAACAGATGTCCATATATCACTAAGGTGACTTCCCTCCCTATTTTTATTTTTTATCAAAAATGGTGAGTCTGAAAAGTCAAAACAAAATTTAAAAAAAATTAAAAAAAAATAAAAAACCCTGCAGCATCTGTCTCAGCAGAGTTCAAGCTGGCTGACAGTTCCTTACACTGAGAAGCTGAGAATGATGCTATAATTATAATTTCATGAACAAGACAAAAATCTATTTTACTTGGGAGAACTGTTATAAAAGTATATAGAGAAAAACTGAATATGGTAATTTCAGTTTATCCCTGGCTCTGAATTTAATGATTAAACTTAAGAATCCTGAACAAAATAATTGTTAGGAACACCTCATAACTTAATTTATTATGAGGGTCATCTCTGTTAGACACGGAAACAGGTATTAACCATTCCAAGGGAATGCATGGCTATTGGCACAACACCGCTCCGGGTTCTCATTTGTTTGGTGACTGAGGATTAATTGTTCCTGTCCTTATCACAAAATTTAAACTTGACCCAATTAATTTTCAGTCTAGAAAGGAATATGCAGGAAAAAATGAGTAATCATTCTCAAGACAAAAAAAGTAACGGCACAGTCAGGAAGCATCTTACTGGCACCTATTTTACTTTTTTATTTTTTGTATAACATGCATTGCTTTTACTGAATTTCAGTCAACTCCATGGGAGACAACACCATCCGTCTTATTTCATCTTTTAACAAGGACTTGATGAGGTGACACAGGACTGATTCTTAAAAACACATTACCTGTTATGTGAGGCATTGTGTGACAGGGAGAACTATCTCTGTGACAGGCACCTGACAGCAGATTTGTTGATTTCATGGTCACTTCATTTAAAGTAACAACAGGGTGAAATATGCCATCTGATAATCTGTTTGAATGTTGACTGTGAAAAGCACTTAACATTTCTGCCAGCTACTACTACTACTACAGAATCTGTTCTTCAATATGTGCAGTTTTACCACCCTCTTTAATAATTATAAGTCAGAAACATTTATCCTAGATTAAAGGAGGGGGAAGAGGGAAAGAAAAAAAGAACTTTAAAGAAGTCACCTAGGAAATCTGACATTGCAGTCTGAAAATAAGAAGATTCAAAATTTAGGGCATGTCACACAATGAGACTATTGTCTGCAAGACAACTGGCTGTTTGCAGACAACTGCTGCACCTGCACTGCATAGGTGATTTTAGAAGAGATATGTATTTCTCAGTCAGTTTTCCTCTATGTGGAAGTTTAATCCAGATACTTAAAATCAAACATTTCCCTGCTTAATTTTCACTAACAGGTAATGATAACATAATGATAAAAAATAAAATTACTTGTTTCAGAAAGGGATTACACTGAATTTTGATACTACTACTCAGGATAAAATTTTGATTATGAAGATGGCATTATACACACACAAACCCATGTATCAGCATGACAGGAATTAGAAAAATTAAATTATTAAAGCTTCACTAATTATTTAGATGCAGAGCTGGTAACACAATAAATCACAATAACACAAGAACTATTTTCCACTATCTAGTGACTGAATTTTTGAAACCCTTGTTTGCTTTCAAACAAGTTTGGGATAGGCACAGATACCTCTAGCTTAATCTGGCAGCACTGGAAGTTAGATCAGAATCTGTCCTTAAACAGAGACATTGCCATATAAAAATGCATGGCATGCACAAACTATAAACTCTTAATTCAAGTAGGGTTAAATGAGACAAATTCTAACAAATCAGCACTGTACCCCTATCGTAATTAACATGTACTCACACATTGAACTATCTTGTTGATTTATGCTAACCTCCATGAAACCTGATGAAGAAACACCTTGAATCGATGTGATTTAAGTGTTTAAAACCACATTAAATATGAACCAGAAGCAGGCTGGTTAAAATTTACACTTTCTCTGAAAGATTTTTGACACATTCAGTGCTCGTGAAAGCTGAGGGGATGACGGCCCTAGTCAAATACAGTTGAGTGAGCAGACTGCAAGCATCCCACATTCCACCTCCAGTGCAGTTCAACCGTGACGTGGAGGGACCTGCCTTCTCTTTTACTTCCCTCCTCACACTCACTTTTATTTACTGTCTTGTAAACATTTTATTAACTAATTTCTATTGTTGGTAAGTGTGTGCGTGGGAGTGCTTAGTGCTTTTAATATTTTGCTGCAGAGTTTAACTTAAATTCACTTAGTCTTTCTATTTAAAAATAAAAATTCTGACAAGTTGACAGACAGACTATAGTAAGCATCTTATTCCTACTAGATGAAGATATTATCAGAATAATTTTATATTAATTTGTTTATCTTTAAGTCCTCTTTACTTGGAAAATAACCTGAGGGGTTCAGGTTTCCATCTCCTGGGATCACAGCAGTGGCAGCAGAAGCGTGTATTTGAAAACTTCAGTGTGGATTATGAATGTTGCTTTTATAATCAGAACATTCTGCATGTTCTTTTATGGCACTGACAACTCCAATGTTTCCTGCTAAACTTCAGCTACATTAGAAGTAACAATCTATAGTTATTTTGTTAAAATAGCTACTGTCAACTTGAAATCCAGTAAATTAGAAACAAAATGAAAACAAACAAAAAAAGTACTATCAGGTGCTAAACCAGCCCTTGAGACCCACTTGCCAATTCCTGTGGTTCTAAAACCATATGCTTTTATTTTAAGAGTGGCTTCTCTCCTTCCTCTTTCTGTGCAAAAGCCTCACAGAAACAAACAAAAAACAAGGAATAGTGAGAGCTATCTGGCAGAAATAGCTTTCAAAAGTGCCTAGGAGAAAAGTAAAGAAACCAGGGAGAATACATCAAAAGGAAAAAATGCTTATTTCTTAATCTATTTCACTTAGAGTGCTCTCTGGAATTACATAAAACTCTACTGAAAGAAACTCCCAACATTTATGGGAAAAAATCGTGTTCAGAGGTCTACTATGCCTCTTTAAATAGACATTGACTTTGAAGCATGGAATAAACACCCTTGGGGCCCAGGTCTTGGGGTACTTTATGGCTGCTCTGAGTTGCATTCTGCACCGTTCTGGGCATGAAGCCAGCACCACTGACCAAGTGAGGTCACTCATAAGCACAGGGATCTTCTGGTTGCACTGATCCAGCCTCCGCTGCGCCTGTCACATTGTCCCCCTTCCTCAGCTTCCTTTGAGGAAACCCTGACAGGTCTACCACAAACTGCCCCAAATCCTCACTTGATGCAACACTGGGCAATTTCAGAAGCCATGGCAGCACCACCATGCACATACATTTCCGCCCCCAGAACTGTGCTGTTACTCAGCTGTTGAGAAAAGTCTAGACTAAATTAAGTTGACTGACCAAACTGGAATTGCAGTCCTTGTCAAACTCAGTGGGAAAATATGCAAACCATGTTTACAGCCTTGTTAAGCATAAAGCCATTAAAAGTCATATACCCAGTAGGTTTCACAACAATGACAAGGAAAACCAGCTGCCTTTATGAAATACTGCTAGCTGTCCACATTACCTTCCCTGGTGTTAAACTCTTAGTATGAAGTCTCCTTCTATCAGGAGGAACAACATTTGGCTTTATATTACCAAGTTGTAGAATTCATCACTTTCATCTCTCTGCCATCTGCAGGATATTGAAAATGAAATGAAAACAGAACAGGATTTTTAACATGAGGGGAACACCTGATGTATGAAGTTATTCAAGCCCCAGGAATGTGTGGTATTGCACATTCTCACTGTCACAGCCTTTGCTGAAAAGGATTTCCCTGACCTTTTCTCTAACCAGCAAACAAATAAGCCCTATCTCTCAGCGGGAGAGAGCACTGCTCCATTAGATCATTAAGCAGTTCTGTTCAGACTATCCCAGTCTCCTGTCCTTGGCCCTGAAGAAAGAGCTGGCACCAGTCCAATCAGTCAGATAGAAGGAAGGCAAATGTGCTTTCGTATGGTACAGCTTGAAATGTCACAGCAGGATGAAAGTCGTGGAACAGACAGCAGTGAGGAAAAGATGTGGTGCTACATGAGGGGTAGTGTTCCAACAAGGAAAGGCTGGTGTTTCAGTCTGCCAAACAACGTAATGACTCATCCAGGCAGAAAAATATTACCACCATGGGAATATTTGGAACGTCTCAGTCTGAGAGTAATTAGGGACTAAACTACACCGGCATGCTTCAGTGATGAAATGAGAAAATAAGCAATACCTCTGTCAAGTTCTGATTGGCGAGTATTAAATGAATATGGGTTTCTATCAAATCTGACCACAAACTAGTAACTTGCAGCAGATTGTCAGATTGGAGTAATATTTCCGCTTTCTCATAAAATACGATGGTGCAAAAAAAACCTGGTGAAGTGAAAAATGTTACAGTTGGCAGTAAGAGTTTTAAGGAAAATCATTACCATGATTATATTATTTAATCCTTCTAACACGCATTTTCGCATAGCATTTTCAACCTCTAATTACTCTGTCTGCAATGGAATAAAAAAGGGTAAGAAGAGGATGGGCAAAAGCAGCAAATGCTGACAGTTTCATTTTATTAATAACTACTGTATACAAATCACAAACTGAAAAGCACAAATGTTTAATGGATATAAGTAATGGAATTATTGTACTACTTATCAGTTGTAAAAAATGTAAATACTTTGGCAAGAAGGACAAATGTTAATTTTTACTCTTTTGTATTTCCAACTTGTGCACAATTTGTATTCATTATGTAATGCAAAAGGCCTTTTTTTCTTTATGATTGTAAAGTGACATTATAATTAAATTGTATAACCTCAGCAGCATCTGCAATTTAAAGGATCACTTACAAGCTCGCTGGACAAAGTGCACCACATTAAGCCAGAAACTGAGTTACACATCAATAACCCTTCATTCCAGTGGCTGGGTCAGAACCTCAGCTACAGGAAGGAAAAAAAAAAAAAAAAAGATAATTCAGAGTAAAAAGGTTTATAAGGTCAGAAGCAAAACCGCTTACAAGATAAAAATTCCCAGGATTCTTCAAGACTGCATACACAGAAACCTCCTGTGACACCTGTTTGAGTCCTTTCGGTTGCATGAACTTGTAGTTCAGCTGAACTAAATGCAGCTCCCAAATTAAAAGGAAGGGCAAACACAAATTGCCTCTCTGCACAATATGAACAACCTCCATTAGACTGGCTTAATAAACTCTAATAGATGTATAGCTTAATACAATATTCAGCTATTGACATAAACATAAATATAAATTTCAAAGAAAATAACCTACTTTAGTAAAATTACCTGTGCAATAAAAATTAATGAACTCCAAATGATTCTGCACATCTCCACCAAATTGCATTTTCAGGCTCACATCTTCAGGACATGCTGGGTGGTTTGATGCATTCCCACAATTCATCTTCCTGCTAAGCCAATTTTAATTTAAATGCAATTAAAGGCTCAAAATGAACATTATGTATTAGATAAAGCCTTGAATCTGCAGACTATCATAAATATGATTTTCAGAAAAATTAATTACAAGCCATTAGGGTACAAGTCATCTTACTGCAAATGTTGAGTTAAACTGCAGAATCAGTTTGTTCCTTCCATTAAATGTTAAATACTGATTTTAAGCTTTGCTCCAAGTTAATAGCAGAAGGTCAGCATAAAAGAAAAAATGTTTCTGAAATAATCCTCAGAGATACTGGAGACTTATCAATCCACATTAATTGAAAAAATGTATTCTCTCTAAATGCTTAGTGCCAATTAGCTTCTGATCTACTTTTGGTCAACTTAAAATAACAATAAAACTCTTCACATTCTCCTTGTGCTCTGAATATAGCACAGATTTCTGCAGAAGTTACATTTAGTATACAAGTGCTTCAAACTAAAAATCCATGTATGGTGTGTGGTTTTGTCTAACCAGTAATCCCACAAACCACACTGATAGAAGATGTCTGCACAAGACACACCATAGACCTGATATCTGAAATCAAGAAGTCAGCTAAGAGCCTCTTTGTGCTGTCATTTGCTCTGAGGTGGAACCTGAGGATTCACTACAATCCCAGCATTCAAGAAGTAGCTGTGGAAGGCAGTGTGATTTCGGAGTTTGAGATATATTGAAATTGCAAAGGCATCTTTTTAGATGCTCATGAGGAAGACTCACAAATATTCCTGTAACTCCTAGAAATGATGATGCAAGATTTATGCATTCTAACTTTTTCTATACACTTACAGAAAAAGTTCTACATACCTATATACCTAGAGGTATACAGAACACATAAGTGTTTCAAAAATAGAGGAAAAGGAAATTGTATATTGCATATCATATATTTCAAAAAGCATTTAGCACTGTAGAGACAAAGATATAAGCATATCTCTCAGAATTAAGAGCAGTTTTCCCAAATTCATAACTTATGAATCTCACTGCTAGCTGTTAATACAATCTTATAGCTACTAAGTTCTTGCCAACCACAATAGATTCAAAGGAAAACTGTGCTTAATTCCCGTCTCCCAAACTGACATATTTTATACACAATATGTCAAAACTCTGCATTTTTCATTAACTTCTGTTCTATCATTAAACAGAAAAGCAACGACACGGTTGGAGAAATTCAGCCATTAATCTCATAATAATTGCTTATAAATGTTCATGCTACACTGACAAGCTGAATGCATCTCATGTAGTTGAGGATGTCAAGGTAACTTTAAAAAATAAATCTTTATTAAATCACAGCTTTCTTTGCTGACATTATTCAATTTAGGCATGAACATTGAAACTCACACCTTCATCATCTGCACACTTGAGTCAATTTTATCTGCTTGAATATCAAATGTTTCAATATACACCTCTATATCCAGGCCCTCCTCCAGCTGTTAACTACTCCAGCCCTCCAGGGGACTGTATGTGTTTGCTTCAATCCATTTATTGTCTTTTGCTTGTCTACATCTATCCCTAGACACTAATGTACTCACTTCTGGATATTAGTAGATAACCTCTGTGCAGTGGGAGTTTAATGAAATATCTGGCCATCAAACTGGATGAATGTTATTTTGGCAATTGAACTTCATAATTTAAGGGCATTCATATGACATTCTCTAATTTCAAGGAAAGTGGAAAGTTGTTACGTTCTGCGGGTATTATTAAGATGGCTCGTATGCTTATGGAACCTTAAACAATTATACTTTATCAGACAGCAAAACTTCTATGAAATGAAATTTATTATATGCCTTGACAGTTTCAAAAATCAGAGCAGTGATTAGGGCTAATGAACACAGAAGACAACTATTTCCCCAATGAGCTTGTGGCACAGTTCTACTTTTCACTGGCAAAGTTCTTCTACAGCTGACAAGTTGTGATACAGTTACAGACACACAACAGGATCCTTTTCATGATGTGGG
>WEIT01019006.1:78666-104944 GCA_013389985.1 Dryoscopus gambensis | reverse complement strand
CATTTCTAATTTCAGCCACAATTTGCATGAAGTGAAAAAGTAATTCAGATAGACTGCTAAAAGGTTTGTGGGTTTAAGGGACCATATATTGCTATAAGAGGCTTCTGAGTGCTTATATGCAAAAGCATGTCTCACAGCTTCAAGAGATTTTCTTTGTATATTTGAAAAAGTGAAAGGAAACTTCAAACTAATGATAAAAAAAGGTAACCTATTTTTTCCCATTTCCCCTCTCCTGCATCACATATGCATACTTCTAAAGAGATAAGAAGAATGAACTTCATTGACACTCTGCTGAAAATGTCTGTAGAGACAAACTTAAACAATGATTTATTTCTCAGAATAAATAAAACAAACAGCAGCTTTCTTTCCCTGGAAATTTTGGCATCATTTACTGATATGAAACCACAAAAAGCCTCTGGTATTTAAAAGCTGTTAGGAACCCAATCCAGCCAGCCTTTCTCTGTCTACAGCTCAAATGAATTGGCTTACTCTTAGGAGTGAACACAGGGTGAGAGCACAGAGTTTGCCCATTGGTGTGGGTGACTGCTGTGCACCATTGCCCAAACTCATCCTGTCAGAGCAATAGAGCTCAGAGTTTAAGCTGCCCTTCAGTCCCTGGTTTAGCACAAGCTGTTTATAAGCTCTTTTGTAGCTTGTTAATGCAATAGTTTACATTGATTATAATGACACCAAAGAAGTAATTAAGGGGGAATATTTTAACTGTACCTGAAATTAACTTGTCCTCTGTTGCTATTCAGATCATCTGGTGTGTATATAACCTCACCTTGAAAACACATATGTAAAGGTAGAAGGCAAAAGATAAAAAAGTAGATAAAAGTAGTACAGAAATATAACAATATTATATGTGAGAGCATGCAGGTCTGGTTGATTTCTTCCTGTCAATACCAGGACAATTTTTACATGCACAGTTTTTTGAGTTAGCATGTTTAATAAATTCAACCCTAGCAACTGTGCTGACAACCAGCGTTAGCATTATAGACCATAAATCCATAAAAATATTTTCTCCCATCTACTGTGAGAATCTGGAAGTGCACCTCAAAGAGATGGAAGAGATATAGCAGGCCTAAACCAAATGCTGAAGAGCTTGTGATCTTCCTGTGCTTATTTATGTGATGAGTCCTAGCAACAACATCAGCATTTCCTGCAAGTCATGTTTTTCTGGGAGCCTTTGGAGATTTGTGGCAGAGGGGGCGATGCATTCTTTTGTCTGTAACCTGTGTATGCCTTTTAGGGGTTTCATAGGTCTAGCCAGGGATCCCTTGCAGTTTAATATATTAGTGTCTCTTCCACACATTGACATAAATGACACAATGAAAGATGTGTGTGTTATATGCTTAGACACAAACTCATGAAAAGTCTATTATTTTTAAAGGCATGCAGTTTCAAATAACCCCCTTTCATAATGTTCATAACTTAGTGTAGAATTGAATAAAATTTGTAGTCCATGCTAGAATAGGATTAGTTAGTACATAACTTATTTCGTGGGATACCAACTGTAGAATGCTATTGCCATTAACTTTGCAATATCAAATTTCATGCAAAAGTTTGGTTGATACCCTCAGTACCAAGTGCCTAAATATTAATGGAACTAGCATAGATTTTCACATCAAAAGCATGCAAATGTTCAGAACTAGTTATTTACTTTTTATAGTTAAGACCTAGAAAAAGAGTCTTAAGTAAAATATTATAGCTCTATTTTTTTGGATGGACTTATTATAAGGAGCTGGTAAGTTTTTTTAAAGAATTATTTGAAGAAATTGACAATGGTAATTTATATAACACTGGAGCAAAACCTATTCCATTTTCATGTGAAGGTAGATACTTTTGAAATATCTTCTGTGTATTTTGTGTATCAAATAGAACTTGTTTCAGTACAATATTTCATGCTGAAAATAATATTCTGCCAAGGGTTTAAAATATGAAGATTGATTTACATTAGAATTTTCAGTCAGGCAGGCCTCGTTATATACTAAAAATCAATAACCATTTTATTCTCTTTTAAATATTATTATTTATTTCTATTCTAATAGAGGGTGGGAATAAGAAGCCCTGCTGATGACAAAACTAATATCTTTGTATTGAAATGGATATTAAAAAACCACATTATGTACTTAGGGACTATAAACTGCACATGCCCAAGTGCTTTATTCTGTGCCCATGAAGAATCCCATGGAAACTGAAAAGGACTGTTCATATGCATGAAGTTAAAACATACGCCTAAGCACTTGTAAGCTTGAGGGTTGGTTTAAAAAGTGCATTAAGGATACATCATCTTACTGCCTTTGTATTTCCAGTGAAAAGAGCAATTAGTATATTAAATCTTTTTCGTATCAGACAAAATTGCTCTGTAACTCTACACATCACAGGAGAGAAATGAAATGCAGGAAATAAAAATCACTGTCCGTCCAATTATATAAGAAGTTTTCTATGGGATATGTTTTTTCAATATCTTAAAGCCACTCCTCCAGATTGTATTTCAGGGACAATAGGAGAGTTTAGACTTAAAAAGTGACACCAGGGATCTAAGCCCTGGAAAGCACTGCCTGTCAGTCACTTCTGAGGACAACTTGAAAAGGATTAATGCAAAAAAAAATAAATTGAGAGTGAACTCAAATTACTTGGTAAAGCTGAGTCATAGCAAAAATTTCTATGATGCTGACTGCCTGAGAAACCAGGCTCTTCTGTTTCATAATGGCACAAACTACTTTTTAAAACAGTCAACAGTGTTGTTTTCTGGTAATGCAGAAAATCTTCCTTTACACAGAAGACAGATTTGTGATTTAGTCCATTTTAAAATGCAGGCAAAGGACCATACTTGCCCACACACTGTATTTTTTATTTATTTTATCATTTGAAGAAATGCAACATTCCAGAGAAAATATCTTGAAAGGAAAAAGGCAATTGGGCCCATAGATGAGTGGGGTTCCAGATGTAATTCTAGGGGTTTTTTGCTGAAAGGAAATGACCTTATAATTAATATAAGATGGTATGATCAACCAAATAAAACTTTCCATTCTGAAACCACAACATGGGTTTTTTTGAGCATACAGAAGAGAAGAAAACACTTTTAGTACGGTCATACATTTAGCTGAGAATGAGCAAATAGATTATACTTAAAGAATGCTTTTTCTGGTGACTGGGAGCGCAGTTCAGAAACAAATCCCTTAAACTGCTATTATTAGCCATCTCAGAGGAGAGAGATATTTTATCTGACTCTGCCCCAGTTTGAAGACCTCTCAGTAATATGAAGAAATTGAAGTAAAACTATATGAAACACATTTGTCCTAATTTCTGGGGCCTGCTATGGATCTAGAGATCCATATTGCAAGTCTAATCTAAGGAATGATGCTTTAGAGGGCTAGACCCCCACTCCCAAATGTGAAGCTTTCTTCCCACCAGCTCTCCTCCTTTGCCCTAGAGAGGCTATGATTTTATTTTATATTTCCAATATAAATGAAACTCTATCATCTTAATAGAAGTTGGGAACATTTAAAATTCAAGATACAGTTTCTACATAATGGCAGAATTGTATTGAGGCACAACCTACAAGCACCACTTTCTTTTTTTGTTATATTAATTCATTTGGCATTCATTCAACAATCTAGGTGTGATCTCCTAGTTCAATTTACGTTCAGTCAAATGGCTAAAGAAAGAGCTGTCTGTTTTTTTTGGAGGTGATAACCTTTCAGAAAATACTCCTCTTCAGAAAACTGCCTCCTATGTTTTCAGTACTCTGGAAAACTGATGAAAATTACCAGAAATGTGTGTGAATTAGAAAAAAAATAAAATTAGGAAACCTGTGTGAAATTATAGTATAGCATTTCCTATGATGGCACCACAAACCCATGAAGAGTTAAGAAAAAACTGTAAACGAAACAAATCCCATGGTGTCCTGAGTATTTTTGAAAGAGTTTGAGCCAGGAAAGCCACTACTCTTTAACAGTCAGAAATACTGTAGATTTCTGCCAACCTTGTCTTTCTAGGTTTGTGTCAGTCCATATTTTCCCTGTCTTTCTGTTGGCCACTTGCCTTCTCAGTACCTTAACTAAAGGGTAAGGAATAAAGCTAGACTTGGCCAGCAGCAGGCCATACTGATGAGTCAACACACTGCTTTCTTGGAGGCCAAAAAGACCTTTCTTATGATGCAATCCTGGGCTTTTATTTAAATGGACAACTAGTACTTATAGTAAGCGCCCATGCTAAAAACCAGTGGTCTGGATACTAGAGGCACAGAGGAGACAGCGGAGCTCTGGCATTACTTCCAGTGACATCCAGTCAAATGGATACACTGTCCAAGGTAGCCACAAAGTTTACAGGTTTCTATTGGATTCTGAGGGATAAAACTCAAGAAAGCAGACTTTATAGAGAGAAGTAAAATTTCATTAGATGAACTGATGCTGTGCTCGGTCATAGAATCTCTATAATATATACCAGCATTGTCTGTTGCATCTTTCTAAACAGAAAATATGTCACGTCCATTTCTGCCTGCATGTGGGGATTTTAACAGGTCACTTACAGTGCTTGATGATTGACAACAACAGCATAAAGTTCCTGCTCAGCCCTGCTCACTTTCTAGCACTGCAAGTAAAGAACAGCACAATCTCACTTTGGATGCAAAAGGAAATATCTGTTGAATAAAGTCAACACTTGAACTGGAGAGAGGGTGTGAACAACAGTAGACAGATATCTGTGAGTAATTTTGTGCATGAATATGCTGGTTGCGAGAGAGGAGTGCTGCTTTGCAGGTGGGAAACCCATGGATGAGTCAGGAGCAACTCTGGTGACAAACCTGCAGGAAGAGTAATTCGCATAAAGCCTTCACACTTGAACTGCCTTGAAAAAAGTATGTATGTCTGCAACACCAAATACTCTGACTATCCACAGCTAATAAAAGTTTTCACAAATCAGAGAGCTGAGATCAGTCAGACCACGAAAGCAAAGCCTGTGAAAGTTGCTAAAAGAAAGTCACAAACAAAATGATCATTCTCAGAAAGAGCTGGGGAAAAAACCCCACAAAACAAAAAACCCAAAATAAAAGTAAAAAAAAAAAAAACCTCTCAGGGTGCTAGCACTTCTGAGAGTTCATAAGGTTATGGAAAGGCTGCTGCAGGTTTTGTTTCCTCTTTTTTCCCCCTCTAAAACGGGAAGAGAGAATGACATAAACCTAAAATTAGCTTTTAACCTGAAAAGAACTAGCTCACCAGTGTAACTTGGTAAGACTGTTTTTCCCCGTTCTGTTGGAGGAAGATGCTGGTGCGCTCCTGCACAAGTCCTGTGCCGCCCTCTGGTGCCCGCGGCCCGTCTCCGCTTCCTCCGCCGGCAGCGGGGCAGGGCGGGGCGCAGGGGAAAGGGAGCGAAAACGCCATTGCTACAGAAAGTGCCGATGCTGCCCGTGCTGCTCTGCTCGCCCTCGGTGGTACTTACACCGGGTCGCACCTCCTGGGAAACGCATTCCTTCGTTCGCTGGAGGTGTGCCCTTGATGTGAACCCGGACCTGGGTGTCCCCGGTAATCCCGCGGCTTCCTCTTTCCTGAGCAAAGGCAGTTTTTATAAAGCTCCAGATTTGCAGCTCTCAAACTCTGTAGAAATGCCCCAGAATTGAAGCTTTCAATCAAGCAAGAAACTGTGAACTGGAAGTCTGGAATTCTAAGCAAGTAGAGCCTTTTCTGCATCCAACAACGCCTTTGGAAGAGATCCACGCTGCTCTTTGCATTGCAGGGCAGCCAACCAGCCTTAGTCATGGGCCAGGAACCTGTTTACACTAGGTTGCAGCGTGGTAATAACAATTTACGACTTCTGGAAATGAAGGGGTTTTGATTTGGGTGGTTTACTGTTTTTGTTTTTTAACTACGTGACATTAGCTGGAAAGAAAACTGGAATTCCCAGCTGTGCTAGCCCTGGTAAACTGAGCTGAGAGTTTGCTGCTGCTGATGCTCCTGTGGTTTCTGGTGTGTTGACACTGAAATCATGTTTAGTAATAGCCAAAATACTTAAACACAAAATACAAATCCCCTATCTAAGGATCTCATTCCATAACTCCATTTTTCCTCTCTCCTCAAATCCTTTCTGATGTGTATTGCAAACCTCCCACTGCACAGTTCTTTTCCGATGTTATTTTCAAGAATTGTGCCTTTTTTTTTTCTCAGAAAGCAGCTTGCCATTTCCCAAGGATGCTCCTAAACACTCTGCTTCTCTTTTGCTACTTATCTTTGTTATGATGATACACTTTTATAAGTGTTTGAGCCTTACAATGCAGATCAAATTTGATTCTCTGAAGAGAGGAAGCAATGTAAATTAAGATGAGGGTTTGTGAGACACGTTGGCTGCTGGAGGTCCTTGGCTGCTCAGCAGCCAGCAGAGCTCAAAACTGAAACTGAACAGAGGAGATGAGTTAACATCAGAGAGGGGAGCCAATAGCTCTGAAAGAAAGAGGAGGAATAAGAGTGTGACCACTCCATCATGTGGCATGTTCCTGTGTGAGTCTGTCACGATGGGAGGAGGTGTGTTATTGAGCAAGCCATGCTTTTTCTCATTGCCTGTAATTACAGATACACCCATAACTGCACACACAAGCTTGTCACAAAGAGGATTTCACCTCCCTTTGGACATGAGCAATTCTCCTATAGTTTCTGTTGCAGGCAGTACCTTTGTGCAGGTGGAATTTGGTAGAATTCTCCAGAAACCTGTAAAGTCGTAATTTTAGTTTTCAAGCTGCTGTGGTAATCTTGTCTAAATTATTCAGTACTGTAGCCCAGATATCAGTTCTGGGTCACCTCGTGTGATAGTGACCCTCTCCATTCTCAGGAATCCCACAATGATAGCAGTATTTTTGGAAACATACCATCATAACAGGAGGTCATACATGCAATAGTCCTGTCTCTATCTCCCTACTGTTTGTACACACCCAGAGTCTAAGGAAGACGAGCAGCTCATAGTCACATACAGATCACCTGTGTTTGGACAGTGCCACACAGTGCCACATGTACAAAGACTGTGAGGCTAGCTGTCGTTCCCTCTGCTTTGCTGGTAGGTCTGGGGATTTACCTCCCCTGCAACTCTGAGGCAGTTCAAATCCTAGATCCAAATGAGGCATATTGGAAAAAAAACCACAAAAACCCAAACAAACATCAGTTCCTGTATAAGCTGAGAGCAGAAACTTTAAAGCCTGCAAGTTATAACTGCTTATGACTTACTTCTGGTGAAGTCTGGACCTTATTACATGCCTACAGCCAGTGTCCACAGCTGTCATTTTTCTATCCACGAGCTAGATTCCTATCTTTCCTCAACTGCCAACTCAGTCCTTGGACCTCTCCTTGGCATTTCCTACCATGGTAACTATGGCTCCTTGATGAATCTGTCAGTGTGCATAAGGACTTGCTGGACTGGGGGCTTAGGGTTCAATCCATTTCTTCACTGCAGGTAAGAGGAAACTTCCTCCTGATACTGCTAGAAGTGCAAAGGGACTACATAGATCTAACTACAGCAAAGTGAGGGAGACTACACCCCATGTTTTCTTTCACAGCTTTTTTCCTCCGTGACACTGGATAAAGAAGTAATTCTCCTTCATCACTGAGCATTAAAATCATCACAGCCAGGTAAAATTAATATTTTTGGTGACATTTAAGGAAATACAGCTAGATCAGCAAAGCATATCAACTGGCTTGATCAAACAGTTATAACACTTACTGATATTTTCTAGTTTTATTTTCACCTTTCCCTAAAATAAATGAATGGGAACATGGTAAATACACGCACAAATTTTCAACTAAGGTGTGTTGCATTAGTTTAACATGTGTTTTAAACATTCTTTAATGAGCAGTTTGAGGGTTGCTAGCCCACTGACTTCTAGATTTTAGACTCAAGATAAATTTTATGCTCTTCCAATTTATTCTGAGGTAACAGTAATTACTCCTATTTTTAGCAACTAACAGTTTTGAAATTAACATTTATTTGAGGCTGAATCTTCCATTTGTTTCCAGTATAGGAATAAGATTTTCCCCACATGCATTTGGCTGCATTAAACCTTAATTAGAAAAAGGAAAGAACAGATCTTTGAGAATTCAGTTAACATTTGCTAGCACTTCATTAACTAATGCCAAATGCAGGAAGGAAGTAAACATTCCACTCTTTAAGAAAATTAATGAATATTAGTGCATTATTATATGGAAAAAATAACATAGGAAACATTATCACACTCAGAAAGTGTATTATTCCATTCTGATACCAGAGGAGAGGGAAAGCAAACTCTGACTTTGGTTTTGACCAGCTCATAGAGTTACCACTGTTGTTTTACAGTAAAATTTACATAGTAGTTGTTTTCAACAGCAACAAAAAAAATCTGAGTCTGGGTTTACCCTTTGCTTTCCCTGGCTGTAGCATGCACTGCCCACTGTAGTGGTAATTCCAGTTCTGCCTGCTCTCACTGTGCTTGCAGAGCCAGGTGAGGTGCTGGGATGTGCCTGCTGGCCTGGCCACACTGTTCCTACTGCTGCCACTGCTGCAGATAGCCTAGTACGGGGAAGTGAGTGCCAGCCTCTGAATAGCTACGATCTCCAGAGATAAAACTGAGCAACCTTCCTCTGCTCCTAGTTATCCCTCTCAACCAGCAACTGACTGGGACCCTTGTTGGCCACAGTTGTGTTGAAATCCAATGTCAAGTGCTGCTGTGATGGCTGTGCTTCCATGAAGATCCCTGCCTTCCCACTGGGCTTGGGACTGGTGACTGGGCAGTGAACTGCCCTGCACACATGTAGAACAACAGTACACCCATATATCTCATCATCTGCATACAACAGTTTGTAAAACTGACATACTAATAGTCACGCTATCCAAAACAGAACTACAATATGTATCAAATGTACAATGCTTCTTGGGATAAATAAATCTTGTGAGTCACAGGGAGCTCCAACAGCAGAGACTACTAAGTTCAGAAAGGAACAGGGGTATAAATGTCATAGCCTTTTAGGGACTGCATGCTTGAAGGAAAATGCCATCACAACATTTTGTCCTTTACCTCTTCTTTTCTCTTAGAACTTTCCCGAACCTCAATGCTTATGTGCTTAGCTGAAAGGGAAATCCACAAGAACGTCATATACTGGGTTTCCCAAACTCATAAGGCTGTAATGCTCTCTGATTATGTTTTGGGGTCAAAAGACAGGACCTTTTATCTCCTCACCCCAGTATATGGCCTGATGAGAGTAGGTGCAACTTCATTTCAAGGGCTTTAACTTTTCCTAGTTTGTTATGGTGCTAAATATCTTTCAATCACAGCAATGAACAGAATGTCCAGCACCTTGTGATAACAAATTCCAAACCTACTGTTGTGGAAGTTGGACCTTCAAAATTAATCAGAGTAGGATTTAATTTATAATTGTATTTTTCATCCACAACTTTCAGTAATCTGCTGATATTTGTTATGGTGTAAAAGCATTGGTAAAGAAATGTTCCCAGTGTGCAGTTGCTCAGCTGGATTCCTACACAACCTTATGAAAAACAAAAACTGGAGGCAATTAGTATTAATAAGTATCTGAAGTAAATGGATCCAGGCTCTTCCTGGTGGTGCTGAGCAATAGGACAAGAGGCAACGGGCAGAAAATGACGCTCAGGAAATTCCACCTGAATATGAGGAAGAGCATCTTCACTGTGCGGGTGACCGAGCACTGGAACAGGTTGCCCAGAGAGGTTGTGGAGTCTCCCTCACTGGAGATATTCACAAACCATGTGGATGCAATTCTGTGCAATGTGCTTGAGCAGGGAGATTGGGCCAGATGGCCCATTGTGGTCCCCCCCAATCTGATCCATTCCGAGATTCTGTGAAATATCACCTGGGAAAGGCTGGTCACTGGAGAAATGCCTCTCTGCCTGGCTAATCTGTAATGTGTCCCCTGGAAATACTTGCACTAGGGAAGGTAAAGCATTGCTGAAAGCTGGGCTGCTACTTCACACACAGGCTTGTGGGCACCCCTGATGGTGACTGGAAGTGATGGCTTTGTGTGAACTTGCCCAATCATCTGTATTGGGGACACATTCTCTTTAGGCTTGGGTGGGTCTCCTGAAGATTTACACTTGTTGCTGAGCAGTTATCATGTGAATTTGAAGAGTCTGTTTGGAGAAGAATGATGACTTAGGTGCTGTACAGAGATAGTGTAACCCTGTGGCTTTTTCATCCCTAAGACAACTGGAAAATACAAAGTGATGGCGCAAGCAGCAGGAAACTGGTATTTAGCCGTGTACCAGATCCTGTCCTGGAAGAAAAAGGACTTTTCTAAAGATATAAACCTTTGCAAGGCCAAGTAGCAAGGAAGCCTGTAGTTTTCTCCTTCTGCTCTGTGCCAGCCTGGGCCCTGGTGCTGGAGCTAACAAGTGGGAAAGGGTGTATGAAGTGCAGTCCAGGTTATGATAGCTCTGAAACCTCCAGCATTTCTCCAGGAAAAGAGGGAAGGGAGGGTCCAGAACACACTTTCAGCTTTTTTCTTTTCTATATGCCTTGATCCACAGGATGAACTGATGTTAAGCTACTGTAGGGTAGCCTTAAGAAAACAGCTACTATTTCTTTCAAAAAGAGACGTATTTATTCACACAATGAATACAGCACCGATTCAGTGACAACTGCAACATTACGATTTGTCCCAAAGGTAAAGCTACAGCTTAGATTGGATGTACAGCTAACATTATCCATGAAAACTTTATTGAAGCCAGTGCTAATTTGCATGGCTTCATCTTGTATGATATGCTGAAAGAAAACCTAGTGGCAAAGCCACTGGGAAAAAAAGGACAAAAGAAAGTTAGTAACCTTCACTTTGAGGTTGGGTTTTTGCCTTTTTTTTTTTTTTCACTTTTGCAGGTTTCTGCCTCAAATTAAAATCAGTTAATGAAGTTCTTCACTGTGAACACTAGGTCGATTACTGTAAGGATTACATTTGTCTTTAATGAGGTGAATCTTACTGATATTGCTCCTGCTCAAGGATATTCTAATAAATTAAATCTTGCATCCTAATGAGTTTCAAGCATATTAGAAAATTGTGAATAAACAAAAAATCCAAAAATAATTTTTAATTACACAGAGATTGTCTCCAAAGTGAATCCATCTCAGACAGGAAGGTATCTTTAAATACCTGGTGGTTTAAGAAGAACCATTTCCAAAGGGAGCACTAGAAAATTAATCTTTTACAGATGCAACACTCATGGCACCAATTAATTAATGAAGCTGGAAATCAGCATAACTTTAGTACAGAAATAGATAAAAAGCTGTTAAAACACAAACATCCAAAATAGAAAATCTGATTTTTTTTTTTCTTCTTGGTTACACCAGAGTAAAGCAGAAATTAGACTTTGGGTTATAAAAAATTCCTGAAAAATAACTTTTTCTATCTGCACAATTAAGACTGAGATGAAACATACCTCAGGCAAAACCCCTTAGTTATTGTGAAGTATCAAATCATCACTGAAATAACTGAAGCTGTACTGATAAATCCTGGCAGAGCACCTGAGCCATCCAAGTTTCTGTGCAGAAGAGAACCGCAGTTTGACACCTGCCTGTTCTATGGGTATTTCAAAGTCCGTGTGGCTCCACCTGATTATAAAATGAGCCACAGCCGAATGCATCGGACATTCTCCTTGCTAACCTGCCAGTCTCTGCTATCCTTTTCTCTGCTTCTGATTTTAAGCCTGATTTCTGCATTTAATAACAAGTCTGATCATCTTGGCTGAGTTAAATAGCTGGGGGTTTTTGGTGCGGTAGGTAATCCACCTTTGTGCAGCCATGCAAAAGTATCACTGACAACTACCACAGAACTTCCACCTCAGCAGCAAGCCAACTGAAGCTGT
This sequence comes from Dryoscopus gambensis, assembly GCA_013389985.1. NCBI lineage: Eukaryota > Metazoa > Chordata > Aves > Passeriformes > Malaconotidae > Dryoscopus > Dryoscopus gambensis. The sequence goes on along the minus strand of WEIT01019006.1, from coordinate 93,097 downwards.
GTGAGTGGACAAAGTGCCTCTGAACTCATGTCCATAGGGCATAAATCCAAGCTGGCAAATCCAACCAGACTTCCATCTGAGTGGGAGGAGGCCTGGTTAATTTGATTAGAAAGTGGCTAAGGTGCCCATTCCTGCTACCACTGCTAAAATAATAGTAGGTGAGGGCAAAAAATGGAGATGACACATTTGCTAATGGTCTAAAAAGAAGCAGTCCCCAAATTTACCTGTTCCACAACCTTCCAATGCCTTTACAACAAGGGATGTGGGTTTTCTTATGACTGTTTTTCCAACAATAGAAAATGACTTGATGTCAACTTCTGTTTCTGAATGGCACGGGCCGAGCTGGGTGGAGGAGGAAGGAGCCAGCCAAGAGGAAATTTGAGGCTTTTTTGTTTCTCACTGTAAGCAGGTATGCGTTGACTGTACTGCTTCTAAAGGCGTATGCTGCAACTCAGCATTAATAATAGGTCACAAAAATGTGGCTAAACCTGTATAATACACAAGATGTAGTCACAGCACCCTGTAGGACAGCACCCATTATAGTGCAACCTCAAGATGTCTAAGTAGTAAATCCTCTGCCTTCTGCAAGTCCACCATATTTATAGCCTATTTGTTCCCAAAGTACTCTGTCTCAGAATGAACCTCTCTAACAAACGCAGCAGAAATCAGGGTCATGGGGTTTTCCAACAAAATGTTTTTACTGGAAAATTCCATTTCTGAGAACTAAAATGGTTCTCAAAAATGTAACTGTTAAAGAACAAGGAAACAAGACATCCTGAAAAGATACTCAGTGGGCTCTGGTGCTCCCACGTCTTGTAATACCTATATTACTTGTGGGTTTTTCAGTCAGATTCCTGCACAGCCTTGCCACATGGAGTAAAAAATGATCCCTAAGGTTACCACCACAGAAACAAGGGTCTGGTAACCCTGAGGTTTTATCTTCACTGAACCTTAGCTTTAGACTCTGCAATATGGAGCTGGAAAGCCTCAAATCCCAGTTAATTCATCCAGAGGTTTCCAGACATATCTGACAACTGATCCCTCCTCTCACTGGATCTTAAAAGCCACGTGGCAGCCACGTTAAGTGACCTTTCAAGCTCAATTTTATCCCTAAACAAAAGATTTTAACTGCTTCTTAAACTTTTTGTTGGTTGGTTGGTTGTGGTTTTTGGGAATTTTTTTGCTTTGTTGTTTTTTGTTTGTGTTTTTTTCTGCCACTGTGGAACATTTAGAACATTTGTTTCTCTATTTGTCCTTACTCAGAATCTTTGGATTCCCAATAAAAAGGAAATGTATTATTTTCACCAGTTTTAATCTAAGTCCAAAAATAGAAAGAAAGAAGGAAAAAACTCCCAGACCTGTAGTACGATCCCCTACTTGGGAAAGCTGTGGAGCTTTCCATCCTAACAGCAGAATTGCACCATTGGTTAGAAAGAGCAACACTCAGAATGGTTTTGCAGTGGAAATGTGGATGAACAGAAGAGCTATGGTCTTTGTCATCATAATCAGAAAACAAAGAGTTGATCCTGTTACTTATATAAACTAAAGATTTGTATTTCTCTGCTCTTCATTTAAGTGGGTTTTTTTAAATCTTGGCCAGTGAATAAAAAATTAGTCAATAGGCTTGAGATGATGTGACAAGAATGAAAAAAACATAATTTTTTTTATTCATTGAAATCTTTTAATTCAACAAGCTCAAATGTTGACCTTTTATTCAGATTCACTAAATTTTTATTTTGAAATATTGTGGAGGAGGAGAAAGTTGTCTGTGATACACTTTGGTCTGGTGTCCCAAGAAAATAAGGATTACACTATCATGCTTGTCTGTCTCTGCTTACCTGTCCTCCTTCTCTCTTCCTGCACCCACAAAAGATTTTGAATCTAGTCTTGATGAAATGTGTCAGAATGTTCCGCAATTCTTACAGTTTCAGCAAAGTAGGCTTGTGAGTAAAGTTGGAAAAGAAATGCTATTAATAGACTGTTAGAGGTAGAAGAGCAAATATAAATCTTATTAAACATGGGAAAATCTGCCCCAGAATTTCTCATTATGATCCCACCACTTACAAATCAGGTCGTTACCAGTGTTGGGGAATTCAGATGGTCTGTGTGATGGTCTTCCGGCTGAATGCATAGGGCAAATCCAAAAGTTTTAAAGAAACAAGAAAAAATAGAGCAAAATAGAGACAAGGATAAGGATCTGAAGAAAGAGTAGGGAAGACAAATATTAAGGAACTGCCTTCATCTAGGAATGGTCTAAAAGGATGTTTTCTGCCCATATTTGATCACAGTGAAAAAAAAAAAAAAAAGAAAAAGAAAAGACGAAAGAGAGTCCAAACTATTGTTATTGAATCTAGAAATCTACTGAGGCTGAATGATCTGTGACAATTACGGAGAAGTTTAAAGTGCAAAAAGGCAGGCCCTGAGAGAGAAGAAAAAGCCTCCTCATCACACAGCACATTGCTCGCAGACAGCGATGGAGATCTAGGTTGAAAAGTACAAACGTACTTTCAAGGAACTATTCAGAGATAGAACACTGGGCCCATTTCATTCTTTTCTATAACGTGTTATGACTATGAATAGAAGAATTGGTCATGTTTTGTAAAAACTCTTCACAGGTTATTAGTTAATCACTTACATATCTTCCACAGGAGTGGCCTTAAACTTCCAAGTGCAGCTGGGCTTTGCCGTGAGCTAGACAGGGAGGGTATGGCAATACTGGGATCCCACTAGGAGTGGTTGCACTAGGGGCTCGTACAGCCCAAGGCAGAGGAAGAATGAAGATCACACTTGAGAAGGGTTGAAAGTAGGGATTTTAAAAAAGCATAGGTAACACTGCAAGTCTGTGGGAAACATGGTGTAAACCCCAAAGCCATTTTAAAAGAAAAAAATCCCCCAAAACTGGAAAAGCAGTCTTTGAATCATTGATAGAGGAAACAAATCTTGTTTTGGAGCACCTCCCGGTGACTTCCCACCCCACCATTTTCTCTTTAAAACAAAACTCTCCATCATAAGTAGTTCTTACCCCGGTTTGCTGCCTGGGTGTACTGATTAGGGGGGTTAGAGGGTCGGTACAGAGCCAAGTGACAGTGTGATTGCCTGTCCAAGGCACCACAAACAGCCAGGGTGTATTGAGTGCTCTGAAGCAACCGCCCCATGACAGTATTCCTTCATAGTAAGCAAAAGCAGGATAAACTGGTCTGCAATTACCAGGAGGGTTAATTCGCTCCTTTTAACATAAACATAGATCTAAAATGAGATTATATTACATCAGAAACAAGACAAAGTTTGAAGATATTTGTTGGAAATTGGCCTAATGACTCTTTTGTCACTGTAATTCATGCCTTTCACCTTGCTAATATCCAGCAATTGCAAATTGGCATGCTACCAGAAAATGAAAGTTGTATTTTTCACCTGTCCTGTTTACTTTATCTGCTCTTTCCCCTTCTTTCTTACGTACTTTTCAGACACGATGGACTTTCTTTTAAAAGCTGCTAGTCATTTTCAGTTTGTAACCACTGTACATCCAGCTGCCTGTTGTTTGTTTTTAAACCATGAGCCTCTTTTTTTGCTAAGCTAATGACATCAAAACACCTGTGCAACTCTGTGCATTTTATGGTCCCTGGTTGACAGCAGATTACACCAAAAGAAACCACGATTCCTTAACATGTCCTATACTCCCCCAGGACACATGACCTACAAGTGTTTTGTTGAAGACAACAAAGAAACTCACATGGATTATTTCTGGAGGTACTAGACATTATCAAAGCTTTTCTAAAGCTGGCATAGAGCCAGTGGTCTGACCCTGTCTTTGTAGAGACTCAGAAGGGAGCCTAAGCCATGAGCTGGATGGAACACCATATGAGGGGTCTCCAGCCATGAGCACCTCCACTGTGGGATGGGGAGAGCACCTGGTGGGCCACAGGTGTGGTGGTGTGGGGATCAAACCCTGGAGAGGGAGCAAAGAAGGCAGCCCAGGCTGTTTTGAAGGTGGTATTGCCGAGCTGGGCTGGGCCCCAGCTGCCTGCCTCGCCTGGTCCCCTCCCACAGCAGAGAACCCACAGCCCTGAAGAAGCTGTTATCATCCGCCACCACCAATTACTTGCAGAAATTCTCCTCCCTTTAGTCCTCCAGCAGATTCCTTGTGGCTCAGATTCAGGAAAATCACTACACCCATCTTGGACACAGTAGACACATCTTCCAGTGGCACTAGAAGCGAGGAAGGAATTTGCCATGCCCTTATAAAAGCAAATTTTCCATGTATGCAGAGTCACATGGACTTCAGGGTTAGGAATTGCCCTGTTTCAATTAACACAGGCAGGCTGTGCTGCCACTGTGCCCTCAGGGTGATGGTAACATCTCCTACACCTATATATCTTTATATTCTATAGTTTGTTATTTATTAAGTTTTCCTTTCCAGAAGAATCATCAGTGCTAACCAGACCAGAGAGGAGAGGATTCCTCTTTGCCAGGAAGCTTCTCCTCTCAAGATTCCAGTTTCGTGAATCAGATGTCTGTTTAACTCATTTTATCTGGCACAAAGTACAGCAGATTAATTCCATGCAGAGAAGTAACAGCAGAAAAGGATGCAAGCATCTTTCAGGGGAGAATAAGCTAGTATACGAAGGGAAGAAGCTAGTATATCAAGTCCAATTCGATAGCTGTCTTCAAGCACGCAGAACTTGCCAAGTAGATGCACTCTGCTGTCAGTTTTTAAGCGTTCTTTCTCTTCCTTATCACTCGGTTAGGAATCAACACTCATGTTTTGTAAAACCCTGCACCCCAGTTCAGAAAAGTACTGTGGCTGTGGGGGCAGCAGGAAGAATTTGCAAGAGTTTTGTTACAGTGCTGACATGCTCTCAGCGGATATAGGGGCATACTTGATTCAAACAACATCTTATAGATCTGTTTTCCTCCCTTGGCTAAGCAAGATTTAATCTGTTAGAAGGTTTGGTGGACATCTTTAAAAAATATATGGTATGAAAATACCAAATTTTGAGTCTGAGATTAAAATGCAGCCTTGCCTTTCCACAGACAGCATGAGGCGCATGCTGTATGCTTACTCATCACAGTAACCAGCCTCGTGCATCTCTCCAAGTTTTCAATATTAGATTATCTGAGGATATAAAATCAAGTTGGCAGAATGAGTTAGCTGATAGATTATTGCCTAGTAAAAAAAAGCACAGGAATGTCATTATATTTGCCTACAAAGAACCACATGTACCTATCAGGTTGTAAAGATAACAAGCATTGACTCAATTATTGCTAATATGCTCTGCTTCATGTCTCGGACATTTCTTTTATATAATTTTTTTTAATATCCTAGAGTTGAAAAAATACTTCAGAGAAATTACACTGATGAATGCTGTTTCATTGGCCTCATTAAAAACTCAAACAGTACCACAATAGCAATAAAAGTTATTGTTAAAAAACCAAACAGTTCCAGCTTAATTGTATCAAATACAATTAAGAAAATGGTATATTAACTCCAATGTTAATATGACAGTTCAGCCTGCTAAAATGCTTTTTTTCTATTTTGGACACCACATCTAATTCTCTCTTTTTGTAGCGCTGAAAAATACTATTTCACTTCACACATATATGTCATATATTCCCAGATAGATTTGGGATAGATGATGGCTGTCTGGCAGTTGCTGCTACTAAGCCTTTACACAGCAGAAAAAGCCCCAGCAGCAGCGAAGCAAATGACAGTGGTATTCAATTAATAGTCCATTTGGAAGCTGGAAACAGTTGTCTACTCTGCCACTGGGAGCCTGCACATTCTCCCAGTCTTTTTCCTGACATGCCTGTGGTATAGCACCTTGCCAGCTCTCCACAAGTTTTCCCTCAGGTCCAATCTGGCCAAGGGAACAGATATGGTGGCCTCACTTTGCTCCCAAGGAGCGCTTCTCTGCATGCTGTCCTGTGGGGCAGGTGAGCTCAAGCTACAGACGGTCATTCAAGAAGATACCTCTGGAGAAACCTGCTCATATTTCTCCTGCTTTGGCCAGAGCACTTTAGCTATAAATACCATAATACCAGTGGGGCTCTTCAGGGAGTGTTGCAGGCAATCACACCAGCAAGGTGGTCTGAGTAAAACTGCAGGACTGATGGAAAGCGTTAATTGAGCCTCACCAGGTAACAAAGACCATATTTCCCCATAGATTTGGATTGAGCCCTCACAGCCTTCAGCTGAGTCCACAGGCACACAGTGGAAAGGCCTGGCACACTTCCCCACCAGGAAGACTTTGGAGGTAAAAGGCATCTGTGGCAGGCTGACCCTGACTGGAAACCAAGTGCTCATTAAAGCCAGTATGAGTCCTTCCCACAGGACGTAGTCCTTCAGGAACAGGCTGCTCCAGTGTGGGTCCTCCATGGGTCAAAAGTCCTGACAGCAGACCTGCTCCCAGGTAGATCCTCTCTCCATGGGGCCGCAGGTCCTGCCAGGAGCCTGCTCCAACATGGGCTTCCCATGGGGTCCTTCAGGTATGTCCACCTGCTCTGGTGTGGGGTCCTCCATGCGCTTCAGGTGGATCTGTGTTCCTCCATGGGCTGCAGAGGCACAGCTGCCTCACCATGGTCTGCACCCCAGGCTGCAGGGGAACCACTGCTCCAGTGCCTGGAGCACCTCCTGCCCCTCTTTCTCCACTGACCTTGGGTCTGCAGGGCTGTTCCTCTCACATATTCTCACTCCTCTCCCTGGCTGCAGTTCCTTTTGTGCAGTAAGTTTTCCCCCTTCTTAAATACGTTACCCCAGAAGTCCTGCCACTGTTGCTGATGGGCTCAGCCTTGGCCAGCAGCGGGTCCATTTTGCAGCCAGCTGGCACTGACTCCATCAAACATGGGGGAAGTTTCTAGCAGCTTCTCACAGAAGCCATGCCTGTAGCCCCCTCTCCAGCTACCAAAACCTCACCACGCAAACCCACAGCAGCATTCCACCCTTCTGGCCTTTCTGGGGGAAGGGCAGATATCTACGCAGCTGGCTCATCCAGGTCTTCTCCTCTCACGGCCAGGAGCAGACCCCTCTCTGATCATCAGTGAGGGGAAGCTGATATTGCAAAGGAAGAAAAAGCTAATGTGGAAGCAGCAAGGAAAAACTGCAAACTATGATACTGAGGTGTGGAAGGAAGACAACTTGCCTGAGCACTCTTTCAACATACAAACAAATGCCACAGGCAAAATCCAAAATGGCAGAGCAGAACCCCAGTTTCCAGAGACTTTTCTGTCACAGAAGCCATGACTACTAGCTATTAAACAGACTTAATGATCAATAGCTTCCTGTCATCTCAGATAGTTACAAAATAAGAGGGACACAGATGCTGCCAGCCTGTCCCGTGTCATGACTGTGGTGGCTGCCACTCTGCATGCCTGGGGAAGGCCAGCACTCTGCAGCTCCAGAGAAGCAGTGGTCTCTCACTGCTCCTGAGGGTGATCTCCATGGTTAGGACAGCACCTTCCTACAGCAACATGCTTTTTTTCTTCCTCCTGGATAATTTCTCTTTAGTGAAGCCTAGCAAAATTACCCAGTATTGCTTTCTCTGAGAATGAACTGCTTGTAGCATGGTTGACTAACTCCTTCCTGCAGCACTGTGGTGGGAGGAACAGGCATGCCCTTTTTAATTTAATAAGTAAAATAAAATTGAATGAAAATAAAAAATATTCTTAATGAAAGGTGGTTGTTTCCTTTTTTTTTTAAATAAAGAAGAAAAATCCAAGTAAGAATAGTGTCCCAAATAGTTCTGATAAACTTCAAAACTTCCACTCAAAGAAAAGGAGTTATTGGAAAACATTTCTGAGGCCAGAGAGAATTCTGTATTTATTACCAGGCAAAGTTCAAAAGATTAATCATACAGAGTCTTTGATATTTCATCTTGCAAAAGAATGATCCTGATAAGAAAAATGTTTTGGCAAGAGCACCCTCACTGTTGAACACATGACGGTTACTCTGGAAGAGGGAGCAAGATCTAACTTGTTGAAATGGCACTGCAAATGCAGAAGAAAAGCAGGTTTTACTGAACACTGGTTCTAGACGCTTCTTGGACTACCTCTGACACAGCACCAGTGGGAGGAATGAAAATAGAAAAAACATCTTGTTCATGCCATTTTTTTCCCCTCTTTCTCATTCCTGCTGGTTTTAATGTTGGGCAAGGATTCTGTAGGGGGATCATAAGGCCATTTGTCTCTGAATAATGAGAAGAACAGGCAGCTCAGTGAAAAGCCACACTGGGGGAAAAGAAATCCAAACCACAAGCCATCAAGGTGAGTTTGTATTTCCGTCCCTGGTTTTGCAAGGGATTAACTATTAATAAAGATTTAACCTATCTCTGCTTTGCCTCTACAGCTGAAATATTAATAATGGCCATACATCTTGGAGATCTGTCGTATTTCCTCCACGGCAAGTCCGCAACAGTGAATATACCTCCAAGCTGTTTCTACATTTCTGAAACTCACATCATTGTGCTTTTGTGACCTTTTTTCTCCAGTATCACTAAAAAAGGAAAAAGTGTTTTTTTCCACTCAGACTCTGCTGTCACTCTCCATGTCTACCATATATTATTTGCCTCCTCATTATCTCAGCCACAACAGTAAAAGTACAGAATGAAGCACAGATGAAAAGCCTGGAGCTATCTTAGAATGCCTGATGTCACAAGAATTACCTACCTAGCCAGCTTCCCTTTGCAATCAGATTTTGATATGTTACCACTTCCAGGCTGGAAATCTGTAAAGTGTTTTTAGTTCTGACTTTACTTCCACCTCTGTCTCGACATATTTTTGTCATCTCTAGAAGCTTTGAGTTGTATTTGCTTTACTTTGATTTCACAAATATTCTTATTCATGTTTTAGGTTGTATGAATGTCTGAGGTTTCTAGAACAGACTAAACCTTGGTTTTCAGGACAACCCACAACTTCTAGTGCTACATTAAAAGACTGTTAGCCACAACCAATAAAACATGCATCAGTATGGCAAAGTTTTACTGATAGACTATTTCTCTCTCCTGGTTAGGAGGTACCTCAAATTTCAGGACGACCTAATTTCTAGCCTAAGAAAGGCTCCTAGTGCTATTAGCTCTAGCCCAGCTTCATCCCTGTGTCTCCTCAGTGTGGGAAGGAGGGCAGGGAAGGTGGGCATCCATTACCTTCCTAACAACACTGAAGGAGCTGCGGGGACTTCAGTCACAGGTGTCTTGGAAACAGGCCAGCTACCATACGTGGAAGCCAACTGAAATGCATATGGCAGTCTTGGTATTTTGAGCTATTGTGATCTCATAATATGACACCAAATAAAAAAAAAAGAAAACAAACTACATCAGATTTGACCTTCTCCAGTTCTGGACAAAACATATTATCAAGGACAATTTTGGCTTTCATCTCTTTTCCATTAATATGTCCCTCCCTAGGAAATATTTTGTGAATCCCATTGGTTTCTGTGCAGTAAAATAAACCAATCTAAAGAAAATGGTTTGGCTTTTGGAGTGTTGGGCCTTTTGGTGATTTTTTTCCCTTTATCTTTATCTTTTTCTTTTCTTTTTTTTTTTTTTTGATCTCCACTTTATTCTTTTCTCCAGAAATTACAAATTGGGTTCCCAACTTGGAACACAATTGTTTATGACAATAAATCAGTTGATTTCACTGCTGCAGTGCCACCCAAAATGACTTTGTAATCTGGAAAAAAAAAATTGTTCTGAGGAGAAAGGGAGCAATGGACATTTCCCAGGCTATTTTGACCTTCTGAACAAGAATTGGAGCTTGCCTAGTGGTTTAGATGCTAATCTATCTACCCAGTGTGTGGGTGTGCTCTGAGTCACAGCCAACATGTGCACTCACTTCTAAAACAGGGCTTCCTAAATATTTTTGTAAGGGTAGCTTTTGTTTAACTTTCATTTGGCAGAGTGCCACATTGGGAATGGTCAAAAGCTCAGGAAAGGACCATATGTTGTATGTAGAGCTGCTAAGAACAACTTTGAAACTTTTCAAATCTTTTTCTCTCAAACTGAAAAAGAAAAGCCTCACCCTTCCCCCTAACATGATTCAAGATATTGCTTTTTTCTCACCCACTTGCCAGAAAACCACATCTGTCAGACTTCAAGTGTGAAACAACTGTCTGTCCACAGTGAACATAAATGTCTTTTTGTCTGGGTTTTTTTTGTTGTTGTTGTTGGGAGTTTTTTGTTTGTTTTGTTGTTTGGGTTTTTTTAGTGCTTTGTTGGGTTTTTTTGTTTTGTGTGTTTGTTGTATTTACTTTTTTAACCCATGCCCAGTTACCAAAACTCAAGGGGCATTCTGCTGAGGATGTTCCAGGCAGTTGTGACCATGTAAGTTTGAGCAAACAGGATACAGTGGCCATATACAGGCAGAGGGTACTATACAGGCAGCAAGGAGAAGTATTTTTTTGATATTGTTCTGCCTGTTACATAACTGGGAACAGGGATAATGAACATGTTTCAGTCAAAGCATCACAGGTGTTACAAATTGCTTTCTCTCTTGGAGGGCCTGTTATTAACCCAGTTACTGCTGGTAATAATAGCTGCTGCTCTGCAAATAAGCCTGAAAAATGCACTGGGCCCAGATTCAATAAAGGGCTTAGGTGACTCAGTGTTAAGTTGATGTAATACCTTGTATTTAAGATCTCAGGCCTTTGAGCAGAGTCTGAATCCTGAGCAATAGATCTATGAAGTGCACAAAGAGTGTTAGGTGCCTGCAATAACAATCCCAAGCAGCTTAGCATGTACCTGCTTAGACCTAGCCAATAAAGCTGGCTGGGTGGAGAGAGAAACCTTAAAACCCACCTGTCAGACCTGCAAGGAGATACTTGCATTTGGTTGGGACCTGCAAACTGGATCCCTTCCAGAATATAACTTCTTGGGCTGTTCCCCTGCCCCTTTATTTATTTTCCTTTTTCTTTTTTTCTCCTTCCCTTCAGGGAACTGTGCACACCTTATGCTTTTTAAAGTTTCCTCTTTGCCACAGTTGCCGCACAATCATAGAAGACCCTTCTGCTAAAGCAGGGACCTGGGAATTGGATGTCCTAAGTTTGGTTCCCTGCTTTGGCTGCACAGTGTGAGTGGGAAGGGGGCTTCATTTCCTGCTCACCCTCCCTCCTCCCGAGCTGATGCCATTAGCAGCTCTAAAGTAGGTCAGTGTGAGTGGGCTGGAGGGATGTGCTCCTCATCCTCCATCTGCAACTGTGCGGGAAACATTTCAAGATACACTAGTCCATAAAGAGAAAGAGCATGTTAGGCAACCAAGTCATGTTTCCTCATGCTCGGAACACTCACTTGGCATGAGGGCATCCAGGTTTCTGGCCCTTGTCTCTGCCTGGTTTTTCTGTGTTTTAACCATCAGTGGTTGAATGCGAATGAAAAGAAAAAGAAGTCCCAGAAGGGAAACTAAAGCTCAGACCTGTCTGGCTCTGCGTGGAGTGAGTAACCAGCACCAGGCTGGTGGCTGGTTGAAGTGGGACTGCCTGTTGCCAGAGTAGCCTGGCATGGCTTTCCCTCAAGAGACTGAAAAGATTTGAACATTCCCTGTTCAAAAAGGGAATGAAAATCTCCAAGTCCTCCAAAGTTAATATTCAGTCTACTATGTAGTGCTTAGGCAGAGGAAAGGAATTTTGCATTTTGGCAGCAAAAAGCAAGAGGCAGTGCACATAATAAGGTGAGAAATATGTTCCTAAAAGCTGCTTATGATTAGAGTACACTTGTGGGACCAATTTTCCCTACAATAGTCTTAGTTAGGGATATGTACAGAGTGACCCTTGAATTACTCACTCAACTCCACTAAGACTGGGACATCTCAGGATACGTACAGCTTCAAGATCTTGGTAAACTGAAGAGCAAATAAGTTTTTGAACTTAATTTCCACCAGCTTTGTTGGGATTTTATTCTTAAATGTCTCAGCTGGGTCAAGTCCCAGGTCAGAAAATCTGGTATGTATTTGACACCTCAGTCCTTTAAAATGAGCAGCAAGGGATAGAGTCTCCTGCAGACTGCAGTGCTCCAAACTCCATCCCTCTGGAAGGAAACACCATACAAAATTTTGTTCTCAGTTACCTCATTACAACTTTGACAGCATAACTAGGCCAAAAATATGATAGCAGGATTGGCTTGTGAGGGTTTTCTTGTTTTGTTTTGGGCCTTTTTTGGGTTTGTTTTTTGGTTTTTTTATGTTTTTTGTTTGTTTTTTGTTTGTTTAGTGGAGTTTTTGTTTGTTTTTTTGGGTTTGTGTTTTTTTTTTGTTTGAGGTTTTTTGTGTGTTTTTGTTTTGTTTTGGTTTTTTTTTTCATTTGTTTGTTTTGTTTTTGTTTTATTTTTCACAGGCAAGGCTATGCTATGGTACAGCGAGAAATAGAAGTAGACCCCTCACTACCAACAGCTTTATGTGTCCAATGCAGCAGAACCTCTACCCCTTGGGGATCCAGTACAGCAGAAACCTTGCAGATGTGATTGAAGAAAAAAATCTCAAGAGAGTCAAAAACCTTCCCAGACTCAGGACTACAGCGGGCTGTAGATGTGTGTATGATGCCTTTGAGATGTGACAGGCATGCTGAGCGACACTGCAGATGTATTCTGAGTCCATTTTAAACTGCCTTCCGCTGTTTCCTCCCTGAACATTGTTCCCCTTTCTCGCAACGCTGGCCTAGGCCAGCCGCCCACTGTCCCTCAGAGCCCATCTTCCTGCACGGGGAGCTGAACGCCTCCAGCTGCTGGTAGCCTTCCCACCCGCGTTACCACAGCAGCACAAACAGCAAAACATTAAACACAAGGATGCTGTGTGGGCAAAGTCCCTGCATCCTCCGGGTTCCTGAGCAGCCTTTATGCAGCTGCCAGGCCCCTGGAGGTGCCTGCAGAGTCCGGGTGTTTGCTCCATCTCCTTTTCCAGCTAAGCTTGGCATTTTTCTGGGACAACTAAGATAACCTGTGCAAAATGAGTAGTCAGCACTGGTTACAGCAACTTTATGCAGAGAAGTTTTTTAGTGGTCAGTCTACTCAGAAGGAACATAACTTAAACTGTTTCCCCAAATATACTTCTCTGTAACCTTTGACAGGTGCATTTGTCCTTTTTATATATCTGCCTGGGCTCCACCCTTGCATTGCATAAGCCCTTCTTCCAAAGATAAGTCAACACAGAGGAATTCACATGGAAGTATCTTTCAGTGTAGGTCTGAGTAGAGAAGCATGTGAATAGCATGTGTATTACTTTTGGCTTGTTTTCAGTTTATTTTTTCTTCCTTTGGACAAATCTGATCTTCAGAGAAAGTCAGGAGTCATACAGACTTCATTTCCTATTAGCTGACTACAGCTAAAGATTGGATCGACATACACTGATGTGTTAATTTGGCAAGATATCAAAAAATCAGAGCCAAAAAAGCTGACAGGCAGCACAGTTCCCTGGAAAACAGATTTCCTTAAATAAATCTTTTGTTTTGACAGTATGACAGCTTTGTTCAAGAACCATATCTGTATTGGAACAGTATACTTTGATTTGTCCGAGACATGCAATTCAACTGTGCCTGACATTTTGATTTAAAATGTGCGTTTACTGGAACTTACAGAGCACGTGCTAGATGGATTAGAAATTGATTCCCTGTTAGGTTTTAAAAGGTAGTTGTTCATCAGGAGATAACTAGGGCTGTTTTTCTTTTGATCCATCTGAGACCAGTTCTTAGTCTGACATGATTTAATGTGTTAATCCACAATCCAAACAAGACAAAAGAAAAGAAGTCTTCACTAGCAAATTTGAGAAGTGATTAAAAAAGTGATATTGTTAACAGGGAATCACCCTGCTTTGAGGATGATCGTTCATTTAAAAGTCTAAGTCTAAAAGAATGCATTCTGACATAATCAAACAAAAAATTTAGATTTGAAAATTTAAAAAAAGGAAATCAGAAAATGAGACTGAGAATGAGCAAGTGTCTGAGAAAACCATTTCAGATAAAGGCTTTTTAAATACTCCTCCTAGGCAACCACCACATTTTTGTCTTCTCAAGACAGAGAGAGAACAGACATCTCCCACATCTTCTCATCAGCACACACATAATACCACACTGCTGCTCTTAGACAGCAAGAATGAAATATATATTTTACAAGGTTTTTGTCAAATCTGAAATCTAAGTAAGCTATCCTGAAAGGGTGTTTGAAATTTCAGAGCTGAGAAACAGTCATCAAAAACAAGCAAATGAACAAAATCCCCAACCCTCACCCCAGACACAAATAATTTTTGGTTTAAATATCTTTCTTTGGTTTTAACCTAAAGGTGATTCATTTTTGGAATGATTGGGGGAAAAAAAAGTAGTTATTAATTGTGTGACAGAATATTAAAGTACAAGCACAAAAATATTGGGGTTTTTCTGAGGGTTTTTTGTTAGTTTGTTGGTGAGTTTTTGTCTTGGTTTTTTGTTTGTTTGGTGTTGTTTGTTTTTTTTGGTGTTTTTTTT
>WEIT01019006.1:40740-78642 GCA_013389985.1 Dryoscopus gambensis | reverse complement strand
TTTTTTAAATAAAGGCTTAGATCAGTGTCTTTTGTCATATGCTCTCCTAGAGTGAAAAAAAAAAAAATCTATATTTGAGCTTTGGAAATGTACAAATATTACCTAAAGAAACAGACTAACAGAAGATATTCAAAATACATGAAAAACTATGAAACCAGTCTTAAAATAAATAATAACGCAATGGGAGAAGTGTAAAAAGATAGTTTCTGTTATTTTCCTTGAAAATTTATACCTGTAAGCAGCTATTTAGGAATATCTAGGACTACGTCACATAGTTTAGAAGTCTATTATCCTTTTCTAGGAGCAACTACATATTTGATACACTTTTTGCTTTCTAAGAGGAGTAAAATCCATTGCAATGGCTAATTAACTATTTTTTCCTTTGAAAGATCCCTCTGCCAAGAGAATTTCTAATGGCTTTTACAAAGTTTGCTCCGAATACCTGGCAAAATAGGGCTACAGACCACTGAAAACTCCAGCTCATATTCACAAGGGAAAAGAAAGCGTTCACCTGTAGACTGAATAACCTAACTACAGCACTAAACCATCATGGTTCTATGAAAAACATGTCCCATGAATAACCACAGGCTAATTTTTCAATGCTGTGACCATCGTGGTGTGTCTTGGAGGTCAAAAAGAAAACCCAAACCACAAACGTCTTAGTGTTTCCTTGAAAGACTTTTAGGGACACAAATGGCATTAAGGAGAAGGCACATGGAAATGAGTCGTCACAGATAGCTCGACCTTTGATTCAGGCATAAAGTTTAGAGTTTCTTGTTGCCTTCACACAGCAACAGGTAGCAAACCAACAGCTCCCAACAAGTAGGTGCAGACATCCAAAGATATACCATTCTTCTTTTGTTTAGCAGAAAACATTTCTTGAAAGATTTAGGTATTTATTTATAAGCTAAAATCTACAGTGGGTTGGCCTCTTGGATCAATCCAAGAAATCCCTTAGTTTTGAGCTGAAAAGCATCACCCACTGAGGCATAATTTGACCCTTTACAGCTAGAATGGACCCATTCAGTGCTCTGTTTGTCTTTTTAATATGTCAGATACACACCCTAGCTGTTCTGGGCAACAGCTTAATACTGTAAATGCAGCGAGGCTGGTCCTCCACATAGTCCTTTCTTAAGCCCATGGGGCAACTCAGTTGGCTTCAGGGGGATCACTGCTGATTCATGCCACCAGAAGGTGTAATTAGTGGACCCAGCTCATCCATCCTGAGGTATTACATGGCTTCCTTCCTCCTATGGATTTAGTTCCTTTGGGCTTGATTTGATTTCTCTATGCAATTTTTTCAGCCCCTACTGTGCCACATGTCACATTTCTGTGAATTTGACAGCCAAACTGAGACTGAGAAATCTCTCTCTCTCACACACACATGCAAATACAATGACACACAGTAAGAAGTTAAATTTCATATACAAAACTGAGCAATTTGAGAGGTCCAGTGACCTTTTATGTCTTCTATAAAAGGCAATTGGATGATTTTAACCCCCAATGATTCCCATTTTCTATTTAACATTAAAGTGAACAACAGAAAGAAAAAACCAATCACTTATATGGCTGAGGTTACAGCAAAGCTAAAAATAAAGTATTGTCATCCTGCTTTTTAAAAACCTTTAGTAGGACACTAGGCTGCAGAAAGGAAAGTATGGTTTGGCTGGGGTTTTTTTAATAGCACAGATATTTTAACTCCAGGTTTCATTTAAGCTCTGTTACAGTCAGTTGGTTATGAGCTTCTAAGTCAGCTCAACAGGACACTGTGGTAAGGATGATTTTTATCTCTCTCTTGCCTTTTGCATATACAAAGTGGGGAGTAGAAAACAGGACAAAACTGAAAACACCTCACCACAGGTAAACTGCATCTTTGCTGACATCCTGATAACAAACACAAAGCCCTGTAAAAAGCGACATTTTTACAAACAGAACAAAGACAATCCTTCAATCTGGAGTAAGTTTTAAATAACCTCCTCATTAAGTTGCCAAAACAAGCTAGGCCATTCAAAAAGCAATATTTCTTGAGTTGAAAGTGAGAAGCGGGTTTTTTGCATTGAATATTGTTCTGGCAGTGCACTGAAGTGGCTTCAGGACATACCAGCTCCATTTCTATATTTGCTTAATATTTTGTTCAGACATGTCCAGTCCAGACTTAGTTACCTGACTTCATTGTAGTCAGCTACATTTCTACCTTTCTGTCATACTTGTCTTTGGCACGCTGAAATCTGACTTGGTTTTTTTGCTTGTCTTTTAAAACATTCCCAGGCATTTTAAAAGCCAGTATGTAGAGACTTTATTTGACTTGTTGCCTGTATTATATTTTCTGGTAATAAAAACAAAATTTCTGGTTCGCAAAGAAGTTCTGTGACAGTCTGCTTTCAGGAAGGAGGGATGGATTTGGGTATATTCCCACTGTACCCTAATCTCAGCTGACATTTGGATAAAATGTCAGAAAGAGTGCTAATGTCTTAGGAAAAAGAGGTGTTGCATTGTTAAAAAAACCTAAACCATTGGTTTTAATCACACCATGTCTTTCTTGAAAATGCTTTCTTTGCACTCCAGTTTGCTCCTTAAGTTACTAAATGAAGGCTCGTTGTTCTCATTCTCTACCACATAAGCAGCTCCACAACACAGCACTTTGCAAATACAAGCAGAAAGTCAAAGATTAAAGTAAGTTTCTTCAAGAAGCTTTTATATCATAGCTGTGCATACAAGCATCCTTTCTTTTGCTTGCAAGAACACTAATCGTATTTCAATTGCATGCCTACAATATAAAGTTAATAGCTTCCTTATTTCCTTATTTTAGCATTTCCCCTCTACTCCCTCAGTCTTTTCAATTATACAACCTAGATAATTCCTTTCATTTCCTTCCTCCAGTGTCCTGTTTTCATTTCTTATACAAAATCATACTTGGTCACTTACACTTTTCTTGAGGATAAGCACACGACAGCAGCATCTCTTGCTCCACCATGGTGCTGTCTGTTGCAGAGGACAGTGGTCCCTTGAATAGCGCTTTAAGAAAATATTTTGGAAAGCTAAGCTCACTCATGCAGGCTACTGATCTTCTCCAGTACTCTTGGCTTCTGTGTGCTGTCACATGTTATCCTCCCTCCTGAGAAACCTGTGAAACAGGTCTGGCAACACACAGCTTGTGTGTCAGAAGAGTTTTAATTGATTCATTGCAACAGGTACCCACCCTCATTAAAAAAAAGCTGTTGAAAGGAGTAGTCTCTTAGCGCCTCATTTGAAATTACAGAACCTGCCCAATGTCACAGCTGGTGCACTTTAAAGGGAAACTACTTGCTGGGTTTGCGAATACACAGGAAATAATTTCAAATCAATCTTAACGTGCCAAATAAACCACAAATAGCGGTAGAGTTTGGATGCTTCTGTGCTGTGGGAGAGCAGGAATCCTTCTGCTGTGCAACGAGGTGGTGAGGGCTGCCTCTGCATCTCTCCAAGGCACAATGTCCTGTGGGACAAAGCAGCTCCACATTGCTCTTCAGAGGCCTCTGTCTCCACGATCAGCCACTCTGGCAACTGCTGAAGAGGAGAAATTGTGTGGGCCTGATTTCTGAGGAATGCATCTCTAGGAAGGTGAGGTTATTAGTGCCTCAGTGCTTGCAGAGAGGATTCCTCCATGCAGCAGCCATGGAGGTTGCTCTGCCTTTCAGTGGCCCCTGTCTACCCACCCAAGGTTCAGTGAGGAGACCCTAGCACTGCAAGCACCTCTCAGCTCAGTTACCATTACCTGTTACCCCTGTGACCAAGAAGGATTGCAGGTGGACCCTGAGTCTGATCCTGTGTCATCTTCACATCAGGGTGCATCTTGTAGTACTCTCACAGCAGTTCCCTACAGCTTTTACAAGCTGGTGATACCATCTCCAAGTGAGGCTGTGGTTAGTAAGGAAGCAAGAAGCAGGACACATGGGATTTATGCCTCACTGTCTCTAATTTGTCTTGTCACCTTGGGCAAATTGCTTTACCTCTTGGTGTTTCTGTTTCCCCATCTCTACCACGTGCATAATTATAGTTCACTTTCTTTGGGAAATGCTTTGAAATCTCTTTACAAAATGCAGCATGAAAGAGGAAGCTATCATCATTGTGCACTTGTAAAATATTGGGATGTGGCAGACAATAAACACCAAGCATATGAGATTTTATGCATGTGAAGTGTTTTGTTTTGAGAAGAACTTGACCTTATTGTACTAATGATTTTTAAAAAGAGATACTCCTACAGAATTTGGCAAAAGCTCAGATTCTGTTTTCACAGTGGAATGATGAGAGAAAAATCTAAATCAATTCTCACTTCTAGGAACACTACGCCCTCCTGGAAAAAGCAAGTTCACCAGAGGTTCCTCAGTGGAAAATGATATAATATGGCAATTTCCTGCTTTTCTCTCACCTAGGTTAATAAAATCTCTCATTTTACAGCCTGTGAGTACTTACATTATACTCAATAGGTCTAAATTCTCGCCCTCATTTTCTTTCTCTCTCTTTGAAAACTGAAACTCTACAAAGCTTACAAAGATCGGGGGTTTTTTTGGTTTATTCATGTGCAGGTAAGATTGAACAGATTGATGCAAAGTTCTTTTTTCCAGAGGTTGAATTCACTCATATGGGAGCCTCATACTTCTTTTAATACCTCAGTGAACAAAATGAAAGAGGCACTCAGAGAAGCTGTGGATGCTTCATCATTGTAACTGTCCAAGGTCAGACTAGTCAGTACTTTACAGAACCTTGTCTAGTGAAAAATTTGTCTGCCCACGGCAGAGGGCTTATATTAGATGATCTTTAAAGGTCTCTTCCAACCCAAACCATTTTGTGGTTCTGTGCATGTATTCACCCACTTCTGCAGTGCTGCTCATCGAGGAGCTTTCTTCAATGAGGAGGATTGTAAAGGGCACAACACTAATTTTCCCCTGGAGTCTAGAGCAAATGATTTTTCACCTGCTCTGCTTGGGAAGACAGCAGTAGCCGGGCTGTGAGAAGAGCGGGAGGATCTGCCTTGGCTTTCCTGCCTGTGCTTCTGCTGCCATGATCCATGTACTTTCACTGTGAGGCTGAAGGCATCTCAAATGGTGGCAACATTCTCAAGGTGATACACTGAGGACTCACATAAGCTTGAAAAGTAAAACAAATTTGCAAAAGCTTTTGGGAATTATATTGTTTGTGTGGTCTGTGAAGAAGTTACTGCTTTTTCCCTCTGCATCCTCTTTCTGTAGCACATCTCGCAATAGATATTTATTTATCCACTGTCCTGCTTAGACTAAAATATTCAACATGGGTGATAGCCCAGAGATTAATCTGGGCAACACTGAACTGAAGATAAGTGGATGTGGAGAAATAGCTTTTTGTGAAGTGCCTCCCGCTTGCACATTAATCCTGACACATTCTGAAAGCTTACCTGAGTCTTGAAGCATAATTCTCTGCATGACTTAACATGGCCAGCCAGCATTATTATAGACCAGGATAATAATGCACATAATAAATGCATAACCTACTTGCTTCTTACTCCATAATCCACTAACTTCAGCATGTTCTAGGATGTCCTAAGGTTACTGCACTGACAATTTATAGTATGAGGTGAATCACTTAGAGCTTCAAGCTCAGAAACTCTTGGAAGTGCACTTGCAGAAGACTGTGCATTCATTTGTATTGTCGGAATGCATATAGTTGCAGTAGGTGACTTCTCAATAAACACATTGTCAAATGAAGCACATTATCAAACTCATATTAGGCATCAGATAAGCACAGTCTGATTTGAATTTCAATGGAAAGAATTGTTATATAAAAAAAGAAAAGCTTTCTGTAAAAAGAAAAATTGCACAAGCAATACTTTAATTTTTTTTCTCTTTGTGTAATTCTGCCTGTGAATGGAACAGGTAAGGAATTAAAACTGTTCCCCCATCTTTGGAAATAAAAGGCACAGTGTGAGTTGATTCCAACTTTTTACAGCACAGAAATGAAAAGTATCAATTGAAGCTGTGCTGGTTGTTTGAGGTAACACTTGGATGAGCAAATGCATTTGATTAAACATCAAATCCTAAAAATCTGAAAACCTTCTGATAAGTTAAGCCAAATTTTAGCCAAAACACCAGGAAGAGTCAAGTTTACGTACAATAGCATTCTGTTGCAATCATAAAATTAGGAGTATGAAGTGGTATTGGCCATCTGTGTCTGTGTCTTTGGACAGACTCCAAACACTCAAAGTGATGCATACATTTGTATGTCAGTTACTGCAAAGAGTGCTCAAATGACAAACATCCCATAGCTGTGGTCCTCAGTCTCCCAAGAAGCTCGTATCTATAACTATAATCATTGTCTGGAAAAAACAAACAAACAGTGCAGGTTTACAGTAACTGGGCAATTGATGCTTGTCTCCACTTGTGTCACTGAAGTGACAAAATAACCAAGTCATGCTCTCATCTGCTTCCTTATAGTGCTACATTTGCCCTCACCTCAAGATCTTGCTGTAACCTACAATTATGTGTCATTAACTTTCCGTGGAACTGACCAAAGGTTGTTCAATTTAAGGCTGAATTGAGTATGGGAATATGCCAAAAGTCTGAGGGTGGACCCTAACTGGCATTCAATGGAACAGGTTTAAGCAATTGTTTCTTTAAACAGCACAGATTTTCCACTACAGGTAATAACTCTGCTAGCCAGTGCTATGTGAAAATCAAGTCCTGAATACATTGGTGCAGAGACGCGTGTTTATGGTGTCATCCAGCTCATGTGGGTAATCTTTGCCTTTCTGTTCTAACTGAAGAACCTTAAAAAGCTTAATTCAGCAGAATAGTGTTTGCTTGAAAAAGGATTTCGGGTATTGCTGCACAGGTTACAGGACTGGGGCAAGGGGAGGAAAGAGAGCCAGAGCTCTCCTTGGAAGACATGAAACTCACTTGGTGAGAAACTGTGCTGAAACTGCTGCCTTGCCCTGGAAGCAGTGAGCTGAGAGGTTAGGAAACACAGGGATGCCAGGCATGGCATTAGGGGAGCACAGATCCATAGCAGCTGCATGCAGGTGGGAGGCACAACACACACTGGGCCCAGAGCGTGTTATGTGTAAAAGGCTTTAGGAAGTGTTATCTTTTTCCATCTATATGTTTAGAGGAGAGGCTGTACTGAGCTCCTGACACCCGTGGTATAGATCCCTGTGTGTGAGGTGGTCAGCCCAGGCTGTCTCCACAGTCATGGAGAGAAGCAGGCACACTGAGAGCACAAGCCGTGTGAGCTGTTCCAGACATGTCCTTTAGGAGGAGGTGAGCCATGCCCAGGTTCCCTTTGTGCACTGATTCGCTCTCCGTTGTCTGTAAAGGGGACTGCCCCACGACCAGCTCTGAGGTGAATTTCTACATTTACTAAGATGGATTCCGCTTTCCAGATGCTGCACAAAGCCAAATAGGTTGCATTTTTTTTTTCTAACTGCACTTTTCTATTTATTTTCTCAGACAAGGGGATGAACAGTTTCCACTAAGCTGTGCCCTGCAGACTCCAGGATGGCCCTGGGACCATGAAAGCAAGAGGAACCACAAAGCAATACCCAGGAATAGCAGTGCTGAACATGTCACCGCCTAGGAGTAAAATTAGGGGACCCGCGTAGATGACCTGAAATTTATCCTAAAACAAGATTGTCTGAACATGATATTAAATTGTTGAATTTTTCATTAGGTTTTTATTGTTTGTTTGGTTGTTTTTTTAATTTAAATGAAACAGAAACTCAACATTTTGATTTCTCAAGATCACAAACCAAATGCCATGACAAACTTTCAGACAAAATCTAATTGAAGCATCCACTGGCAGGGTAATTTCTGTGTGATATGCATCTGTTGTTAGATACAGAGCAGATTTCTGAAGAGAAAAGAGTAGTAAGATAACTTGGTACACTGGCTACTTCATCTGGAGTAATTTCAAGGAACGCAGCTTTAAATACCAGCCCATTCAACACTACTATCAAAGTTTTTCCTCCTAAACTTCCGGTTCCTTTAGATAAATGAGCAAATCCCATCAAACTGAAAGGACCATGGGAATGAAGTGAGCCTGTTAAGCTGCTGCAGAAACCTGAAGGTCTCCAGGGACAAAAGGCTGGGAGGAAGTGATGTGCTTTCCCACTCTCAGTGAGGGTGTTGCAATGTGTTGTTATCCAGCACAACTTTTATTTTTTTTCCTAGCTTCAGCTCAAGGGATCAACAAACACACCTGAAGGCAGAAGGGATGTGTTTAAACAAAGGACATGTGAACAGATTCAAACTTCAGACTTAAAACAGGCAAACAAAAAGACTGCATAAGGGAAAAAGGAGTCAGCTGTAGTTATTGCAAGGGCAAAACCATGTAGAATAATGAATCCAGCAATAAACTCCAGTTAAGTCTGTGGGCTGTTTCACTGCCAAGTCCTGCCTGTTGAGGGGGGCACAATCAGGTAGAACATTTTTTAAAGGATTAAGTTCTCTTTCCAGCTTGTCTTCTCTCCATATTTGGCTATGCTGTGGTGTGAGTGTTTGGCTGACTGGCTGGTGAGCCAAGAGGGCTGATGCCTGTACAGCTTCTGCTGTACACTCCCACTTGCAGCAGTTCCCCTCATGGCCCCACTGACTGGCTTCTTTACTTGCAGATTTGGAGTGCTCAGGTCTGTAGCTGTTTGTTTTGCCAGTAGTGAATCATACTACTCCAGTACAGATGAAATAAAGTCAGATGGAAACTGTGAAAGCTCCATGTTAAAGTCAAAATGTCATACTCTGGAGGTAAAGATTTTTCTTGCTGAAAAAAGTGGGGAGAGGTAGATACTCATGTATCAGCCCTGGAATTCTTTATAATGACAAATAAGGGCAATACATAATAAGTTCTCTTTTAATGCTCCTACATTAAACAGAAAAGGAAGGACTTTATTTGTTGTTTCCATTCAAAATGTATTGGTAGAGAGCAAGGTGTCCGCCACTGGTTGTGCTCGGACACTCTTCCACAGTTAAACTCTCTGGATCACCCTAAAACAAAGGAGTCAAGAAGCTCAATTTATGTAACTCAAAAAGGAAGGATAGCTGGAGAAAAGAAGTCATAGATAGACCCCTTGGTTACGGAAACCCTCAGTTAGACGCCCCCTCAGAGCCCATTTGCAGCTGCTCCCATCTGGTAGAGCATCTGAGTGTACATCAGGGACCAGAAGCCTCCTTGAGAAGTATGGGGTTATGTGAAAGCAAAGATGGCTAAACCCTCTGTTGGGCACATGCTCCTGCTTATAATTTTAAGTCATTGTCTGGAATTTAATCTATTTTTCAACTACTATTAGGATAAACTGGCACTTCCTCACCATTAGCGCTGAAACTTATTTTTGTCATGAACAAAAAACCAGAGAGGTATAATAACAAGAGGAAGAGGATAGTCTTGCCTATTAGTCAGTGCATGTAGCCAGGTTCTTCTAGAAAACAGTAATTAAGCATAAATAGATTAGATCATAGAATCACAGAGTATCCTGAGCTGGAAGGCAACCACAAGGATCATTGAAGTCCAACTCCTGGCTCTGCACAGGATGTCCCCAAGAGTCACACCATGTGCCTGAGAGCCTTGTACAAACACTTCTTGAACTCTGTCAGGCTTGGTGCTGTGACTACTCCCCTGGGGAGCCTGTTCCAGTGCCCAACCACCCTCTGGGTGAAGAACCTTTTCCTGATATCCAATCTAAACCTCCCTTGACACAACTTCAGGCCATTCCCTCAGGTCCTGTCACTGGTGACTACAGAGAAGAGATCAGTGCCTGCCCCTCCTCTTCCCCTCACAAGGAAGCTGTAGCTGCAATGAGGTCTCCCCTCAGCCTTCTCTTCTCCAGGCTGAAAAGGCCAAGTGACCTCAGCTGCTTCTCATTTGGCTTCCTCTCAAGGTCCTTCACCATCTTTGTTGCCCTCCTTTGGATGCTCTCTAATAGTTTAATGTCTTTCTCATATTGTAGCACCCAAAACTGCACACAGAATTCAGTGTGAGGCTGCCCCAGTGCAGAGCAGAGCAGGACAATCTCCTCCCTTGCCCAGCTGGCAATGCTGTGCCTGATGCTCCCCAGGACATGCTTGGCCCTCCTGGCTGCCAGGGCACTGCTGACTCATGGTCAACTTTCCACTGACCAAGACTCCCAGGTCCCTTTCCGTGGCACTTCTCTCCAGCATCTTGTTTCCCAGTTTGTATGTTTGGTTGCGCCATTCTGGGTGCAGAATCCAGCATTTGTCTTTGTCAAACTACACAAGGTTAGTAGATAATTCCAATCTTTGCTGGAAATGATAGGCAGGAACTAGAGGACACACTGAGGTATTACATGTACAGGAGATTCTTAGTATGGTTTTGTATGTCAGCTGAAAGAGGGGATTATTCCAAAGGGAGGGGAAAAATACAACCACAAATATTCATTTAAAAAAATCATAAAACTGATCATTTAGGATGTAAGAGGTTGCTCAGAGTTAGCTGGAGGGTTTAATTACCCTGCATTTCTTGGATGAGTAAGCTTCTTGACTTCTTTTCAATGTGCTGACCAGAGGACATATGTAAGCTTCACTGTATTTAGTAAATACCTTAGGGTAGGTGAATTCCAGGTGACATCCACATGGTTTCATGAAGCAAAATGGTGACATGTCATCACCATTGAGTTATCATCACACAAATTGTCAACATGGCCATGTTATTCACTAGTGAGGGTGACACTTGAATGACATGGAGTGACATTTTGCTCCTTTTCTGTGCCTGTAAGTCTCAGAAGTGTGGCTCCTTCCTCACCTAGTTTTAAGTCCCATCATTCCTTTTGTTTTGACACACAAGCATGATTCTTGCACACACTCTACAAAGCAAGCAGTCCTTATTAACTATATCTCCAAATTTTATGAAGGCCTAACACAGAAGGAGCTGGGCACCAAGGGATCCTGAACAGGAAAAAGGGCCTGCAGAGGCAATCCAAATTTGGGCAATCTCTGACTAAAGCTTTAACACTATTACATTATTTGTGCCATGTTCAATGGTTGAAGTGAATTTGAAGCTCCAGATGCTTTAAGCTTTATGCTTAAGGAGGGAGCTAGAAATACTCCGGTACAATTCTCTGTGGGCTAGGGAGTCAGATGTGTCCATGCAGGGCAGGAAAGAAAACGTTTCCCAGTCAGTCAGCAGGACAGTGGGACATCCTCTGTTTAACCATCTCACTAAGAACTGTGCAAACTCTGGGTGCTGATCAAAAGCCAGGTAAGTGCTCAGTTAGAGATTTGTTATCCTTAGATGAAAGGAAGTGACATATTTGGGACGCATTAGCTTAGAGAACAAGAGCAAGAAACTGTTTTTAACATTGCATAGGACCGGTATTTCAGGAATACGAGTTTAGAGGTATGCTTGTTGAATTTAATCAGTCTCCACTTATGTTCAGTACATATAGATGATGCTTCGTCTTCACATAAGGCTCCAGATTTCTCACATTTATTTGTGATATGCTCCACACCGTAGCACTTTGAAATACAGTATCCACTGGTGTCTTTGCAGCATAGACATACAATTTTAAGAATTCTTTTATATTTTCAAAAGTTCTCTGCACTATGGGATCACATCTAGCTTATTATCCACTCGGCTACTGATTTCTTTGTTATCTGTGCTTTGCTTGCTGGGGATCAGGAGGGTCAATCAAAGATATGAAAAAACCCCACAGTCCAGGCTTATCCTTATTTTCTTCCTTCAGGTAGCTTAGATGTAAAAGTTAAATA
The DNA here is from genome assembly GCA_013389985.1 of Dryoscopus gambensis. Lineage (NCBI taxonomy): Eukaryota > Metazoa > Chordata > Aves > Passeriformes > Malaconotidae > Dryoscopus > Dryoscopus gambensis. The sequence goes on along the minus strand of WEIT01019006.1, from coordinate 66,919 downwards.
TGTTGTACAGTAGATGAGGTTGTTGGGCAAAGTAAATATGAGTGTTTAAAGAGAATATTTTAACGCTTCATCTGACATTAACTCCCAAAAGGTGAAATACTTACGTAGCTATTCAGTTTAACTTCACTAACACAATAATTTCGATTCAGTTTCTTGCAATTATCATGCTGATTTTATGGTAACATCTGAAGGAAATAAGAAAAGTTAAAGTTCTATTTTTTACACTACTTTATGCATATATACACTTCTAATATTATGCTTCAGCTTACCAAAAAGGTACCATCCCTTTATGGCTTACAAAAGGAGGTCAGTGATAAAAAGCCAGCATATACCTCTCAGTATTTCTGCTGTTAACTGCCCTGATCTTATGAATCTGCACGGATGCTATGACTAAAAATCATACTGTTCTTTATGTAGGCACACACTCCAGCATGGAGAGTGAAGGCATTATCTAGTGGGTCTTATAACTGTTTTATAAAAATCTGTGTGAGCAGTAAATATTCAGAGCTAATAGAATGCCCTTACAGCAGAAGATGTTAACGTGTCCTGGAAAACAGATCAAACTTATTATCCACACACAGATACCTCTCTGCCTATGAAGAAAGTACCTCTGAAGGAAAGTACAAATATAACACTGAGGAGTTTGAAATGCATTGTCTCAAGGTCCTTCCTTACAATGTGTTACTCCTTTTGAACAGTGTAATTTTTAAGCCATACATTCTAACCAAAATAGCTGATAACACAAGTTAATCCATGAGCTGATGGAAGTGTTTCATTACTCTTTCTTTGACAGCTCACAGTGCCTTGTTCTTACACTGACAATGTTGACTTTCTGTTATTTGTGGCTTTTTTATTATTTGGGAGTTTATTATTTTTTAATTATTGTATTTCTTAAATAATTTGTGGTTTGCAATCTGATCTTTTTTGATATGCCCCCTTAGGACCAGGTACAGTTTGTAATTGAGTGAGTGTGAAAAACAGAAGTGAAATGATGGTCCACTGGTAATTGAGTAAATAAAGGAGACAAGGTATTTAACAGGAAACTGATCCTATTCTTGTTTAGAACATATTTTATGCCCTGAGAAAAAGGACTCTTTTTCTGTGTTTGCTGTTAGATGTAAATATCAGTGATCCCTGCAGTCCTAGTGCTGTGTAGCAAAGGCTTTAGAAAGAAGTGTGAGCTACCACTGTGTGTTGTGCATTTCTGCTTTTAAGGCCAGATATCCTGTTTGGTGATTTATATCAAAGTAATATTTGTTCCATTAAGTGTAACTGCAGTGATTCAAAACCAGACATAAAAATAATAGATAACACAGCTGTCTCTGAGCAAAGATCCACTAACCAAAAATCCCAACCCTTTTGTAGGATTTTTTGGACACCTTATTTCATCAGTTAGTGGTATCTCAGCATATAATGTCTCTCAACAGCTAGCGATGTAAGCGGATGGGATTTCTTGCTGTGAGTCAGCTTCATATTCATGCATTTGCACTTCATCAGCATTTTAGTCCAGGTGAGGAGGGAAGTGAGTCTCCCAGTTCCTTTACTTAGCTTTGGCCTAAGAGAGCACCAATTGAATCAAACTCCAGCCAAAAAAAGCATTCAGCCCATGGAGTAAAACATTCCCTGTGGCAGGGCTTCTGGGCATGTTCTGTAGAGCCCCTCCTCCTGCTCTGCACTGATTGATAATGTAGGCATGGTCTCAGAGTGCTCAGCGTTGCTACTTCAGTCAAATGTTAGTGGGTGTTTTGATGATCAAAATACATCACTTCTGACAGTATATATTTCTTCAAAACAAAAGGTCGTGGGGGGAACAGATCATATTAATGGAGGGAGGGGTTGGCAGGATAATTGAAACAATTCAGTACTGTGGAACTGACTGGGGTGTGGAGGTTGAGGGCTTTTTGGTTGACTTGGTTCCAATTTCTTACAGGATCTTAGCTTTTTCTGTATATTAAGCTAAGAAGTAAAGTAGTTTAACTTTATCAAAAACATATTTTAAAGTTATTATTCCATTTCCAAATGAGAATATATTACCTCAAAATAAAAAAACCCCAACAAACCAAAACCAAAACAACCAACCAACTAACGAACAAAAATGATTTATCGTCTAAATCCACGAAAAAACTTCCACAATTTTGAAATACCAGAGTTTCTTACAGGACTAGATTTCATTTTCAAGGAAGCTCTTTTCTTAAACTATTTCTGAATTGCCCCAACTATACCAGATATGTCCAAGCACACGTTTCAGAACAAAACCATATACTCCAATTCCTTTCAATAGTTGCTACCACCTTGCAACCCTTCTACCTGCTGTGAGCTGTTATTTTCCAGGAAAAGGCAGCAGAAAATTAACTTGTACATCCAGATTTTTGGTAAATGCCCAAGGAGCCTCACTTTTGCTCCCACTAACTTGTTCTCCTGCAAAAAAATTCTACAGTGCTCTGCATTCATGAAGTTTTGTGCATTTGCAAAGAGTCAAAAGGAAACAAATTTCTTTCTAGTGGTGCAGGCTCTGCCCCTTCCAAGGAGGCACATTTCTGAGCAGGCAGAACAGCAAATATTCCCTTCCTTTCCTCACCTAATGCCCTGCCACCACCCACAATATTTGGACTCCTCCCAAGGTCAAAAATGACAGTTGTTTCTCTTCTCAACCTGAAAGTTGTGGCATTAAAAACATTAACATGAAGGTGTGTGAATCTTGGAGAGCATGGAGCTCATCTGCCCCGCCAAGGCAGTGGAAAGATTTATAGTTTTTAATTTATTTGGGTTGCACCACTTTTAATGTGGTAAAAATTATATTGCTTTTTTAAATCCTGCTACTGCTGTTCCCAGGAAGGAGTAAGTAGATGCTACAATGCGGGTTTTTTTTTAGGATAGTCACATAGCAGTGTGCACAAGCAATTTAGCGCTTGTACAACAGTTGATCAGTTATCATGGTACCAAATCTCTTTGCAAGGTTTTAGACATTCTCGTAGAGCATCTCAGGTCAGGAATGGGCTTTGCATGTGACCCCAGTTACGGCCATTTGTCTGCAGGCATTCTGGTTTTACTGGGCAGTCTTACCTCAGTTTCCGCACAGCTTCTCCCTCTTGCCACCCAGCAGGCAGGTTAACATTTCCAGTAGAACAAAATCCTCCTGCGATTTCAGCTGGGACACTGAGAGGGATCCTCTCGAGGAAGCAAGGACCAGAGCGGGGGAAAGATGCTCAGGATTAGGGCAGTGGTGCTCAGCTGAAATGGTTCAGGCAAGGGCAACCCAAGAGAAACCAGAGAATGTTTTTTTGCCGTCGTAGCATGAGCGACGACAGCTGAGGCTTGATACCATGAATACATGAGAGGTGGTGGGATGATTTGAGGCTGTAGAGGGTCTGACTCAGCCTTCTGGGCAGCAGGGGTGGAAGTGCTGGGGCTGACCTGCTGTGGCCATTTGGGTAACCCAAAGGCAATAACCTCATTTGAGTAATTCCAAGGTTTTCAACAGTTTCTTAATATGTGGGTAGCCACCCTGCTGTGTCACACTTTATAGGGAGAGAGAGGCATCTTCTCCAGGAATGGAGGCCTGCTTCCTTTTCTCCTGGCTCAGTTTCAGCAGCTCCTTTCCCTGCCTTTTCTGGGGCATGGAGGTAAAAAAGAATTAAATATATATATATATGTTTAAAGTTGCTGTTTTCTGGCAAGAAAGGAGAAGGTTGATATATTAGCAAAAAATTAAAGAACTTTCTGAAGGTCACATTAAGACATGCTTCCTGACACCAGCTTCAATTAGTGAATGGACTCTCTGACTGCTTTGGAATTCTGCCCGTGTCTAAGAGCTTTCTCTTCACCCTTGGCTTGACTAGTTTTCAAAAATCAAATTGCAAACAAAAAAAATCACTTTGCCAACATCGTGAGCAAAGCATGTTCTAACTCTTGCTTAAAGAGCAGCCAATCACAATGTCCTGTGACTCAGTGATTCAAAAACTGGTCTAATTTTCCTGTGAAAACTATAAAGAAACTTTCAAATTGCTCATATACAAATGCTTTTTGATCAGCTCAGGTCTATTTTTGGAATGAACTCTCATGAACCCATTGGCAGTCAGTCCTTCTCATCTTTATATTTTTCATTCTGTCTGAGTTTAGGGGAAATATGTGTCATTTATAAATTGACTTATTATAGCTTTGTGTTGAGCTCATATGGGGAGCACACTGATCTAAATTAGATTCCTTCATTATTTTAAATTGTAGCCCTAACAGAGGAGCTAAATACACAATTATATACTCATAATAACATGACTCTGGCCAAAGGGCAGTGGGGAGGTGTAAGATGCTGAGTGAGCCAACTGGTCAAACAACAACCAAAGTCCTTTGCACAGCCAGCCATTTTCCCCAGGGTGTCCTTGAAACCCAAAGAGCACTGTTTACATTAGAAAACCATCTCTCAGAGGAAGCCCAGGCTGGGTTATGAGCACTGGCTAGCCTTACATGGGGCCTTCTCCATTCCTTCACAGCTCTGGTGATACCTGGCAGCCCTGGCTTGGCTCTGAATGATGGACTGGCCTTTAGACGCCAGCTCCTGTCCATGATGCCCACCTATCCCTGTGTACAGGAAAATACCTGACTGTGACAGTGCATTACTGATGGATTTCCATCACAGTATTATGCTGGGTCTCTGGGACTTTGGGTTAAAATTTATGATGTTTTTAATGAGATCTGGGATGTTTCTGCTCTGGGGGGCTGGAAGCTGAGCGCAAGCAGACAAAAGCACTAGGCATCCTGAAGGATAGGTCCTGCTTGGAAAAGTCTCATGAACTGAGAGTTAATCATTCACAGAAAAAGAGGAAAGATAGCAACAAGATGTAGGTCATGCTCTGGAAGAGCAGATTAGGGATGGATCATTTGCAAATGCCATCCGGCTGGCAGCCAGTCTCGCCCTCCTGGTAATGAAATACATCCAGCATTTGCTATCAGGATGAACACAGTTTAAGATTATGTATAGGCCGGACTTGCAAAGCATGACTTTTCCAAAGGCACAGAATTTTTTAGTTTGTCTTCATCACACATACTTCTGTATGATACATCAATAAGTACTGCAGTGCAGGATAGGGTGAGATGTCTATCACATTTGTTATTGAGATAGGTTATGAAATTCTTTATTCCAAAGCTCCATTTCATAGCATTATGAGACATTTCTGATTTGTGAGGAGTCTCATAAGATACCTACACACATGCATTTGTAGAATGTCCTTAAAAATATATATATACCTTAAAAATATATACCTTAAAATATATCAAAAAAGTTGGTGATGAACCCAACTCATGAAGTACTGCAAACCTCTACACTGCTGCACATTTAATGAGGGACACAGCAGAACATGAGCTCAGATTTAACTCTGCTGTGCTTAAACTGCTTCTCAGTTAGAGCAATGCAAGGGAGATTAGAACAGGAGTCCAAATTGTAACAAACTAATTGCCCACTGGAAGAGGAAGAAGGGGATTGCAACTTCCCCTCCTAATTTGTTCCTCCCTCTTCCTATCAGGCTGGACAACTTATCTGTGTGAGTGCTTCTGCACCCCACAAAAGGATAATACAGCCTCCATGCACTGAGCTCCTTGTGAGAGATCCTGTTCTCTGGGTCTTCTCCAGCCCCAGGGCATAGCCTGAAGCAAAGGATGTAGTAGTGTGTTTAATTTGCATGACCTACTCCTTTGCAACTAGAAAACCAGGCGAAAATTAATTTCCTCGGGGTCTTTCCATTGATTCTTACTTGAAGGTGCTGTAAAAATACAATACAAGATATATAAATATTCAAGCACCACTCACAGATCCCCTCCCGAATAGCGTGAAGAAGAGAGGAAGTAAAAGTCCCTAAAAGTCAGGGCATGGATGATTACATGTGTATCCAAAGTATCAGTTAAAAAAAATTAACTTTATTTAAAAAATAGGAAGGAAGAGGAGAGCTTAAGCTTGAGTAAAGCTCGGCTGCAATACACAGTAACCACATCATATTTCACACATGAATCCATGAGGAAATACATCCTCTCAAATTCCCGAGCCAGTACATTGTAAGGGGCCACTGTTCCCTTCACAGCTTCTTCTACACGAGAGTCTGTAACATCACTATTTTTCTCAGCAGTTACACACACTTATCTGATAAAGATTTTCCAGTGTTTATCTGGATGCTTTGGGACATTCTGACCTTGAACGAGAAGGCTCCGCACTACCTTGTCAGCCAGGGCCAATTTTTTAAGCGGGGTGAGAGGAATGCATACCGTGGGAAAGCAGGCAGTTCGGGAGTTGGTTATTCCTGCCTGCCATGAGGTAGCCCAAGGCCATCTTCGGGGGGTTTGGTGCCGGACCGCGGCTCCGTCTCACGCCGGGAAGAAGGGGTCAGCGCCTCGTTTGTCAGCCACGCTCAGCTGCCGAGAGCCAGAGGGCAGGGATTCCCAGCACCCCGAGTTGGTTCAAAGGGATATGCTAAATATATGAAAAGGATGGGAAGTCAGATGCAATATGGAAAGGGAAGGCTGATTGTCTGTGGACCTTCTAGAAGGCTGTGTGTGCCGTTCCTTCCTGCCTCAGGGAGGAAGAAAAAGGCTCCTCAGGACACCATGTGCACTGGGTCAAGTTTGCTGTGTCCTTGCTTCTAAGCAGAGCCAGTTAGCCTTTTCTGGGGTCTCCTTTAGCAGTAATATTAGGGGTAAAATCAAGAGAAAAGAAAGTCTGTTGGCTCAGATCAGGACAGATTAGTTATCAGAGCTTTCTTGTCAATACAGGGGGAAATAATTGTGTTGGACAATACAAGAATTCAATCATGCTTATGAATAGTCTGGGCCGAGATTATGTTGCCATGCATTTTATGCACTGGCATGTAAAGACATGGCACATTCTCCTGTTCATTATCAGTCAAAACTCTGATTCAATAAAAGATGAAAGAATTGCCTTAATCCACTTCCCCTGATATTTTGGAGGACATAAAGCGCTCAGAGGTGCGTGGTGACCCTAAGCAGAGGAAATGGAGGAAACAGGTCTCTTGGTGCCCTGACTGGAATAGTTATGCAAGAACCAGGCACAAACCACTTCATTATCTAGGGCAGGCACTGTCCCCAGGGAAGGGAAAGGCAGGGATCTTGAGGCAAGAAGGAGAGGTGTTGTCAGGGACTGGGGCATGCAGTGCAACGTGGCAGCAGAAGGCCATGACCAAAGAAACTTCTCATCAGGGAGGAGAGATGAGTAAATCTCTCCTGGTGACTCGGCTGAGGTGTGACCAGCAAAACTGCACAGAGATCTGGGTACCCCTCTTCTAGAAAGCAAAGCCTGCTTTCTAGTTTCTGTCAAATCCCTGACCAGCGGGAGGTCAAGAGATGTCAGCAATGTTTTCTGGGCTGGGAAGACCAACTTGTCCAAGCTGGGAAAACCAACTTGAACAAAATTAAGACAGCTCGGGTAAGCTACAGGCAATTTCTGTGACAAGATTATTTGAAGGGTGGAGGTGAAAAAGGGAGACAAATCATCTAAGGCAGAGAAAGCACTTTGGCCAGATCATTATGTATTTGCACCGCACTTAAAGAGTGATCAGACATTTTATAGAACAAATAAAAATCCTGAGATCCTTATGCTCTAGTCAGAGGCATAACAGGATGCACGACTGAAAGAGTGAAAGGCAAGAAAATGGAGATTGAGGGATATAATAACAAGTAATGCACTGAAATTAAGACAGGACAAACTTAAATTGAAATTAAAATTCAAATAGATTATTAGAGCCGTTGCAAAATCATTTGAGAAAACTGAATAAATATTCCATTTATCACACCTGAGCAAAGTGTCATGGATAGTATCACCTGCAAAATGTATGAAATGATTTCTCCCGGGAGGAATTCACAAACTGTTTCACACAGGAGAAGGAACGGAGACAGGGTCTCAGCAAGGGGAATGCAGAAGCAATGCAAACAGCAGAGCACTGGACACAAGCATTGGTCTCAATGGACATTGTCTCATTTGTCCACAGAAAATGCAGAACAACCACTGTCATACAAAGACCCATTACACCAGTGATATATCACTCAACTGGGGTTTTCATAAATACCAAGAGTGTTTTTGGAAGCTTGCTCTGTTGCATCAAGCATAAGGGCTGGGCCTGTATCCTGATTTCCAGAGAGATATGGGCTTGATTCCTTGTCATCTTGCTTCCCAGTAAATCATCTAATACCATGAAACCTGTAATACAATTCTGCGTCCCAACACTACCATCACACTTTATAGCTGTTCAAAAGACAACCTAGGATGCAAAATAGCTCTTCTTTAGTAACATCTTTCTCTAATATTGAAGTACTGGATGCACACAGGACAATCTTACAGGAATTTTATGCCAGGAAGTCCACTGGTGTAATTGCTAATTACACAGGACCTAGATTGATTTCCTCATCCTATTCCTGATTTCTTACACTCATTCCTCACTGACTTAGCAGCAGCGAAAGTAATGATCAGTGTTAATGCCTAGAAAAGTTGGGGCAGAGAGAGAGACTTTCCTTTACATTCAGCACAGCAAAACACCTCTGGGAATAAACTGGTCAACATCTATATCACTAGGTGAAGTAACAATGTTTGCAAAATATGCCATCTTTCAAAAAAATTTTCATTGTTCTACTTTACAAATCATATTTCACAAGAAAATACGTTCCTCAAGAAATTGGTGCATTATTCACAATTTTTTTTTCCCTACAGAAACTTCCTTAGGACTCTAGGAGCTGATATTCCAGAACTGACAGAATGGTCCAAGTAGCGTAGAAAGTTTTTTCGAGTGTGGCTGAGTCTGAACATACTCACTTTTGAACAGATAAGATAAATAGAACAGATAAAGCTTGCCATCTAGAGGAACTGTACAGAAATCCACTTTTCTTTCTACTGAATCTGCTCTTGCAGTTACTCCTGTGAGGGTGAGCAGACCAACAAGAGCAAGTGACACATTTTAGTATTGATCATAACTCGCCAGCTACCAAAGAGATTGGAACAAGGTGATAGGGAGACCTGCCTTCAACTTGGTTTTTTTGCCATCCAATTTCTCCCTCCTTTTGCACGCAATATAAAGATCCCTGCTCCATCTTGCTCCCACAACTACTCCATGGTGATATGCCCTTCCTACTGCTTTCTGTGTAATAATCAGAAGGGAGAGCAGAAGGGAGAATCCCTGCCCTGACATTTTGTTGAGGAGGAGTCTGGAGAATAGGCGAGGAAAATGCCTCAAGGGACTGAAATATCAGTCCAGGACATCATTCTCTGCTTACCACAGAAGATAGCCTTAAGACCATGAAGAAGATCAGAGGGACAGAAAAGTATCCAGGCCACAAGCTGGCCTGAAAAAAGACAGTTGATAAAGCAAGGGTAGGATGGTATAGCTGTGTCCTGCTAAAATCTCAGAGGTACATTGCAGTCCCTGGGTAGGAGATGCCTCTTGGTGGGAGTCACAGAGCAGCCACGTATGACTTGCTTGGTAAAGTTGATGGGATTTCCAACCCTACATGTGGGTTGGAGTGGAAGGAAGTTGACCATGGTGGGCAGGCATGAATGCATCCAGGCAGCAAGGCCAAGGAAAATCAGGTCTCCTGCTCCTGAGGTGCAAGAAAGCAAGCTGCCCTGGCTGTGTGCAATCCAGTTGAGGCTGCTGTGCCTCTCACCCTGGCCAAACACACAAAGTGACTCCCAGCTGCTTTCTCTTGCATAAGAGTGTGTTATGTAAGCACCAGCCGTGGTGCAATTATTTGTCTGGATGCAGCACTGGGCACAAGGTCAGTGACACTGTTAAATTGCCTCAGTTTCAGACCTTAGCTTCTGCCTCGAGTGCAGATGCTTTGAAGAGATTATGAGAAGAGTGAGTACCACTCTCATTTCACTGGATGGAAAGTAATACGTCCTTCCAGCTTCAGGCATAGCAAAAAGAGTAAACAGAGCTTCACATGAATTTCCAATACGTTTGGTAGGGAGAACTTCATCTAATTAAGCAAATGGCCCTGTCCTGCTTCTTTTGAAACCAAAAGGAGTTCTGCAGTTTACAGAAATTAAAAATAGAAAACTGTTCACAGTGCCTTTGCCTTTTCACAGTCACACTGATACCAGAAGAGTCACGTCGGTGGGAGTCAGTGAGATGCTGCCAACTTACACTGGGGCGGATGCAACTGATCGTGAGCTGTCATCCCTCAGGCTGATTATGAACTCATCACTTCAAGGATTCTTCTGAGTTCACTTTTAGGGATCAGTGTGGTTAATCGTCCAAACCTAACTTTTAGCCGTGCAAGGACATACCTCAGTACCTATGTTTAACTTCTGAATTACCACTCCTTTGGGCTGGGAAACTGATAACAATTAGATGAGTCGTCCCCAGATCAGTGCCGGCCTCATATTTCACCCACCCTGCTGTACCCTATTGTTTAATCATACCTCACGCCTCTTAATGAGACTCATTTATCTTTCTCTCAAGTTTCATACTATTTCCTGCTTAACTGACTTTTGTGATGAAAGCAACAGAAACACTGCTAATTGGTGCCTTTCAGGTGACATTAGCCCTTGCAAGAGCATCAATCAGTGGTGGTAAACATCTGTCTGACAAGAATTTTCCTTTTTACATTCCACTTTGGAAATTTTAAGAATAGCTAAAGCTCTGCTGATAAAGCATGTGCAATACACAGCCTTCATCTGAGAAATTACAAGTACAGGGAGCATGGTAACAGAAGTCTCAGATCTCTGGTGCTGTGGTGGTGATTATAAATCTTGTTAAGCAGTCTGACAAAACCCTTTCATCAAGGGCTGCCCTTTGCACATTAAGTTACGTGAGCATAAGCCTGTGAACACAGTGTCCATAATAATCTGTGTGCACAGCTGGGTCAGACTATGTCAGCCCAGGGACAACAAGAGTCTCCAAGTTCAACTATTGGTTGAAAAATAATCACCTTGGTCTTTGGTGACATCAGTCGGTCACACCAGTTACCTGGCAGAAAGTAAAACTCAGGGAGAAAAGCAGCGGAACTGACTGACTGAGATGTCCAGCCTTGTGCAGAAGCAGACTGATTGCTTTGGTCCTTAATCAAAGTAGTTATTGCTGCTTTCCATGCCAGATGGAGAATGATCCCGATTGTCACTCAGAGAGAGCTTTCAACAGCAACTGTCCCTAAGTTCAGGCCTTGAGGGCACTGATAGGCCACAACTGACCTGAGCAGTCTCCCAGGACCACCCTCTATCCCTGCTCAGCCTGAGACCTGTCTCAGCTCCATCTGGGCACTCTGTTCAGCACTCCCCTATGCTGCAACAGGCTGAGGCTGAAGAATGCTGGAATTAGGGACCTGTTTTGATCCCTTTGTCACCCACCAAGTGTTGTGCTGGTATATTTGGAGCTGGCCTAGGGCTGAGGGAAATATTTCATAACCTCTCAAGTGTGGGATGCCAGTCAGGGAACAGGAGAATCCCCTAAAAGGACAGGTACCCCAGTTCTGTTTCCCTGACTGGCCCATTGATTCCCCTGCCCCTTTTTCCCTTATATGTCAAGGTTCTGCCCTCCCCACGTTTTCCTCCTTCCCCCGCCCCTGTTCCTAGCCACTCCCTTGGCTTCTCCCCATTTGTTCTGTGCCCTAATCCCGCCCATCTACTGCCCCTGTGCCCTGGGACCATTGGCCCGTGTGCTCACTCCGCCTCCCTCATCCCCCTATAAAAAGTCTAGGCTGCACGGTGTGTGCCTGCTCTGCATTGGGGTATCAGCTTGTGCTGGTCCTCTCTACCTTGGGGTCGCCATGTGAATGAACATCCTCTGAGGTCCCCAAATGGGGAGCCTTCTCGCCTCCTTTATCGCTGCCCTGTTGCGAAAGCTGAGAGCCAGCCGGAGCACCGTGTGGGGCAGGCAGCCCCGCTGCGCTCTGCGGGAAGGCTGCGGCTTGCCACACCATCGCAAAGAAACTACAAACCGCAACACTCAAGGACTCTTCTCCCTCCATTTTGCTGCTCTTCTCTAATACACCAGGATGATGTTCATCCTTGAGATCAATTGCACATCACTGCAAATACTGAATTCTTGGGAATCTTCCAAGTGATGTGCTGGAAAAGCCCAACTTTGTGCAACTCCTCTGTAGTTTCAGCTAGATAACATGCATATGACGATATCCCATCAAAGGGAAGAAGAGGAGGCCATAAAAGCAAGAAATGTTGACTGACTTACTAACAACCTCTGCCTGGTAATAAAAGACTTGGCTGCAAGGATTTTCAGGCTCACAAACCTCAGCTGCTATGTTTGCAATATTAGCCTAATACAACAGAAAAAAAAAACAACTAAAAAAAATTGGGAATTATTTTGATAATCCTACATCCTACTGATTCTGGTTCTTCATCACCTTGGAATTCATGCAGGTTATTTATCACCTAAGCATGGGGATTTCAGAATGATACTCGAGGGAGGGTTCTCTGGTCCCATGCGATTATGGTTTTTATCCACGTGTTGCACTGGGACAAATAAGCATGCCAGGTGCCGGGGAAAGAAAAACGAGGCTGCTCAGCAGTTCAGCCCTTATTTCATCCCCGTGATTGCCTGAAAAATCTCATTGACCTATTCTGCCAGATTCACACTTTTTGCACTGAACATGCTAAAGAGAGAAGTACAAAGATACAGTTGTGAACAGCTGTCAACTTCTTGCCTGCTGGCAGTGAAACAGCTGATTAACTGCTTTCAGTTGTGGTTCATTTAGTAAATTAGGTAGGGGTATAGCTTTGTCTAAAGTTTCAGAAGTACTTGGGCTGCACGGATATTTGATTGTTGCACTGTTCAATCAACCCAATTTTTATTGAATGTTCAGCTCATACTTACAGAAAATCAAATTTTTTAAGTATCCAAAACTAGGCATACAGAAATGGAACTGCCTCAGTAGCACAACAACTTTCTGAATATTGGGGAGATCCATTTAGAACATATTGAGGGAAGCAAATATGATTACTGTCAACCTCAGAGAGGAAATGTGAGTTTACTCAGCAGAGAGGAGTTTAGTTCTCTCCTGACTTCACTCAGACCAAGATTTCAACCACATTCCAGTTTTGCAAAGGGTGTACTAAACATTCCCTCTCTCCCTATCCTTGAAAATAAACCCCCAAACTTTTCCTTGTTTAAGTCAAAAAGAGAATCAGCCAGTAAGTCAATGCTAATAGACTTTAATCGTGAACTCACGTGTAAGGTTTCATTTAAAACTAAATTCAGAGCCAGTCTCCAAGGAGCAAAAATGGATGTATCACAGCCAAGTCTCTAAACGTTTTTTACCCAGCTTGCCAGGGAAATGGTGCCTGCATAAACCAAGTGGCCTTTTTCACTCATTCACCAAAAGGGCAGATGGGAGAATGCTGTCCAGCCCTGTAGGTCAGGCAGTGATCTTTTGAGTTCTCTGGTTTAAATCCCCCAGCATTCAGCACAGCATATTTGCATTCATGCATCATACTTCTCACGGGAGAGGAAGGTTTGAGGATTGCAGCACATGATGTATGAGGAGAAGCTGAAGGAGTGGTTTTCTTCAGCCTAGAGATGAGAAAGCAAAGGGCAGGGTGTACAATTACGTATGGACCAGGGGTAGAGACAAGACCAGTCTTCACAAAGATGCGCAGTGAAAGGGTAAGCAGCAACAGCCAGAAGCCAAATTTCTGTCTAAAGAAAGACTTTTTCATCAGAGGGTGGAAAAGCACCGGAAGAGGTTGCCCAGAAGCGTTGTTGGAGATACTCAAAACTCAATTGGATACAACCCTGAGAGACCTGATCTAGCCCTGAAGCTTGAAGCAGTGTTTTGAACTATAGGGGACCTTCGGAAATCTCTTCAAACACAGTTACCCTGACATTGACAGCTTGATTACCAAGAGGCTAACAAGAAATTAATGAATGCTAGTAGCACTCAAAACAAAATTTCACATGAATGAATTCACATAAAGCCCATCATACAAATTTTTAAAAATTTATTAAGCTGCTGTTGCACTGCAATATTTTGGCTGATTAGATGAGAAAACAACTGACTTATAATGAAAAAGGAATCACATTGAAATACACAGATTTCTCATCTCATGTGTTTTCATCCAGCTTTAATTTTAGACAGAAATGAGAAATAGCTGAAAGATGGAGGGGAGAGCTCATTTTTAAGCCAGCATTTCCCCATTCTCAAGTCCATTCATGAATCTGTAGCTGCATTGCCAGATGGATTACTGGGCTCATGGCTCCTATTTCCCCAAGGGCACCAAGTGGTCTTGTTCTACTTACAGCCTCTTAAGAGGCTTCATCTCCTCTGCCATTCATGTTCACACATCCTCTTCCTGTCAGCTGCAGCTATTTCCTCCATGGAAAATCCAAGTTAAGAAAGGCTGTATGTCACAATAATGCCAGCATCAAGAGGTCAAAAATCATGTTTCTGAACCAGTAAGTCTTGCTATAGCTAGAAAGTTTTCCAGATTTTCATTGCAGTGTTAAGGTCAGAAATTTCCTCTTTCTGAGAAAGAGTGCGTCTCTTCATGAGGCCTTCCCTTAGGATTTTAAGGTTTACTTTGTCATGTAACTACATTGATTAGCAACTTTATCTCCATGCCCATATCCAGCATGAATATCTTTGTCAAGAATAAGCTGACAACATCACTATTTCAGTGACTTCTATCCATGATCTGGTAGTTAGGGAGCTGTAGTAACAAGAACTGGTAAGATGAACTGTGGTTTGGGTGTTCAAAACCCAAGAAATTTCTTTTATTTGTATTAATGCATTCTAGGGTTAGATGGTTTTCTTTAGTTCCGTTATTCACTTTTATACTTATTTTCATACTCTTTTTAAATTTAATCTTTTTCCTACAGAGAAAGCTGTAAAAAGTCAAAGTATGCCATTTTCATTAAAAAAAAAATTCCATTATTTTGCTGTGTTCTGGCAATTTCCATCTGATACCACTTTGCCTCTCAATCTCTACCTGTTCCTTCTGGCATAAAGCTTATCACCAGAGACTTCAGAAAAATAGGAACGCAAAATAAATGTCCTAATTTGGGCAGTTTCTGAGAGAGATGTGTATGTTAAGGGATTTCTCTTCCAGCAAGCATTCCTCTCTAGCCGTAACGTGATGCCTGACTGTATGCTTCTCCTCCTAAGTGCTGAATCACTCCCAGTTTTCTTCTCTTAGACAAGTGTCATGGCCATTTTTCCACTTGGCTGGTTGTGTAATATCACCACTCAGCTGACTTGTAGTCTCTCAGTTCAGAAAGCTGTGCCTTGTTTAGGTGTTTTCAAAGCTCAACGCCTCTTACTAAGTGGAAGTTATGATTTAAACAAATATTTTGCCCATCAATATTTTGGGACTGATAGATGAAATTAGAAGAATTACAACACAGGACATAATGACCCTCCCAGTCCAAACATTCTTCTTTGTAGCAGAATATTGATACAATATAAGTGCAGATAAATATGGTAATTGCAAAACCGGACAGTCTCCCTTAGATCACACATAGCTTCTTAAATACATGATTGATGGTTTGTATCGTCTTTGCACTTAACAAACAGGGCTGGCAGGAATCCATTTACATTTTCCCAATGTTTCATACAGGTACCTGCTCCACACAGCTCTCACTCTTGCTTGACTGATTTAACCAATTGTTTCAGATTACCTGTTGGGGTCACCCAGCCCATTGGAGTCCTCCCCCAGACTTGAGTGATAGGCTTCTCCTAAGACACGGTGTGCTCCCAGTTCTGTTCCTTTGATTGATTTGTTGGTCTCCCTGTCCCTTTATCCCTTCCCTGTTTTCCCATTTGCCCTTGTAACCTGGTCCCTCCTTATTGGTCCCCTTGCCCTGGTGCCGTCCCTGTCCCGCCTTGCAGCCTGAATCCGTGTGAAACCCTTTATAGAAACCCCAAACCCGTTCCGATTTTGTCTTTGGCCTCTGGTTCCCTTCTTGATGAGGTGATGCTGACAGGGAAGTAAAACCTCTTCTTGGAATACCACGCTAAAGATCCTTCCTTGGCCCTTTTGTTGCCTGCAGTGTGTGCGTGCGTGCCAGCTGCTTCTCTGACTAAAGCTGGTGCTGCCTCCTTCACCCCTGTGGGAGTCTGACCCCTCCTGAGCTGCTTCCTCCGGGAGCCACCCAGAAATGGAGGCTCGAGGAACGGGGCAGAACGGGGGCCTTGGTGCATCCGAGCTCGTCAGCCAGAAGCGCAGTGGCTCTGCCAGAGCGGCTCCAGCCCCTGTGGAGACGTTATTTGGAGGGTCGCGGCACCCCTCAGCTACCATGCTGCAACAATAACCCACTCTATGAAACCTCAGATTTTCTCTTCCTCAACATAGTCTTCACTTTGCACATAAATAGCTCCAAATTGCCATGCTGTGCCAGGGGGAAGGCAAGGGAGACTAAATGAATATCAAGTGGCTCCATGATGCCAGTAGGAGACATAAAAGAATGTAAGAACTTGACAAAGTCCTTCCCTTAGAAAAAACCATGCACAACTAGTTAATCAAAAGTCCTCTAAGGCTGGTAAGCTAAATTAGCAATGACTGTTGGCTTTTAATTGTTCTAAAAGTCTCTGGCCACAATATACAATTCCTGTGCTACAGCACAGGGCAGCAGTGGCAGCATTCAGTGTCCCTGCGCCACTGTGCTCTCTTGCTCTCTCTCTCTCGCACGGTCTTCTTTTCTAACTGACCAGACATTTCTGAGGAACACTATAGCTTTTTTCAAAGTACTGGCTGGCAGATAAAGCAACTCAGACAAGAACCTTCTCTTTTCAAGTGTATTAAATCATTACATCAAGCTTTGGATAGCAAGTCAAACACAGAAAATTTACATTCTTACAATCATAGAGCCATTTAGGCTGGAAAACATCCTTAAGATCATCGAGTCCAACAGTTAACCCAGCACAGCCCAGTCCACCACTAAACCATGTTCCTCAGCACCACATCTGTGTGTCTTTTAAATACCTCCAGGGATGGTGACTCAGCCACTTCCCTGGACAGCCTACTCCAATTCTTGACAACCCTTTCCATGGAGAAATTTTTCATAATATCCAGCATAAAACTCCTGTGGCACAACTTGAGACCGTTTCCTCTTATTCCTTAAAGCAGAATAAAAACAAACATTTGACACAAGGAAAAATTTAATTTCATTTCAGTATTAAAGGGTTTGCTGGGAGATACTTTGACAGAAAATACAAAGGCTCCCACAATAAGAAATAATTGAAAGCATTTGGCTGAACCAGTGAAATTACAAATATTTAATACATGACTCAGGGGAATTACATCCATGAATGATGGATACCGCAGAGGCTCTTCTCCATTTGTAGGATGAGTTCAGCAGTGCAGGACCTTCTGTAGTCTTCTACTTTTCTGTAGCTTCTGGAAATAATAACTCACAAACTTTTCAACAGATTCATCTGATTCATCTATCATAAGTACCAGGAGACAACAGACTTGATATTAGATCACTGGCTGGCTTTTCAAACACAGCCTCATGGAAAACACACCCCTTTCAGAAATCAAAAGCTGATTTCACTTCTGGACTGAGGAATCATGACGCAGGCTGCAGTTTGCCTGGAGACCACGCTGCATCTGGCTGTCGGAGGTGTCCCGGCACGGACCCTTGTTACAGCCGTGGCTGACGGGGAGCTGGTACAGAAGTAACAGAACCGGCGCTGGCTCTCTCACAGGGAGCAGCCCGCAAACCGAGGTGAAAGTAGCGCTGGGAAAGGCAAGGGACAGAGAGAGAGGGGTCCTCTGCAGCTTCACAACTTAAATAGAACAGGCAGACAAAGAGGTGCCCGGGCGGATGTAGCCCCTTCTTCTCTGGGAGCCAAGAGAGGCGGGATAAAGGACTGCAACCAATTGAGTTCTATAAATTGTGAAGTGACAGGGGGGAACATCCAACGGGACAAACTCAGGGGAGGGTTCTATTTGAATGAACAAATGAAGAACTGAACTTAACAGAACTTCCCAGAGATCATACATATTCCATAAGGGATATGTATAAACATAAGGGCATACATAAAACTGGGTGGGGGAACCTTGAACCTATAACAGAACAAGAGGAATTCGTGGGTGTGGGTGCTGCAGTTGCTGCTATATGCCCTGCAACAGAATCATCTCTGCATTAACAGTCCTGGCCAGAGTGCTTTAATCCAGATGGGACCCTTACTTCTGAAAGCCAGCAAAAAGCATGAAAGGGGCTCAAATATGTAATATACTGGTTATCTAGCAGAAGCTGATGTTGAGTTCCAGATTTGAAGGGTGTTGACAAGTTTTGGGTGCAAGTTTGGAATAGGTTGGTGCGCAGAAGAAATTTGGTTTAACATAGAAATGCACCTAGTTATAGACAATGCATGAGACATGCAACAGAGGAGGCTCTACTTTTGATATCAGTGTCATTTCAAATTTGCCATGAAATTGCTGTACTAAATCAAATTCCCTGATTTCTCACTTTTTTTCTTACTTGCTGGGTATTTAAGAAACCCCTCAGCACTTCTGGGTGGCAAATGCTACAACATGCTTTTTTTTTGTCTGTTTGTCCCCTTTCCCCATTCTGCCTTTGCAATGGTCTGTTACCCAACAGCACAATTCTTGAATATCACCCTTACAGGAAAACTTCACAGCACCAGCAGAAAAATGACTAATGTTTTCCGTAACACATATTTCTGGGATTATTAGGGAGGTTTCTGATGTACTCTGCCTATGGCAGTGATGGCCAAAGATGCCCCATCTCAAGCTTCACTAACATCTCTCCCTGTTCATAATCCTGAGGAAGTCACTTCACTCCTCATGCAGGAAATCTGCCTATTTTCTTTTCCACCCACAACCACCACCACACTGAGTAACCAGCAAAGCAAGCTGGTTGGCATGAAAGGGAGGGAAGAGAACCCTCTTAAATGGTGCCTTGCTTAAGAGGCACCTCTCTGTCAATGACGTATTCTGAGTTCTCAGAATCTGATTTATGGGCCTGAGGATACCTATGTCCTTTATTTTCTGGAAAAAAAAAATCACAAACTGGGTGATGAAAGCATGTGCATCGCAACTTTCTCTTAAACTCTGACTGTAGGAAATGCCACTTTTCTTTCTCTCCCACATTTTTTCCTGTTCACTCTGGCCTTGCTTGCTGGCACACCTACCAAGAAGTCAGAAATGTGGGTACATTTTGATTTCAGCTTTTGATGACTCAAACTCATATTTCCCCTAATGGCCTGTTCCAAAACATACTTGTGAGGTTCTTCTCTATTCTGGCTGAAGTTCCACCTTGTTCTTAAACACTCGTGGCCAGAAGAAGGAGACAAGGCTGTCTCTGCAAACCCACTGTCTCACAATGCCCAGTGGAGAGGAGCACTCTGCCTTCTCCTCCCCTCTCTGGGGGCTGTGCCTATGTTTTCCCCAAGCAGTTGTCTCATGACAGCTGTATAATAGAGAGACAGGGATGTACCCACATTTCACCTCCACAGGAGTGCCCTGCCTGTTGGGTTACAGAGTCCTGCTCTGCTTCCCCTCCCACACAGTGAATCAAAAAATGCATGAACAAGTAGCTCAAAGTCACGTGTGGATACTGCCTCTTGCTGGCCCTGTGAGTCACAGATCATTTCCAGGTAAACCTCATGAGAAGGGAGGGACAAGCCTTCCCTGAGATTCCTACACATACCAAATCCTGTTTAGTCTCCCCTACTGAGTGACGGGTTAGACAGTGGGGAAAAACAGTGTTGGATCTCTCCAGGCAAAGGAGAGGGAAATAAACCACCTCTCACTATTTCACCCTTGGTGAAACAGTGATAAACAAGGATAACAGAGGTTGCTTCAACAGGACTGACTGCACCTATTTTAAAGGAAACCAGTGATTACGAGTTCATTTTGTGCAGGGCCTGAGTGTACAGCTGACTGGCATGTGGCTACACAGACAGAGGGAACACCTCACCTGTGAAAGCCCGCAGCAATGTAACATCCCTTCAGTCCTGAGCTGCATATTCATCCATGAGCCCAGCAATGCCTCCAAGCAGAACCGAGCACCTCATGAGCTCGAAGGTCAGGAATGCAACCATCACCAGCAGACACATCAAACACAATATATGTTTTATTGGTTTAATTTCCAAGAAAATTAAAAACTAGATGGAAGAAGACTTGCATAGCGTAATCTCTACAATTTATGAAGAATAATCACATCTTTTATGCAGTCATTCATTTTGATTGGGTGTAATTTTGACAGAAAGATGACCTAAAATTTTTACCATCCTTTGAAGGACACCATTGAAAAGTATATAAATCATAAACTGTATCTGAAATATCTTAGTCGTATCAGAAAACGCAGAGCTCAGAAACTTCTCCTAAAATTGTTGATTTCTGTTTTGTGATTTCAGCCTCCTGGCTGTTATTAGAGCTTGTAATAATCACCATTTGTACCTTGAGATTTGAGAAGGAGCTAAGTCTCCCAGAGAATGAAATGTGTCTGAATAATTCATTGCAAGTAAATAAGGATTTGGTTTTCAAATATATAGAGGACTTGCCCCATACAGCACTCTGGAAATACTGTATTAAGTACATTTATTATCCATATAAGGCAAACATATATCTGCAATTATTCCAAAGATTTAATTTTGCAGTAATTGGAGTATTTAGATCAAAGAGCCTGCATTCATATGAAATGGTCTTATTTTCTGTATACTTGGAAGGTTAGAAATAAATCCTTACAGATCATATGCTTTTTCTATACAGTGTTTCAAAGTGTTCATGCCCCTTTTGTATCTGCAGTCCTTGGGGTTAGAGTATGTTAAATTTCTTCTTCTTTTGAATTATTTTTTCACATTATGGGAGGGATGTTTTTTCTACAAACTTACAGTGCATGCCATTTAAAAGCAGCTCTTCGTACTTCAAGATTTTCCAGAGAGTTTTGGCACTGGGAAGAATTTGTCTCCATTGATGGAAAGACATATCAGTACTGGCGGGAACACTCCACTTACTAGAAGGAAAATATTATCCTTTGTTGAGCTGAAAGATTCCTTATGTATCTTCCATCAATCTGAAGCGTTGTGACATTTCCTATCACTGTACCACAAGGATGTTCCTTCTGGGAAATGCACAGACTATACTAATGAGTATGCTCATACATCAGAGAAAATCTTTCTTTTCCCCCTGTAATATGGCAAAATTATTCTTGATCTAGTATTACTAAGGCACGGCAGAGAGAATGGGTAATTGACTGTAAATAATAGGTCAAAATGACCAAGCATGACATTTTTAAAGTTCAAATCCTCTCATCCGTAGTTATCATACATTGCATAATGGATATTCACAAACAGTATTTGTCAAGCCACTGTGTACCAAAGTGACTTATTTTGTACTAAATGCAATAACAAGTGAAACAGAGCTTGTTGAGGTTGCTTTCAATTTCCGTTTCTAACTTCTGTGCCATTTTAAACAAATGACACAGTGGTGAGGAGCAGAGGACAGAGTAGAGCACCAGAGATCACCTGAAGGTCAGCATACAACAGGTCTCTTCAGATTAAATCTGCCGAAACTGCACTGGCTTTCTACCCAACAAAGCAATGTTCTGCATAACAGAAAGGCAAAGAGTGAAGCAGTTAAGAGATTTAGATACCAGGAAACTGCTTTTCAAGGTTCCGAAAAGCCTGCTCATTACAATCTCAGATAATTTACTATTAGAGAGATAAACCCCCTGCTTTTCAAAGCAGACATCAAGGAGCAGACCTTGGGCTCTGAAGTGGAAGGTACAACTCTCAAAACTGATTCTCAGTTTACATACATATGAAAAACCTCTCTCTTTCCATGTATCTTATGGCAGATTGTAAGAAACAGATAATGTTTCTTCTCATTTCCATTACAAAGCTCTGCTGAGAGACTGTTCCAGCTGAAGTGAGTAAAACCAGTTCTTCAAAAGAACAAAAGAAAAAAGAAAATATTATACATTAGGGAAAAAAATGGAAAGAGAGAAAGAGAAAGATCATTTTCGAATTCTGATTTGTGCACTGGATGATGAGCTTCCTTTTTCCCATTCTATGCTGCTCTGTGGTAGTCGCTCCCCTTTCTGTTTGACTAACTCTTTCACAAACCCACCTGCCTCTCTCCAGGGATATGCTCAAACAACTCAAGGATTGCTTCAGCCAGAAGCACTTTCACACAGCTGGAGCCAAAATTGCCCCAAGGAAGATCTAAATCATATCAGATGAGAGTTTTGATGGTGGTTTTAGTGGGGTCAAAATTTCACTTCCCAGGTGGAAATAGAGCAGCCAATCTAGGAGAATTTCTTCTTCCAGAAGAACTTCCTGGAAGCATGAATTCCTCCCATAGCTAGTTGGGCACATGTTGAGGGTCATAAAACACCTGGCCTCAATGTATTCAGTCTTGATTTACATAGGGTTTCCATGTGGGTTTGTTTTTTTCTTTTGCTCTGTGGCTTCCTTTATTTTTTGTAATTTTGACAATAATTGATATTTCAGACTCTTAGGTTTCAGACATTTGCTCTCAGAAATCAGAAAGCATGAGTCTTGTTTAGGAGCTTTCAACAACCTTTTAAGAAGGGCATTATGAAATGAACAAAGAGTAAGAAAAGAGAATGTTTTGACCTGTTCACGATGGAAAAGCATCCAAATTTTCAAGAGTTCCCTTAAGCAGCCATTAGACATTGCTGAGGATAAACAAAGTTTGTATAGGAAATGACTGTATTACTTGAAAAATCTCTAATTAGAAGCAACGTGTCAGCATCCACAAATTTATAAGGAAACAAGAGTGTGGAACTCACAGAATCATGGAATGGCTTGGGTTGGAAGGGACCTTAAAGATCATTTAGCTCCAACTCCCCTTCCACAGGCAGGGACACCGTCACATAAAACATCCCAGGGAGGACATTACATAAAATAAATCAGATGGAAAAGTAACAAATGAAAGAGAAAGACATTGAGAACAAATGGATGGAATTCTTTCACAGGGAATGTGTTTTGCAGATGGCATTCTGAATCTTCATTATCTTTGTGCCTTGTTGGCATCCTCACACACCACTTTTGAAGGGGAAGACAGAGATTTCTCAATAATTCCCTCTTTTCCATTGCTTTTAGACTGTCTACACATCGCCTTCAGTTTCCTTTTGGAAAAGCTGAATGCACTGCTACTCTCATGCCACTCTCCCACTGTTCTCTTCCCACCCACATTGTTTCTAAAATATGTCTTGCATCCTCTCTCCTAATTGGGGTTTTGACAAAGCAGCAGAAGGAAGTAGTGTGTTATTGTGCTTACTTTCCTTCACTGAGATGTGGCTTTCTGACAACAAAGTTGGGCTTGTTTTGGGAGTCATCCACCAGTAAAACTTGATCAAACCTGTTGCATCCTGAAGCAATTGTGCAAAATAGAGTTATGGCTGCTGCAACCTAATCACAAGCAAAAACATGTAGGTGAGCTGTAATTATCAACAGTTTGGCCATCTGATAACATTTACAGCAAACAGAAGATTATCAGAAGCAAATGAGTGGAAGCTTTTTCCTTTTTTTTAGTAACTGACTTTTCCCTGTAGTTGCATAAAAATTTCATCTCCACCAAAGAATCTATCCTGAACATTTTTCTTCACTGGATGTTGGAGGCTGAATTTCTGTATTCTCCTTCAGCACTGGAAGCACTTGAGACCCAACTGACAAAATGTCTGAAAAGGATGAGCGCAAGGGCTGGTTCATCAGGTATATGCCAAAGTTTGTCTGAAAAAAAGCAAAATATTTATTAAGGTGCAACGCATGTTAGAGTAATCAAATCTATAGAGGATCTCACAACCCAGGTACGTTTAGAAGAACAATATTGCTTTAAGAGTAAGGAGAGATGTACTATGTCCACGTAATTAAGAACATTCTTAACTCATTAATTATAATAGACTGGTAAACAAAAGCTAACACCATGCTATTCAAGAAGAATAGCTTAAGTAAGTGGATAAATAACACAGTACTTCATCATGAGCTCCATAGTATCATATATGTAATTCACACTCCCTCACAGTCTTGTTATTTAATGACTGCTCTGGCTCCTTGACAAATACAGTTAATGCATTGTCACAAACAAAGGCTCTGCAGCATGGGAACACTGGTATGTTCCAACAGCAAGGAAGTCTTGCATCTTCTACCATGAATTGTTCGCTTTGTTAACAGAACTTTATTCTATCTAGCCACTGCGAGTTTCCCTTCATTTGTTTCTATGAATATTTTAGTACACTTTACAGAAAATATTCAGAAAGTTTGTTTTATTATTGCTCCCACTTGTTAAGTGTCATTATCTGTGAATCCACATGAATATTAGAAATACTTGGAATATGTCTTTGTGATACTGAGTAATAAAGAAAAGAAGAATGGAATATCCACTTTGCCCACTGACCATGCAACCCTCACAGGCACCAAAAACCTGATGTGAGTGTCTGCATTCTTATGTGAAGTCTTGATCTCAAGCAGTTGAATGTTACAGTTGTGTGATCTGGAAACGTCACAGGAAGAGACTGGTGTGGTTTTGTGGTTTTGTTTTCCAGCAGCGGAGAATTTAGAAATATGCAAAAAAAGGATTTGTCATCTCATGACAATATTTTCCAAAAAATTAGACAAGAGTTAATCAAAAATATGTAAAGTAGGAAGAAAAGGAATGCTGAAGACCATGTTAAATTAATAACTGATTTTTGGACTTCAGAAAGTCTTTGCTTGTTATACTGAGGACCTTGGAAACCCAATACTAATCTTCTTGTGTCTTTTCGCAGGTTTCAAAAAAAGTATTTTGCTTTTGTAGACTACAGCCAAAATGTACAAGACATTCTAAAGTGTAAAGTAAATAAATAAGCAAATGAAATTACTTGAAAACAAAATTGTATTATCCTTCTCTATTTCCTGATTACATTTCCTGCCATTGTTCAGATCAATGAGCCTGAAACTGAGTGAATTACATTTAGAGCGGGTTTAAAAAATAGTAGGTAAAAGGAATTCCAATAAATCAACAAAAATAGTGTTAGGTGAATTTAAGGGAGCATATTTCACAGCCTAAATATGAAGGCAGTATGTTTTCTGCTATTCTTGCCCTGTATAATTAAATAAAGATGCAGCAATGAGGTAACACAGAACAGCTTTTAGTCTTTGAAGAATTCATGAGAGGTAAGACTGAGACCTACTCCCAAATAAAAGATGCCGTAAAGCAGAGATCTATCCAAAAATGGCCTCAGATACTGAATTTGGGTCTTTCTGTTTCATTTATAATCCTAAACATCACTGAGAAAAATGGGCCCTAGGCTTAGGTATTCTTGGCTACCTCTGCTATTCCTTCATCTCACTGGCACGTCACAGGTGGAGGGCATGAGCTGGACCTATCAGGCCTATCCAATTGCTGGCACTTTTAGGGTACCAGTGGCTATAATAGTGTCAAGGCTTGGTGGACACAGGGTATATCCTTATGGTCAGTGTTCAGTATTTGATGTTGAGGAGTGACTGCAGCATCGTAAGATCCCAACCCTCTAGCACAGCGACTGTGTTGGATCAGCCGTGATGCCATAATGGTGTTAGTAACCGTTTCATTTAAAATATTAAAGTATGTAGTCTTATTTTTCCATTTTTGCTTTTATCTCATTCGTTGACAAGTTTCTCTATTGGCATAAATGATGTATTTTTCAGCCTTGTGGGCAATAACCTGGATTCACCTCCTATACCCTAGTGCAAAAATGACAGTTGCCATGATTTTGTTTTTTAAAAAATCAGGCAATTATAAAAAAAAATTGTAAAATTAATATTAGTTCATGATACACTGCATTTCAAACAGGAAGGAATTTTATAACTCATCCATGTAAATGAGCTTATTTGATGCATGAGAAGTTTTTATTTATATTTACTGTATTGTCATCTTGATGTATCTTAAAATGAGACTAAAATAAATCTGGGTACCTTGGTCACTCTGAAGAACTTAATTTATCAGTTTTTGTTATTGCAAATTATTTAGCAGGATTTTGTTTTTTAATGCACTCTAAAACATTCAGAACTATTTAAGAAAATGCATGCCTGAATACATCTTGTATTCAGGAGTTCTCAAATACTGTTTTAATACTGGTCCTTAGTATTTTCCTTCTCTGGGCATCTAAAGTCTCAGTGTTTTTTTCAGTGAGTAATGCCTAAGGAGTTTCCAAGGTGATGATATACTGATGCTACACATATTTTAGTACTAATGCCTGTTTGGAATTGCCAACCTCTTTTTTTT
>WEIT01019006.1:15551-40683 GCA_013389985.1 Dryoscopus gambensis | reverse complement strand
AATTTAGCCTGTGATTGCCAGAAGTGGATTTAACATCTTTTAAGTAAATTTTCCTGTTTTTTCAATAATTACAAACAATGACTCAGCACGTACTGATCATAGCAATCACACACACCCCCGCCAAGCAACCACAAAAGCTGCATCTGCCACTCCAGCTCTGTTTCCAGAGAAAAATAAAATGCAGAAATCAGCCCGTCTCACATTTCTGATGAAAAATGAGGCTTTCAGATGCAGAGATTACAGCCTGCAGAGTTATTACAGTGAACTGCATAATCTCTGCCTGCTGCTGCTATCTTTTCCTGACTTCAAGGGCATTTTCTTCTGCATATAATCTTCCCAGAACACTCCAAGAACTGGGCAGGGAGTGCAGGACTGTGAGCTCCATGGCTTTATCTGGCAGTAGAGACTCTTCCTACCACTGTAAAATGTTACAGGGACAAAAATTTTAAAGCTTCTTGATTAGGAAAAAGCAGACCACTTCAATGCTGGGAGAAATAGAGAAAACATAAATTTTCTTGCCAACAGTGAATCATATGATAGTCATCACACTCACTTACAGAGGAACTATTAAATGCTGTCATTCTTGCATGTTGTTTCAAGTTCATTTACTGGATCAACAGTAATATGCTCTGCTCAGAAATTCACTGACAGAGAAATGCCCTGTGTGCCCTATTCTCTTTTGTAAGATAGAAACCTGAGGGGCTACATCTGACTAAGGCCTGAGGTGAGACGCCTTTGAGCTACAGATCCTGAAGAATCAGTTAACACAGACTAGAACCTGGTAGGGAATACCCTGCTAGAATGTGTAACAAGCAAATAAATCATACTGCATGCTAATACTTAGCTTTGGATGGATGAGTTCTGGATTTTGCCCCCAGATGTAGCTCTCAGCTGCCATCTCCCAGCAGATAAATTTACCTGTCCAGGTCTGATCATTTATTCATATGATAACATAACCTCCCTCTCATCCAAAGATTTGGGAGATGCAATTATTAAAACTAATTTTTTTTTAAATGTAAGAATGTTTTATTAGCTTTAGATTTACCAAAACTTAAAGCCTTACAAAATAGGAGAGTGGAAGTACTCACTTTTGACATGCTGATATTTTATATTGGAAAAAGGGAAATTTTTAAGTTGGTGGCAATAAACCCCACATTGTTCTGTTGAAAATATCTGGACTGTAGAATGTTTTCTTTAGAACTGATATGCCTTTCTTCTGCCTTAAATAAATACATTTTCCAGTTCAGCCGCCAGTGAGAAAAGAGAACCATATTATTTCAGACGTCTATTAATTACAACAATCACTGTTTGCAAATGTTCCAGATATTTAAATGAAAAGCACTGCATGGTGTAAAGCCCTGCATTACTACGAAAATAATGATAATGATGCATCAGATATGAGAGGTCATTTGCTATCCTTGCTAACGTTTCAGTAAGCAATCCAAAGGCACGGCATCTAATTCTGCACAAAAGAAAGCTCTCCCAAGGCACAATGAGATACATAAAGGAGGATCAACAGCCCCCAGGAAAAAACACAAGCCTTTTAGTGTATGAAGGCATGTGCAAACATAATGGATTTCCCTTGATGTACTGCTATCCATACATTTAGACCAGGGCAGACTGCTAATGCAATAATTCCCTTTGCTACCTTGACAGCAAGTCCCAGCTTATAGCACTGCTGCAAATCTACCCACAGGGCTTCCGCTATCATTAGCGCTAAACGGCATCTGCAAAACGCCAAAGAGAGGCAAGAATTCAGTGTTCTCCCTTTTCCATGCATCAGGTGGTGAGGCATGTGAAACAGCATGTGGCCATTTGCTTAATGTAGTTATCTAGTCTTTCCTAATCTCCTGCAGTAACAGAGAGCACTCTGTCACACAGGAGAGCTCATCTTTCCTTTCCAGGCAAAAATTACAGAAGGAATCCTTAATGAGCATTTCTTCAGAATGCAGAGCTCAAGTTCACTTTGTAAAGGTGTTTGCATTTTATGTCAAACAATGACATAAAGGTTTCATAAAAAGCAACTGGCAAGACCTCAGCACAATGCTTTAAATTTATCAGGAAACATGCAAATTGTTTGTGTGTCTAGTTACAGTAGCTGCTTCTGACTTTCAGCTGCAATCCATCTATGCAAAGGCTCAGTCTTTCAGTTTGAAGTTCCAGGTTCTCAGAGTCTCAGAGGAATGGAGAAAAACAGGATTTCAGAAATAAATATCGAGCTACCTTTTACAAGTCTTACATTATTTAGCTCATTATTGAAGTTCATTGGCAGTGCTGCTATTTGGGCTACTTGTTTGATAAATTTCAATGTAATTTTTTATGGTTGATGTTTTTGGAAAAAACAAAACAAAATGGTAAATATTGATATCTGTATCTTTAACAGATAATACGTGAAGTATCTTTAATGTTTTGGCAATCAACTAGCTACAGCAGCCTTTCAAAAAACTGGGAAATTATCTTAAATCTTATTTTTCTGCAATAGTTGTTTTTTGTAGTTTGAATCAGATTGTTGACAGATGGGAGAAAACACTGCTAAATTCCTTCACTGAATCTGCATCTGCTTTAAAAAAAAAAAAAAAAAGAGAGAATGAGGTCCATTAGATGACTTCTTAGCAGAAAAGCACATGGTAGAGATATGAGTCACCAAAGGATTAGCTCTGCAATTTAACAGTCACATGAACTCGATGTTCTTTCTCTTTCCCCACTGTGAGCTGTGAAAGGTTTGGATCAGTGTCCTCTGCTAGGTCTGCTGAGCACACCGAAAATGCCATAGTCCTTCCTGCCTGCTGCTCACTGATAATCAGCTGGTGCCCATCACCACAGAGGCGACCTGCAGGAGGGATGGACTCGGAGGTCTTCCCAGACCAGACCAGGCAAAGCTACCAGTTCAAACTCTCCCTTTCAGCTGTCAGCTAACCCAGAGGACTCGCCCTTATGCAGAGCAGGGCATGCTCACAAGATCCCATCTACCAGCAGCGCTGAAGGCTGGGAAAAATAAAAAAGGCTGAATGGCCGTGTGTTTGCAGCGTGAATATAGGCACACAGCTGAGTGAGACAGAGCACTCCCCCGCGGTGATCAGCAGCGCCTGCCTCGCTTCGCCGGGCGGCTTTTATCCGGCGCCAGCTTCATCTTGAGAGGCTGGATTGCTCT
This sequence comes from Dryoscopus gambensis, assembly GCA_013389985.1. Classification (NCBI taxonomy): domain Eukaryota; kingdom Metazoa; phylum Chordata; class Aves; order Passeriformes; family Malaconotidae; genus Dryoscopus; species Dryoscopus gambensis. Next base: position 37,532 of record WEIT01019006.1, on the reverse strand, counting down.
CTTTGCCTTAGTCCTGTTTGAACGAGTCACTTGATTCTAGCAGTGTATCAAGAAAATCTCTTCATTGATGAATTAAACAGAATGAAAGAGGAGCTCATCTTTGCTGTGGGAAACATGCAGAAGATGCTTTGCCTCGCATGAGAATCTGTATCCCGAGTAAGGTTTTGTTGCCATTTTCATTCCTCTACAGAGCTTCTAAGTCATAACCCAGTAAAACCCGTATGGGCAGAAAAAGTCCTCTGCATACTACGCCCCACGTGGCAGCAGGGAGCATCCGTGCCCAAAGTGCCCAAATGTGCTCTGAAGTGTCCCAGATGCTCCAGCTGTGGCTCACACTACCCGGAAAGGGCCCCTGTCCTCAGGCTACCCACCGTGGCCAGGAGCTCATCTCCCAAAGGCTCATGTACTGTGGTGACCTGGAGCAGAGCCTGCTGTGCAACCCGAAGTCACCTCAGGCCAGGGGAAGCTGTGCCTCGACAGCAGGCCCTGCCTGCGCCTCTCCCCAGCTCACCGCACCGGGCTGGCCTCGACATGGAGCCAGAGGAGCTATTCACCAAGGACAACAGCCAACGAAAAGAAAGCCCTTTGTTTGTTTAATGAGTCACTGAGACGAATCAATTTTTTTATTTTTTGTCCAAACATAGAATGCAGTATTTGTAACTTGTTTGTGCATTGTCTGGATGAATGATTTTCAGCCTGTTTGTTATTGCTCTGTGCCAGTGCTGTGCCTGGTCTCTGGTGTTTGGTACTGGCGAGGCTCCCGAGCCCTGACTGCCTGAGACACTTTAACAACAGAAGCTTAACCAACAGGAAGCAATGAATTTTGAAAAAGGATTTTCTGCTAAATAAATATGTATGATGAGATTTAGGATGCCGAACTGTCTAGCTATCATCTGAGCACTCTCAGTTCCAAGAAGCAATGCAACCTTAGGAGCAGGACCTCAAATAAACACCTGTATTTCACACTTGCTTTCTGGTCACTTTCTTAAGTAATTACTCTCCACTTTGACTATATTCATATCTGCTACGTTTTTCCTGCTAACTATTTTCCTAGAGTAAGAATAAAGTGCAGTCTTACAAGCCAACTGCATAATTCCAAACACTTTCCAATTTTTCTGCATATTTTTTTCTTAAAAGACATCAGTGCATCAGCTTGTGTTTTGAGACCAAAATAAATACACTGTAAAGAAGTACATACTGAATAAAAGCAAGCACAGATAAAAATAATGCGTATTAATAGTCCATTTCTGAATAAAAAGTGCACTGAGCATTTTATGGAAATAAACCATGTCATACCTGGGTTGTAAGTTCATCTTCTTGTTACAGAAAAAATCCAAATGGTAGTGATTAGCACAATTTAACTGTGAATATTCTCTCAGCAGATATTTCACTACTCATACAATAAAGTCACTACATCTTTCATTACAGCTATTTTGAAGTACTTTACTGACCTTTCTACCTCTGGCAGCAGACAGGGACTGCAGAATTTCTTTGTTTCGTTCCCCAGACTGTTGATCAATGCAGATTATTTGACATCTGCTACATGGACCCACAACCTGAAATTTTAGTTAAAGAAAGTTCATGGCTGTTTATCAAAGCAGTATGACATTGAAGAGTACAAGCTTCTGACCATAATAATATCTTAAACACATACCTTTTGCATACTTTTCCTGTGGTTTTTCAAGCTTTCATTATGTAAAAGGTCAGGTCTGTTCACCTAATATAGTAGGTCTCCTTGCAAAAGTCTCACTGAATTTTTAATTCACTTTTTTCTTTTTTTAAGGAAAACTTTCTCATATATAGAATCTGAGAAATACCAGACATTTACATATTTGTATTTCCGGATGGCTTCCCTTCTTCTGTGGGTTAGCAGGGCTGCTTGCCCAAAGAACTGAATACAAAATTAAGCCAGTGCCTCAGGATTCAACCCAATGAAGATTTTCTTGGGACTGTTCTAGTGCAGCTGAAATGCACATTATCTTTCTTATATGCATGGCACTTTTAGATAATCAGAATGTAAAATATTTACATATACAAGTTAATTAATCAGAAGAAACAATTCATCCTCTATCATCTATTACATATGATGTTAACATCATATGTAATTGTTCTTAAAGTTAATTGTTGTTTGAACTAAGGTGTGTCTTTAGGGGTAAAAAAAACCTGCAACAAATTTCTTCTTACAGCTTTAACATGGAGAAGGACGACATATTGAACTTTCACTTAACACTGCTTCCCTAACTTTAGCAAAGCTCTGCTTTACAGAAATTAAGTCTTATGGTATTCTAGTATACACATTCTACTTTTGTAAAATGTGTCATAAATTTCAAATACGGCAAATACTTAAACTCTACACTTCAAATATTTTCTATGCTCATCTGAAGTGATATGTCAGGCTTTTGCGATGCACCTAGAACTACTTGTATAACTCTTCAGTGTAATCATCAACAACATACATCAGCTCTTTTAGAAAATGATTTTCCACAGCTTTAATTTTTTTTATTAAAAGAACAACAAGACAGAGAAGGAAATATTTTTTTCCCTGCTTTACTTTGTTCAACAGCTTCTACCATTTTCATGGCATGAAGAAGAATTAACATAATTTCTACTGCTACTATATCAGTATCTGAAGAAGGACTTAGCAGAGATGGGGAAAGACAATGCAAGTTGCATAAGCTTTTCTATTTTTGCCTTGTATTCCTAAAGTATATCAATGCCAGAAACAGGATTGCCTTTTTATTTTATAGCTTTACAAAGTAACTTATCAACAGGATCCTCAGTAGAACTCCCCAGTGTAATGCCAGCCTATCCAACAAGCTATACACCAAGGATTTTGTACTTCGTTTTCCTTGTTTCTTACTTACAGGAATTTTTCCTCAATTTTCTGTAAATCATATTGCAGCTTACTGATCAAAGTACACATAAGAAGAGAGCAGATAATATTTTCCACCCTTGCTGAAAAAGTTTCTTACAGTATGCTGACCAGAAAAAAATAGGAGTGATGTCTATCACAACTTTTAGATTTGACCTTGGCACTTCTGTTATTCACACCTTACTTATAATCTCTAAGGAAACAATGAATAAGCCACTTGCACATCCTAGGCAAAGCATCTTCAAATACATATTTCATATCTCTAGGCCAGACAAATTCAACAGAACATGTAATACACGTGTGCAAAATCCCCCTAAGTTTCACGTGTAGCTTCTATGGATTCTTTGTTAAGAGTTTGTCTTGAAAGAATGTATTTGAAAACAAGGTCTGACTCTTCTTCATTTTCCTTACAGTACAAAGGACATTATATTGTTGGCTATGATATGAAGCACAACATACCAAAAAACCCTACAAGGCTAGAATTAGAAACATTCCTTGAGCGGAGTTTAGGGTAAGATGTATACAACAGAGGGCAATAGACCATGAGTGTTCACTTGTATTCATGTCCAGTCTTTTGGCAATCAGTTGCTTGATGTGCAGCAATGTGAGGTTACATTTGGACTACCATGCTTAACAGCAACAAGTGTTCTCTGCTGACTTGCTGGCTAAATATGTGCTGTAAACTCTGCCTCAAGAAACCTGATTATTATTCAGTTCAGATAGATAAAGATAAGAAATGCTATGAATTATGAAATTGAATAAAAGTGTGGAGAAATACATCAAAACCTCTCAAATATAGTGAAGTATGTTTGTCACAGGACACATCACATTTTTTTAACACACTTCATAAATTTCACCTGCACAAACCATGCTGCCCATATTCTAGTCAAAGCCTTGCAAAAATTGGTTTGTGTTGCAGTGCACGTGGCAGTAGCCACAATGCCCACACCAACGAATTCCTGGTGGACAAGCACCCAGGGCACTTTTTGTTCACGGCGAGTTCGGGAACTGCATTTTGCATATTGTTCTGTTATAGGTTCAAGATTTCCCCACCCAGTTTTATGTATACCGTTATGTTTATGCATATCCCTTATAGAATATGTACAATTTCGGGAAAGTGCTGTTGTATTTGGAACCCCATTTGTTCATTCAAATAGAACCCTCCCCTGAGTTTGTCCCATTGGATGTTTTCCCCTGTCACCTCACAACTTCCAGAACCCCACTGGTTGTAACCCTTTATTCTGCCCCTTTTCACTCCCATACAAAATGGCTGTTCGGCTTTGTCCCCTCGCTCTTCTGCTTTCTTCTTTGTGCACGTCCTTTGCTTGCAATAAAGTTTGGAGTTATGCAGAGAGCCCCTCTCTGATCCTTCGCCTTTGCCAGCGCTACTTTTACATCTGTTTGCAGTTGGCTACTTGGGAGGGAGCCAGCATCAGCTCTGTTATTTTGTATCAGACCTGTGTCTGCCGTGGTCCCGCCCGGGACACCCTCGGCTGCTAGACAGTGTTGGAGACCCTGGGCAGGCTGCGACCAGCGTCAGGTTGGTCTCCACGAATCAAAATGCTTTGTGATAGACTGGGACATGGGCAAGAGAGAAAAGTTCACACCTGGAATTGCAGAGCACCTATTGAAATCTCAGCCCACTCTTCTTCTTCAAAGGACTCTGGTGCACTGATGACAATGTTGGCACGGAAACGTCGGATTAATTCCTCTGTTTCCAATGGCTCCTTCAATCTGTCTCACAGAGTTGACAGAGAAAAAGAAAAATAAAATTATTAACTGGTTTTGCACTAGATGTTTGTGCTTTAAGAATCTGGTGGGTCATGTGATTAAGCAAATGCTTCTCCAGAATATCCTGGACCAAATTTTATTAAAAAGGCTATGGAAATGGCACAAAGTATTTAACTATAATTTGTAACCTTTCAACTATAATATGTAATCCTCTAGAGGTGGCTTCTTCAGAGGTGTAACCTGGAACTGTAGGTATGAAAACATGTAGACAGGTGAACTATGCATATGAAAAAATTCCCAAATTGTTATCATATGTAGGGCTAATGTTAACAAATAAAAAGATCTTTTCAGTTAGTAATCATTTAACTTGTTAAATGTTGTAAAAATAGAAGCTTCTAGAACCAAAGGCAAATAAAAATTTATTCTGCACATGCTGCAATGTCAGGAGGGACAAAACCAACAGTTGCTGAAGGTGAAGAAGGCCAGTAAAATAATTTTATGAGAGAATATATCCCTCATATTATTATTATTTGCCTTTGGGAGGCAGCAGATTGCACCAAATGATAGGTGTTTTAAAAAAAATTAATCTCTGTGTGGTGATATCTCCCCCTCTTTACAAGCATTTGAACTGCCAGAGTGTAGATTTGTGTCAGTGTGGAGAATGTATATGAGACAGAAAGAGAAGCAGACTGCATACAAATATCAGAAATCTTGCTGCATCTTTGAATTGTCATTCTTTACTCTTCTTCTAAAGGAGAACTTGAACAGTAACAGAAAAAAAAAAGACACTGTAAAATTTCTCTCAAGTTCTCTCAGAGGGTTCGCTCAGTGCCATTGTTAGTGGAGAAGAACACTTCTTTTTGAATTAGCTATTAAGGACATGAAGAATTTTTGATACTCCATCAACTTTAGTCTGACAACTTTGGGATATGACATCCTACAGCAGAGGCAGAAACCTGGGTTAGCAGTGAAGAGAGGAGTTTCTGTCCCCCCAAAAAGAAGTAAGGCCATACAGTTTAAAATGTATCTTAGTTTAAAAAGAGAAAAACTATGCAGAATCAAAGTACAGGGAAAAACTTCACATGAAGCAGTCTTGGCAGAAGAGGCCTGTTAGGTAAAAAAAAAAAAAAGAACTTGGTTGTACTTAAAATAGTCTGGATGATCTTCTCTAGCAGAAAAAAGTGCATAAAGATAAAGTGCCTGCGCAGACTTTTACTTGAACCACAGAATCCCAGCTCCACCGAGCCCCCGCTGTTCACAGGGGCTCCAGCAGCCTGGCGGTAGAAGGTGGGATGGGAAGCTGCAAGGCAAAAGGTCTTCCCTCAAGATCCCACATGCAATCCCATGGCTGAGACACAATTTATAATGAGTGCAGGAGGTGGGAGCCAACAGGAAGTGTAGATTATGCCAGTGCTCATACAAGCAAGGAGGAGCACAGCAGTTACTTGTGAACACGTTCAGTTGTGCTGCTGTGCTTCCCAGCTTTGCCCTGGGCTCTTGGAGCTTGGCTGCAGGGTAGCCTCTAGTTTTGAATGTGTTTTGCAAAATATACGTGCCTGCCACCCCAGCCTGTACTGGTGGGGGCACCAAAAGCCCCAGTAAGCTCAGAGCTGGGCCTTCCGTGTCCAGAGACAGTTGCTGAAAGCTACTTCAAGCTTCTACTAATCTACTCCTTGCTGCTGAACTCAAAGGCTGCAGTGCCCTAATCCCTAGTCTCTCTGCCTTCAACCTGTTCAGGCTCTCTTCCAGGATACTTCACCTCTCTTACACCCCCCTCGGCCTTACAATTACTTGGCAACATGTATCTGAGTAAATTCCCATTATTTCTCCTCCCACAAAACAAGCATTGGTTGGATGGAGTGGCAGGTACCTGCAATTCTCAACACAGAGCTGTTTTGAAAATCAGTGTAATGAGGAGAGAAGATGACTCCAGGAAGAAGCAAGAGAGAAGTTTTGTGAGACAGGAAAAGAGGGCTCAGAGACAAATGCTGGGGCTGTGGGATGCACAGCTATAATAGAGGCCTTCAGGGAAGCTTTTCTGTGGAATTTGAACCTTTCCTAGTTATATTCAAGAAACAACAATTCCCTATGGTCAGTGTATAGAAATTTAGTTGGTAATGGATTTGTTATCTTTGAGCTGTGGGCTGACTCAGTGTTTCATTTGCTGCTTCTATCTCCCACTTCTGTATAATAAAGCCAAATTCAATTAAGAAATAAAATTATTCCAGTCCTGAAAGTACTTTTTAAGTATTTCTGTTGTGCAAATTTACTCTAACTCTTAATCACTCCCATGGGAGAGAAATAGTTCAGCCAGTAGTAAGACTTTATATTTTTACCTTCCAGATGATTTATGTTGAAAAAACCTATTTATCCTTGTTTTTCTAACAAATAGAAGTTGGCTGGTTCTCAATAATATCTTTTCACCAAATCATTTGACAAAAATTTAGTTTAAATTTTCCTAAAGATGATTGGTAGACACATTATGCTCATGCATTTAATCCAAATTTTCAGATATCATAAAATAATTAGTAATTATAGCAATTCAGTAGCTATTATTTGTTGCATGTTGAAAAGTAACTATTTAAATTTCCACATAAAACACCTATATTGGCATCTTATGGCAAGATTCTGGAATCCAAGATCACTGAGAGACACTTGGAGACAGAAGCATCTTACCTTGCAGAAATGTGTTCTTTCAGCTGCAGAATGCTTGCTACATTTATCAAGAGGTATTGTGCTTCATTCACAAGAGAGAGTGAGATGTTTGTAGCAGGCGACAGACCTAAAAAAATCAATCAACATTCTAAAATGATCATGAAAATTAGTAATTTCACCTCATCTTTCCTTTGACCTCTTATTCATTCTCATTACTAGTTTATTTATTTGGTTCCAGACACTAAAAAAATATTCCAAAAATGCCCTCAAACCTGTAAATGATAATGGTGCAATGCCGTTAGAAACTGAGATAGAGGAGATTTAACCAAATTTATAAAACAATTTAAAAGAGCAATATCTATGCATTTTTTATGGTCTTTCAATTTCAGTGCTCTTTCAATTATTTTTATGATGAAATTTAGTCTCTGAATAAATTCTTTGATTCTTAGATTTTTCACTATCATTTTTCCAAATGGTCTTTGAGTTTCCAGACAAAATCATGGTCATGATGACAATTCCCCCCATACTGGTGTATCTGTACATTTTCACCAAATTTAACAAGTAGAAGGGCAGCAAAAAGTCAGTTTGGGTATAAACATAACTACTAGATCAATGCTGGATAACTCTTTCAGCCTTTATCAGGGTACCTTCATACTCAGCATGAGGTCCACGAGCCTGATGTTGCATGAGGAATCACAAATATTTTTAAGAATGACAACATACCTTTTGTATTTTTCTGATGTGACTTGCTTTTCATGTCTGAGCTTTGTCTTATCAAGCGACAGGGACGACCAAGAAAAGCAGAGAGCCAGCCAGCAATTCTCTCTCCACAGTCATACGTTTTTACCCTGTTACAAGAAAAGAGGGAGTTTCAGTTTGATTGGCCAAACATTAATTTGAAAAACAGAAGTCAAATTGTGAAGATGTTTATTCTGCTTCCTTCAATACAAACTACAGTATCCATATTGTCTGATGAATTTCTGATATGAAGCTCTGCATGACTCTAACTCCCCATTTCCTCAACTTTACTCTGTTCCTCTTGAAGTCAACTTTCACAAGATATAATTTAGTTTAGTACAGAAAATTACTGTGGAATAAAGGATTAAATAATCATAATGCTGAAGACACTAAAGTACAGAAAGCAGTTGCCCATATAACAATATTACACTGCAGTATTATGAAAAAGTCACACTCTGGTCTGTGCTTTTTACGAAAACAGAGAGGAATGATCTGAGTTCAATTTAAGATTGCTCCACGGTGTGTAATTTTTAATGATCCCATCAGGTACAATTATGTTACTTCCCTAATTTAATTCACGTTAGTACAGACATCCCACATTAAAACATGGCTCCACTAACAGAGGCCAAATATCTCTCTAAAGATGATTTCCATTACTTGTAAAATGTCTAGTGCATTATGCAAGCTGGCAATAGAATTGCCTTCCTTACCTGCATGTAATCATTCCTAGAGGGATTTTTAAATCACCTCTCTCCATCCAAGAAGGCCACAGATCAGTCCACAGGGAAGTGATCCTATTTGACATTAGATTTCTTAGCCCTGAGTAAACTTAATGTCAACCTTCCAAAATCCAGACATCTAGTTTAAATCAGTTGTCTGGGTTTCACTCACAGATAATGGAAAAAAGTAAGTCGTTCTCATCTAGTTAGACCTCAGGATGGGATAACTCTCCATGTGGGAATGTTCAACTCTCTATTGACTACAAAAGGAGATTTGACTGATACCTAACTTTAAATGCAAGAGGAATGTGAATTCTTTCGCTGATCTAGAGAGGATTCCTGTAGCAAGGAAAGTGAAGTAACCATGTTCCTATGCTCACCTTGTTTTCCTACTCTGTGTAGAAACCATCTGCTTTGTGAAACAAGAAAACAGCTACTCACAGCAAAAGGTGCTAAGCCCCAGGATTGAGAGGAAGTGGCTTGGCTTTATGAAATGCCCTGTAAGGTCCAACTGAATTACACAGGTAGAAAGCCAGCACAAGTAAAAATCAAGGAGATTTTATAATCCTACAAGGATCAGGAACATCATCAGCGCTTGTTCTGAATTTTGAATTATGGTGCAGGTCTGCATCCCTCTCCTCACTCTGAGACTGAACAGATGTCAACCACAGCTGCATCTAGCCAGTGATGCGCTGGGACTCAAATGGTGTTCTGGTATGAGTACGAGATGCAGGCACTGTGTCAGGAAAGAGGCCAAAAGGTGAGTGCCCACATGAGATTTCACAGTCTAAACTGTGCCCTTGCCTGCCACTGTGTTAGGGAGAAGGCTGCTAATAAGAACACATGAATCTTCCATGGTAACAGTACAGGTGAAACGAATTCCTCCAATATTTTTTCCCACCTTCATAGAGATATAGGGGAATTTAAAATATCTCCTGAGCCAATTGCCTCTAGCACCCTATTGGAGACTAATAATGTATAAATCAGGAACAAAATTTTGCCCTCTTTTTATATACTTATTCTTTTGAGTCACAGTGGCTGAGTTAGAGTCACACCACTCTCAGCATTTCATCAAATGTCACTGTGTACTTTTTGTATTCCAAGAATCCCGTGTTTTCAAATTGCTTCCCTTATTGTCAGACCGTTTTCTGAGCAAGTACCATCATCTCTTCAAGGTCTTAGTCAAAGTCATTCTGTTGCAGCTCAATTCTACTTGTTTTCTGCTTGTGTTTATTTTTGTGGAGTATAACTTTACATCTGCCAGCATTACATTTCATTTGGCACATGTCAGGCAATTTATGAAGGAGAGCCTATTTCTCTCTGATTTCACTTGCTGTTTGCCTTGAGTTTCCCACTCATCCTTCTATTATGTCATTTAGCTTCAGTGCGTTACAACTGGTCCCTCTAGCAGGGTAATTTACAGAACAAGAAACAAGGACAGATGAAGTCTGAATATTGATCCCAAGGGATATAATACACACAACGGGCTCAGTTCACCTTGTTCTTAACTACACTTTTGTTTTCTACCACTGCTACACTTCCCTTGATCTCTTTGACATTGCAGCCTGTCAAAGAGGAGGCTGTGTCCCGGCTTATTTCAGTAGAGCAGCAACCTTGAGCATTTAGGGTCTTCTACAACATCAATAACCTTATCAGCATTAGCTTCTGCTTTCATCTGTGCACTGTTAGATGGAAAGCCACGCCAGAAAGCCATGTCCCTGTGATGTGAGCAGCACCTGCTGATGGACAGCCCCTGCTGGGATGAAGGCTAATGCTGACGAATTGCTTCAGAAGGGAAATTTGGGCTCATTAAACTTTTGTGGCTTCTGCAAAATTAAACTTTGTCACATGACTGCTTGAAGATTCTACATCATGTACTTTTCTCAGGAATCTCAGCCTAAACTCAGAGTAAGCCAACAGAACTGGATGAAATAACAGCATCAGAGCACAGAATTAATAAATATAAAATGCCTTCGCTAGGGGTTTCTTTTGAATAAAAGCCTTTTAACAAAGACTTTTGGTCCCACTGCTCACCTTAGACACTTTGCAGAAAAGACCCCAGACCACAAATCACCTCCTGTCCTACTGCAAAGCTCTGCTTTCCTCATTATTTTTGGCCCTGGAGGCTCCTCTGCTGAAACACTGGAAACGGGCATCAATTCCTATTGGATCTCTGAGCAGTTTCAGAGCCTCATCAATGTTGTTCACTCATCCTGCCTTGCTTCCTATCTTGTTTGTTTGCTAGTCACAGTCCACTCGGTGCAATTTACCTTCACATCCCCTTTCTTACTCATTCTGTCCTTTCCTTCTTTCTTAGAACTCTAAGAAGTTTTCCATGAAAACTTCCAATTTGATACAATAAAAATGACACAGTCAGTTACATGAAAGAGAAGCTACAATAAATAGTATGGCAACAAATTTTATGCACACACAGAGAGAGATAACCCAGGCTATTTTACAGCCTGTAATAGATGGGCTTACCATGGGGAGGCTAGGGATGAGTCAACACTAGGGGAAGTGGGACAGATGGTTAAAACAAATGACTCTTGGGTGAATTCCGCTACCTGAGGAAAATACACTTCTGAGGAAAAGATCCTCTTTATCATCTGAATAGCTAGTAGAAAAGAAAGAGAAGATAATTTTCTGCATGGCTCCATGGGGAAATAGCCAGGTCTTCTGCTGGTTTGTTTATGTGTTACTCAGAGAAGCACATGTACAGGGTTACAAAGAATTAGTACACCTTGGTTAAAGGAGGACATAAATCTTTAAGTGGCTCTTTTAGTTGGACTTACCGAGAGACTCATTGAAAAGAAACATAGTAGATAATGCAAGTATACTTTAGGAAGGCACTTGACACACTGCCACTCAGGAAACTTAATGAGACTGGGGGAAGTTCTTAGAAAATATGATGGATAAACACTTAAGTTTACGGATAGGAAATAAATTTATTCATAATGTTATATTCACTGAAGTGGTATGTCTCTTGATTAGAATTAATGTTATTTAATGTTGGGTTTTCCCCTGCAAGCTCTCTCCCAGTTCAGCTGCTGGATCCACCTCGAAGAGAGCCTGACCACCAGCGAGGTGGAGAGGGCCTCCCGGTGCTCTCTGGCTTAATTCTGGGGAAAGGGCTAAAAGTCCTGCTTGCAGGGGTCCCGATGAAGCAGAATAAAAGAACCAGAAGTCTGTCCTTTTTCCTTAGTTTATTTTCTTAGGAGCAAGCCCGCTGGGGCCCGCTCCCAAAAGCAGCTTCGAGGAAAAGGCAAAACCCCGCCCAGCTTTCCCCTTTTTGAGGATGATCTAGGCAGGAAAAGGAACGGGAGGGATACAAAACAGAGCAACTAATCGCGGCTCGCTANTGATTAGAATTAATGTTATTTAATTTACACACCTGCAGTCATCCCAAGATTATTAAGGGGACACTGAACAACATGGGTGGTCAAAACAAAATTAAAAAGGGTTGTAAATATGGAAAGCTATTTATAACTTTAGAAGGTTCTAGCAATTTTAAATCCATGCTGTATGAAATGGGAAACGTTGCTAGCATCATTACTATTAAATGAGGGAACTAAATTCAAGTCCTGCTGAGACCCCCCGTTTGCATTTGGAAGTAACTGGGGACACCACCGCCTTTTCTCATGCTTGGAGCAACTGAAAAAAAAAGATCTCACTCATTCAAGTGAGTGCTAAGTCATTTTATCCTACCGTCCTTCCTCTCCTTTTTCATTTTTAAAAAAATTTTTACTGTTTTCTATCAGACGTGGGGAATGCCAACTTAATTATTTAAATAGGACCACTGTCCTGGTCCACTAAGTCATTCATTGCTTTCCACCATTTTTTCACAGACTTTGTCCGTGTGCACATCTGTTCACATCCTGAGTGTCACTACAGTGATTTTCAGCTTCAGTACCTCTCTGCTCTCACTTACCTGTGTGAACAGACTTTGCTCTCACAGATCACAGCCTCTTTTCCAGTATTGTCTTCTAGTGACACAGATATTGGGTCCATGCCTAGATGGGCAGAGAGCAAGCCATATTTAAATAAAAAAAAAAATATGAAGAAACATAGGGTTGTGAAAAAAGTTCTTATTTTTCCTCTTGTTCACAAGCACAGCAGCCTCACAAACAGCAAATCAAAAATATCCTTTTTCTTTCTGCTAGAATTATATTCTCTGCCTGCAGGTGGCTCCAAATGATAAAACAAAGCCCAAAGGCTGCACATGACCTTGGTAATCAAATCATATTAAAAAATACACAATTTCAGCTTTGAGTAACTTCATTCTCTGTTTATCTCAGGCAACGATCTGGCACGGAATTATTGCCTCAGCCACGGTTTCTGCTGAAAGGATGGTCCCTCTAACAAGTCAGGAGATGATGTTAAACACTGTCATGTTGGGGTTTTTTGGAGTAGAGGGATTGAGTGATCTGGAAGATGAAAGACGGAGGAGGGGGAAAGAAAAAGAAGCACAGTCTGTTCAACAAAAGAAATATACTGTGAGATAAAACTACAATAATTTGAAGACAAAATGTATGGAAAACTGCAAATGGGAGATTTCCATCTATTCATCTCCAAGTTTAAACCAGCTGAGGATTCCCTGGTAATGATCTATGTTAACAACTTCTCCCACATTTTTCTCATCTTGAACAGAATGAGCCAAAGAAATGGAAAGGGTACTGTAGTTTACTAGGACCAAAAAGAAAAGCTGTACTACTTTTCTTTCTGTTAGATGAAAACAATAATCTTAAATGAAGAACAAAGTGTTTTACTGTGTGGCTGCAATGAATCCAGCTTCTCCATTATACTGCAACATATACTAACCAAGACTCTGATCCCCCATTTCCCAGAATTATAACCACACATTTTGATATTATATAATATTGTAAAACAAATAAGAGTCAAGCTCTACCAGCTCTGTGATATGGTGAAATCAAGTTGGTTTATTTTCTTCTTAAGAATAATGAAATGTAGTTCAGATTCATCATAACATGACTATCAACTCTGTTTCATGCATGTTTTACAAAATAGAAAGTGGTCTACTTCTTCTTTGGTTTATTATGTTAGTATACTTCTGAGTGAAGACAGAGCAGGAAAAGTTGGGTTCACTTACAAAAATAATACATGTAATAAATGCTTCGAGCTACCCTGTAACAACTTGAAAAAGAAGCCAATGTTATCATCTTATCGACTTTGAAACAATTGTTGTACTTTGAAACAATTAAACATCAGCATTATTCCTTCTGGGAAAGAAGAGTTTGAATGATTTCATCCTGCATGCACTCTTAACTGTTATATCTTTCAAATACTTTCTAAGAAAGGCATACTCACAAAATTTCTTAAAATAGATTTTCAGGGCTTTAAAAAGTCCTGCTTTTATACACCAGCAAGTGTATCACATTTTTATTGAACAGCACACATTTTACAGTGATGTTTAGGTCAGTTAAACGTTGTTAATTACAATTTTATTCTATCTTTAAGGCAAAAAAATAAAGTAGAATATTGCCAGTTACTAAAATGTAAAAGCTGTCATTCTCCATGGTCATTTGCTTGATAATAAAATTCACAGATGTGATCATAGTATTAATATAAAAAAAATCTTATTGTTATAGCTCCTATTTTCAGTCAATGAGGAAAATTAGAGATCTGTTATTTCAATAGACTGAAATATAAACTATTCATGTAAATTCTTTCATCAGTGTATGCACTTAATTCCCATTATTTTTATTGGCAGTAACACATGACTATTTGAAGGCACAATAAACTCCATAAAGTGCAATTAGCTGCTCAGTTTTGCTAGCATCTTTCTACTCCAATATTTTAAAGTGCCTCCTCAACACTCAGAATTTCTCCCACCGTGCAGTGGTAAACTAATGCCCAACTTGCCAGAATAATGCTGATTGTTAGCTAAAATGGAAAGAGAGAAATTAGTCTTTTCCAGAAGTGTATTCTCAGCCAAATTCTGTTTGGCTACAGATTTGTGCAGGTCAGGAACAAGTGCAATGTTATCTGTGCTCCCACATATTTGATGGAGGAGGACAAGGATATTTCCCTTGATTCTCACTCAAGTAATAGGATTTCTGGAAACAGAGGCACTTGCTCCTGACCACCTTTCATCAGTCAAGACACTAGAAGCTGTTTTTCTCCCTGGGGGCTGATTTAGAGTTAGGTGCACTGATTTCCACAAAGTGAGTTCTGCGATAGCAAGGCTTTGCTACAGTCTTAACATTAAATAAAATAGGAAATGCCTGCTAACAATCACATAGCCTAAGAAAATAATTCTGACAAAATTAATAAATACAGTTTCTGAAAATTAAAATCTCCCTCCCTCTGCTGAATAAAAGCACAGCCAGTGAGAGAGTAGGCACAAGCCCTTCCTCTCCCTCTGCTCTCTTTTAACCCCTTAGTCAGGGATCTGGGAAATACCTAGAGTTCTCCAGCTGCCATGCAAGCCAACTAATTTTGCAGGCATGCCAGGGAAAGATTCTAAGCCTTCAGGCAGCTTTGGGCTTGTGTAGAGCCCCACTCTGCCATCCTTGCTACCCACAGTGGTGGCAGGATTGCACAGCTGGGCCGGTCAGACAGCAGGTTCTGCCCATCCACAGCTGGGGGTTAGAAGGGCTATGGAGACACTCAACATGCAGGGGTTAAAGAACAACCCTGAAAGGGTGTCCCAGCACATAGAGGATTCAGAAAAAGGTGTTAAAGTAGTTACTGCCACGCTAAATCATGTTGAAAATTTTTTCTTGGACAGAGAAGACAGAGAATATTAAGCCACATTGAAACAAAATAGCCATAAACAAATTTTCCACTAATGAAAAGTTCTAGAGGGAGAGGAAAGCATGTGCCTGGAGGGGAAGAGAGAACAGACTCATGTTTTAAAAGCGGCGCAGATAGTCTTCACCGTAATCTAATAGTGTAACAGCAAAATGCTCTTAAAAAATGCTGTGTACTTCAGCTATGTGGGATGCGCTCCGCTCGGCTTTAGGCATTTACCAGACGCACCCATTCCAGCAGCACAGTTGCCTTAGGCTCTCTCTCTTTCGGAGAGAGGCGCCTCCAGCCGGCAAAGCGCGCTCTGGGTGGAGATGTGCGCCACAGCCTGCTCTCACAGCGAGAAAAGCGCAGGTAGCGGCGGAGCTGGCAGAGAAAACAGAGTGGTTACAGCTCCTTGCAGAGCAGCACCGGGAGGCAGCCGGCTGGGCTGCGCTGCTCACCAGGCAGCTGGGAGCTGCGGGGCTTGCACATTCACCGGGGCGAGGGGATTGCGGACATGGAAAGAACAGGGAAACTCAGCACGGGGACTGCGAGGGCAGGGGGAGGAGAGATGGAGGAAACAAAACTCATCTCGGAAAGATGCATGCTGAGGCTGAGGAAAGGCGGTTCGGGTGGGTGGCATTCCATGTGAGAAATAACTCATGAAGGAGCAAAGCGGGAAGAGACCTGGGGGAGGCTGTTAGTCAGCAGGCCAAGATCTGAAATAACATCAGCCACCGACACAGGCCAGTGAAGGTTTTCTGAGCTGCAGAACAGCCTGCCCGCCTCAACCAAGTCCCACTGCTCCCCACCACATGGATCACTGCTGCAGCTTCACATGAGGCATTCAGCTTCAGGGCCTACATTTGCAACCAACTACAAACAGGCTGGTGAGAGTGGTGACAAACGCAGAAGGGATTAACATGGGATTTTCAAGGAAACAGTCGACTTATTAACTTAAATTTGTCTGCCATTAAATGATTTAATTGGGAGATATAACAGTGACCCATGTTTGTGAAGGGATAAAAGAAAAAAATAGAAAAAAATAACACCAACAAACAAATCATGCATTTAGACTGCAGTTAAGAGGAAAGAAAACAAAATAAATATTGGAACAACTTCCTACAGATTTATCTGCTCAGCCTTACCCTGCTGGTTTGTATGTGCTCCCATCACTGTGCCATCTTAGGAGCAGTAGCTCTGAAATAGACTCCCCAGGGAAAAGAGAGCCTTACCTCACTGTCAAGAATTTTAAAAAATGCCACAGGTTGCAAGAACCTGTGAGTAAAAAACAGCAGGACTACTATAAAAGAGGTCCTAGACTACATCATGAGCTAGGATTTTGGTATCTAGAGTCATTATACAAAGAGAAAAATTACTCCATTCTTACACACTGGCTGTACCAAAGCAGGCTGTAAATAAATGGCAATGACATTCCTGTTAGAGCACACTGATCAATTACTTTTGGGCAGAAAAATGATCAGTAGACTTGGACAGTCACTTCTGTGTGGAAATGGTTCTCACTATCATCAAAAGGAAGGCAAATGACAGTGAAAACTCCAAAAATGACACCAAATGTAGAATTTAAAGGTAAATCTCACCCTGGCACTCACTGTGGCAAGAGATTGTAAATCTCAGTGTAAAGTGGGTACCTTGACTGTCATTTTTGTCTGAGAAAACCTCTTCCTGACTCCCTCAAGTATGTCAGTACAGGTGTTATTGACAGGTGAACATACTAATGGGTATGCACTTGTCTGAATGAGTGCTAGCAAGGAAAAAAAATGAAGAACAGACTTGGAATGGTCAGAAAGGAAGAGAGATGGTAAGAAAATAAATTTCTAGAAATAATTAGTTCTGAAGCACTTGATAATTTAAAACTTGTGGGAGAAGGCTGTGCAACTGTACTACAAAAATTTGAGGTGCAAGGTGCTCCACATTAAATTGAAATGAATCAATGATAGATTTTCAAAGAAATAGTATGGATGAGAGAGGGGAAAGCAGCAGTTTGTATGCCAGTGAGCAAGTCTGGAATCCCTAAGAAGAGAGTAGATTGTGTTTGGGATTGTAAATACAGAAAGTAGCACATGATTAGTGGAAGTATCCAAATGTATGTTTGAGAAACCTATTTCAGACAAAAAGAATCAATGAGTCAGATTTAACTCTATGGAGAGTGCTCAGACAGTTGGAGAGGTCTACAACTCTAATGTACACACAGAAAGGACACTGTAGGTACAGATCCACTCATATGGATTCCTAATAAAGGGTGAAAAATCTGAAGACAGGTTCCCTTGTTTTGCTCTAGCTGCTGAAAATGTGGGCATATATATTATTAATGGTTAAGACACACAGGCAGAGTAAATGTTGGACCCCGGGGAAATGATGAACACCATTCAGACACATGCAAACTCAGCATTAGTGATGACTTTTGTGGAATATAAACTTGTTCCAGTGCTCAGTGCCAATGGCACTGTTATGAAAATAAATAATTTTCACCCCTGAGTAGCAAAGGGCTTTCTGTAATACTTCTCATAATTTTTTTTCTTTTTTTTTCCCTCAGCAGATAATAAAAAGGATTTTGATAATTCCCAGGAAGCTCGAACATCATGAAATATTTGCCTGCTAGTTCAAGTATTTAACTGAGTTAAATAATGTCTGGTCCTTATTTTAATTCAGACTAATTTCCACTGAAGACTCTACCCCTCTAATCCCACAGATGGAAGGAGGAAGAGAGATAAAAAATGGGAAGGTTTTTCGCCAGGGTTTTTAATGTCAGACTTCTATTCCTTCACCTTTGCAGCAATAACAATGCCTTCAGGCCATGGGACTTCACGCTATGGAGAGACGCTAGTCAGTACATTTCCAAATCTGTCTGTTCCCTTCTCCAGCCTGGAGCATCCACTTTATGATTGCACACTGGGAGTCACTATCTACTCTCTGCCAGCAATAAGTTAGGAACCTCCCTAGAGCTGTATATAACAGGTTGGGCTTTCATTGCACAGAACTTGTCCCTGAAGTCCCAAGTAAGTCACAAGTAAGCACGCACAGCATTCAGTAGTTTGGTGGGTGCATGCAGGTGTCCCTGCCTAAAAGTCTGAAACCAGTAAGAAATGGGAAGGAAAGGATATTGTTTACTAACCTTCTGCCTGAATGACCATAATTTTTTGCTTCAGATCAATTGAAGGATTCACAAGACACAACCTTGGCTCCTGCTTCTGAGTCATGCAGACTCCATTCTGGTTTACAACCATCCAGTTTCGGTCATACAGCAAACCCTGGTTTCCTACTGGCCATTCTGTAACCTGGGAAGGCATTAGGAGGGGGTACAAGGGTTTAAAAAAATGTTAGCTGCATTAATAGATTCATGCTGAAAAGAAAAGAGAGGGGAAAGAATCCATTAATGAAACTCATTGAAATCAGGAAAACTTGTGCAAGGCAAAGACAGCTTTTTACAAGAGAAACCTTGATTGCAAATCAAAGATAAAGATATCACTGCACAAAGCTGACAAAACAAAATCAAATTACTCTAATTTGTTGCATATTATCATACTGCTTAACAGAGCTATAAGAATAAATAATCTCTAAAACACTCTGACAACTGTCTTTAATTTTATACTCATCCATTTTTAGGATCTGTTCCCCCACCAATTTTCGTTTAACCTACAAAGTACAGAAATTTTCGGGAGTTTTATGAATTAAGGCAAAACCAAAGAAACAGGAAGCAGGAAAACTGTGGAATTCAAAATTCTGTTTTTCATAAAATGGAACCACTTTATCAGTTAATCCATTTGAGAAAATCTCTGCCACTGAAGCTTCTGTTTTAGCTGGGAGAATAATAGTTTCTTTAGATCCCCTTACAAAAAACCACATTGTCTTCTTTGCTATCTATTCTTCCATTACTTCTATAACACTCTTTACATTCAATAGCCCATACAAGCATATTGTCCTTGCTTTCACGTACATCTTTCTGGTGAAAAGAACATCTGTTTCTGATGCTACACAGATGGTAATCTTGAAATCCAAAAAGAGAGCAATTTTAGTAATGCCTTTGGGTGACATTAATATCTGCTTTCTTCTCCAGAATGTTAAAATATTAATACCATTCTTGTAATATAAAGCTGGCCATTTGAACATATTCTTCAGCTCATGTATGCTTTCTAGTCACGGTTGAATATGGAGAAAAGTTTACAGCTGAACTTGGTTGAATTCTTATAGAAAAGCTGAGTACGTCTCACATGAATTAGCCAACAAAAGACTTTTACTTGAGTAAAAGATATGTCAAGCACAGCCTGATGCTCTGAAGAAAAGCATGTCTGGAAGCACTGGTTAGATTAATTAAAAACCACATTTTTGTTTATCATGTGATCGACCCCAAACTTGACGGAACCCAAAATATCTCATTCTTATAAACTTTTCCTGTTTTTATAAAAGCCTGCAGCAGCAGTTTGACATTGACAACCTGACTGTAGAAAGCTGAGGGCAGGCATGCTAGAACTGAAAACCTAAAGCATCAAAGCTCAACTCAAAATAATTCTGCCACAGTGCTACCAACTATATTGAATACAGAAAATGGAAAAAAAAATAAGAGAAGAAATGTGTTCTATCAACCTACTTGATTTATAATATTATTTGGCAATTTTTTAATGCAAGTGTGGATGAAAAATTCAGTGATAAATAGAAATTTCAGTCTGACAGTGTCATCTGAAATCACATTATCCAAGTACCTCAAACTGTCAGCACCTCAGTTATGTGAACCTTTGCCCTGTCTTTTTTAGGAGAGGTATCATAGCCCTAAGACTGCAATATCAGCTGAAGAACACACTTTTGTTCTTAGTGGAAATTATTCTTTGGAGAGACCAGCATTTTTGGTTATCCTGTATAATTAGACTACAAAATGCATTTGAACAGCTGGCGATCATCTGAGAGCTGCAAGAATTTCCTACTAACAAATCTCCCTTCCAAAAAAGAAGATCATTAATTGGTAACACATCCTCCCAAGAATCCAGCAGATCTTTACAGGATTTGCAAGATATAGAGAGTAGAATAAACTAAAAAAGCAGAAAAATAGAAGAGCACAAAGGTTCTTAGTTCCCTATTGTAACATTCAGATGTTTTGGTTCCACTTCAGGACAGCAAGCTTATTCAGGAAATAGCTTAAGTGTTTGCTTACCCCTTCACGGAAGGCAAGAGGTTTTATGAGCAAAACAAAACCTCTCTCTCATCAGAGCTTGAGGTAGTTCTTACATGCTGACAGGTATTAAAGGGTAAGCCCATCTAATTAGGTAGCAGATATTTGGATGTAATCAACACCTTCCACTCAAAAGACCTCTGACAGGTCCAAAATAATGGCGACTAACTCCATGCTTCACTCACATCACAGATGTGATGCAGCACATGACTGGAGGTCCTCAGCCCATTTTCCCCCTTCCTCTGAGTATTTGCCATTGTAGTGAGAGTCACACACACAGGCCCCGCAGTGAGTCCCTGTCCTCTGTGCACTGTCAAGTGCCCAACTCCCTCTCCACTTTTCAGTTCACTGTATTGCACATGTTGCTAGGACCCTGATAAAGAAAGTTGCAACAACAAAATAACTGTGTTCTCTGCCTTGGATGGAGAGCCACAGACAGCTCTAAACAGCCAGAGCTGGTTTGTTGCTAGTACTGACACTGGAGATGAGCATGGAAGAACACATTCATTTCTTTTCTCAGCACTTGGGCCTGTGGCCTGTGGAGAGCATATCCTGCCCTTATTTCAAAGAGGTTGAAGGAGTACTTAAATGAAGTAAAATAGAGCAGGTTAGCATACGTGACAGTGAACAATACTGCATTGTATAGCTTGTCATGTGATTCCCTGAAGCTGCCTGGCCATCTCTGGCTCCTAAGACAAAATTAAAAGTGGGAGGACAGAAGGAAATCAGGGAGAGCATGGTTTTAATGATAGACACCAGCATACACGTCCATTCTAAGCACCGCAGGTGATGATGCATCCCAGGATCATTCAATGTAAGGTCTTCTCTACCCGTCACAAGGATCATTGCATAATACAGCCAGTACTTGGGATTGTCCTATCTGCTCTAGTCCATCTTTTTTTAATCACAAAATAAAAATATCCATGGCAAAAACATGTGGGGTTGTTTGTTGTTTTTTTTTTTTTTTTAAAATTTCAGAATTTTCTGTAAAACATTTTGAGCTGCATTTCTCCCATAGTTCACAGTAATGTCATCATGAAGGCTAACACAGTTTTTGAACACATTAAAGGAATTACTGAAAAGGCTTAAATTATCTAAGTTTAAAAATATTAGTGTCTTACGTTGTCATGGTTTGACACTGGGCGCAATGCCAGTGCCCCATGAAAATATATTTTTTCCAATAACTGCTGTGAAATGTGATCAGGAACAGAGCAGAGCAGGCTCAAACTTAGAACTAGAAGAAAAAAAAAAACTTTATTAATCTACACTAAAGGGAAAGAAACGCACAGGAGACAGAATGAAAACTCTCCAAAACATTCCTCCTCCTCCCA
>WEIT01019006.1:643-14939 GCA_013389985.1 Dryoscopus gambensis | reverse complement strand
GGGGGGGGGGCGCAAAAAACCTCCATCTCCTCGTCTCTCTACCCTTCCATCCTGCAGAAACTGGCTCAGTTCCATTTCTTTCCACCCTCTCTCCCTCTCCGGGCTCCGGCCTACCTTTCTCCTCAGGCCGCATGGCTGCCCCTCCCCCACCCAGGCCCAGGCCCCAGGCTTCAGGCCTCAGGCTGGGCGGGGGAGGACATCTGCTCCCTTCAACAACCAGAACACAAGAGGAAGTTCCTCTGTGATTCTCTCCTTTATCTCCCTATGTTCTCAGAGGTGATAAATCTCTTCAGTGGTCATACCAAGTGTCAATATTCAATCTGACCACTGATTGGTTTGACTATAACTTCCTTAAAAAACTCACTTCCTTTTCAAACCAGGACATTTTGCACTGTAGTTTAAATTAAAAGCTAGTTTGTCTTCTCTGTTGAGATGCAATTTTTTATATTCTGAAATTCACTGCAAGAATAATAAAGTTATTAACCAGTTATTAGTTTAAATTCCTACCCTCTTTCACTGGGCACATTGCTTTATATAATTATGCAAAAGTCATTGACATGAGAGATATTCCTGTTTAAAAATGCATGTTTAAAACACATTTTTATGTTGGAAAAAAGAAAGTGGTCTGGGATAGAGGTTACACCTCTGCTTTTCGCCATTAAATAAAATAACTGTAGGGAAGAGAAAACACATTTGAGAAGTTGAGTTAGAATATTCTGCCCTCTGCTTCCTGCACCGTGTGTGCAAAATCCATGGGACAATAGTGGATAGGGATTGTCCTGTGGCCAGGAACAATCTATAAAATGCTGCAGAAACCACCTGACCTGCTGTGAGCTGACAATCTTCATGCCAAGTTTCATCCTCCCAGCAGCCAAAGCACTCTGCACTCTCATTTTCTCTGGAGGTCAAGAACCTCTCATACTAAACCACTTAGAATAGAACAGAGAAATCAGAGTTTAGGAGAGGAGGAGATTATGTGACTCTAAAGAGGAGATCAAACAGCTGTGAGTTTGCACTCACATCCTCCTCAAGTTTGTCCTCCTGCCACTAATCATCCATCCTGCAACCAGCAAGTCAGTGGGCAGATTTCACTGGCAGATGGGCTGGGTCCTGCATACACAGTTAGCTGGAATTTTCCTCTGCACATGTTATTTTAGGAAAACTCAAGTGATCGTGTCGTTACAAGAAAGCCTTGTTACTACACGTGCTAAAGATCTGACCTCCCATACCAGCTGGAGGCCTGAAACTACAAATCTATGGGCTTCTGATCTCAAGTATCAAAGTATCACAAGGTGAATGAATTTACTACAGCTCAGTATTTGAACCACTTTTACCTTTTCACACTGGCTAGCTGAGAGTTACCCTATAACTGATAAACATGGAGATCGAATTTTTAATTGGGAAAATACTGTTCTAAATTTCCAGGAACTACAAAGCATCTAAAGCTATTTTAGATTTAAAACAAGACACTGAATTTCAATTCTTGGATTCCAATCAAAGACTAAAGAAACTACAACCTACATGATTATTACTTCAGAAGTTTACGAGTTTCCTGAAGTAAGGAGATAATATAATGCTAAGTGTGAAGTCTGTATGAAAAAACCACTAAACAAATGGCAAAAGAATAGTTTTGTGTATGATTCAGTCTTTTCAAGATAAAGACTAGAGATTCTGGTATAATCAATATTTTAGAAGGCAAAATGATTTTCAGGATTCAATTCCATTTAATTGTGGTAGGGTTTCTTCTCTAGCATGTCTTGCTTCAAACTCTAGTGCATGTGAGAGGCATTGTTTTCCTGTTTCAAGGTGATACAGGCTGAAGTTGAAGTAATGACGTATAAAGACATATATATGTATATTGTCTCAGTTTGAGACAAATTTGGAGGAAAAACGTGCAAAATGAACATCTCTCTGTTAGAAGGCAAATTTTAGCAGCCCCTTCCCCACCAGCTTGGGAAGAAATTCCTCAGAGGAAAGTGGTAAAAACCCCTATTTATTTAACAAATGAAGTGCACTCAGGCATGTCAAAAAAGAATGAATAATGTTAAATAATAAAACCTCTGGCTGTGGAGAAGACCTGGGAAGATTTCAAAGTCCTTTCTGTGGGTGTGGCCCTCTCCTCTATGGAGCTGGGGTGCAGCGTGGGCCCCTCCAGGCCGTGGTGTGGGGCCTCCCGATGATGTTCTGGTCTTTCTGAACAGTCCAGAAAAGAAGAAGAAGCCAAAGTCCCAGGAAACTCCATGCTTTAGCTAACGAACAAAAAGTTAGCTAAAAGGCAAGAGAATGACACTCTCTTCCCTGCTGCAGAAAGCCAAGAGCTGAGGAAAAAAAAGAGGCACTTTCCTCAGCTCTGTAGCAGGAAAACAGGGGAGTGTTTATCTGTATCCTTGAAGCACAAAACCACTTGGCTCTTTTTTTTCCCCTTTCTCTCGGACCCAGCTTAAAGAAACAGAAAGGCACAGGATTCATGTCTGGCATAGAGCAGGCGGTAGGGGATACAGCATCATAAAGGCACAAGACATATACATAGATATATACTGGAGGTTAGTGCACTCTGCAGTTAGCTAGGTCTGGGTCCTGGCAGCCATGGCTTCCTATTCCACTCTTACCCATTGGGAAGAGACTAAGCCACTTGGTGATTTAGAATGGGATTAACTGAGTTTTAAAGTTCATTTTACAAGTGGTGGTCTGTAAGTTGGCATTTTTACCTCTTCTGTAGACAGACAGTGAGACTGGCAGATCTTTCACAGGCTGGTTATAAATGTATGACAGGCCTAGAAGTGCCAGTCAGACTTTTGGGAAGAAAAAACATGAAGAACATCTGGTGGACAGGAAGAAGGTCACAAAAGCAAACGTTTTTTTTTTTTTGTGGGGATTTACTTCAATATAAAAACCCCACGAAAATCAAAATACTCTTTTGACTTCAACTCCTTGCCTGCTCTCCCAATGCGGTGAAAGCCCTCTCCCCGTGGATTTAAGTCAACTTCTACTGTTCTTTCATATACACTCACGTATCTCCCATAAACCACATGGAAAACACGTGGAAATGCACAAAAAATACTTTTTAAGAAGAGGAGGAGAAGAGCTAAATGCTCTTTATAGTGAAATTCCAGTCCCTTCCAATACCATAAGCTAAATCCAGTATTTATTTAATTTTCTGTTACTCTTTGGCAATATAGGCTCTAACAGTGTTTAGATTACAGGCTTCTAATGGGGCTGAGGCTTTGACATTAAAAAAAAAATCAAAACAGACTTCAAAAATTACTCTAGACATGCAAAATTAAACCTCATAATGTAGTTGCAGTTTTTATTATTATTATTTATCTATTTTTAAATTATTCAGATCAGCTAGTGTTAGCTGCATAATCCAAATTGCCTTGGATTCCTCTTACAGTCAATGAAAAGAAACAGAAACATCTAGGAGCAATTTATTTCTTCTACTGCAGATGCCTATTTTGTGATAAAATGAATAAGCAGGTATCCACCTCTCACTGCCTACAGACCAGTGTCGAACTGTAGAGGTAGAAGCTGAGGTAAGGTGAGCCCTGTTTTCACTCTGGGCCCATTAACACATGCGTGGCACAAGCACCATGCATGGGGCATGGGGATTTCCCCCCTCCATACAGAATTGCAGTCCTGTCTGCCAGGGAGTACCAGGTTTGTGTGAATTTATCACCTAGAGCTGCTTCCCCTCATAGAGCTTGAAGAGGAGAAACCCGGCTCAGCTTGTGGGGAAACATAAGCTTTCTTTCATGCTGAGGTATGTCTTACCTGCTCCTGGGCACAATCACTTCAAAGCCTTCCTAGTGCTGAATGTTGTGGCATGTATCTCACAACACCAGCCTGCATGTCAAAAATAGAATTTAACCTAAAGGCATCTGAATACTGCCAACATATTTCAGCAGCTTCTATACTGGGCTTCTGTAATACAGCTATAAAAACTGCAACACTTAAACAAAGGTTAAAAAATTTTCACATGAAATGGGCAATTAATTTGATTTTCTAAACAGTTTGATCTAGTGGGAGGTTAATAAGGGGTGGAAATTGTTTGTTCGGGTCTCATTTAATGCTCAGGACTGTGCCTCTGAATTAAAGACATCATAAGCCAACCCAAGTTTAAAAATACAGATGTTTTGTTGATCATTTAATAGTGCTTAATTGCCCAACCTCTCTGCAGTGAGAAAGCAAAAAACCAAAACATGATCAAATCAGCTGAGAAGCCCTATTTGAAATGCAGGGGATTCATCACTGGATTTGACCCCAATTTTCTCTCAGGTGTGAGACACTGACCTATACCAGTAAGTTTCGTAGGGAAAGTTATACCATTATTGACATTCATTAAATCACTTCCCAGTATGGTACTAAGCAGAGTGACATTCTAGATCATGTGTAGGCCATATACCTATTTCATCATGCATTATTAAAAAAAAAAAAAAGTCACAGCTAAGGTGATGATATTATTAACTTGGTAAAAAAGCAATTAAAATCTTCAAAGAGTGAACTTTCAAATAGTGCAGCAACACTTAAATGTCATATTTCTGTTGCAAATGTATTTTTAATGATAACATTTCTTTGTAATGTAAATCAGCCGCCTCTCAATTATAACATGTTAATCAAGTTATTTCTCAATTGCTGCCTACCCATCAATGCCTACGAGTCCATCAGATGTCATTCTGTAAAAGCATACTAATTACTTGATTATATTTTAGTCAAGTTTTGCAAATCCAACTATTTTCTTCAAGACAGCATATTATGTGCAGATTTGCCTGTTGTGGGGGAGGGGAGAGCAGAAGACACATTTATCCCCCTGCCCCATACCTTCAGCCTAATTGAAAATCCTTCAAGGTAGCCTAACATGTGGGACTTGATCCCAGAAACTGGAAAAAAGGAAACATGGGTACCCACACACTGCTTCCTAGCATCTCATGCACATGTGTCTGAGGAAAAACGCAAGGCTGAGTTGAGCAAATACTTCCGAATGGTTCAAAGCACATACCTCAAATGCAGAGCAGGATTTGATTGGGTAGAGGTAAATTTTGGTGACAGTGATGGGCTTGCCACCTTTCCTACACGTTGGCACTGCAGTCTCAGAAACAGCTGCCCTTATGCTTTCTGCCTCAGGCTCTGGTGGCTGCCAGCTGCCAGTTGTCTCTGTCTCAGACGGAATATTCCTGAGTTCTCCGTCCAAGATTTGCAGTATTGGAGACAATTTATCTGCATTGTTAAAAGCAAGGTGCTCATCTGGAACAGACTCTGTCGTCGGCTTTGTAACAGACTGGAAAGGAATCTCAGGGTCCGATTTGGAGAGTCTGATGGCTATGATGAAATTCAAAAAAGTCTGTGCATCTTCAAAAGAAGACATGTAGCCAAAGGATATTCTCACAGAACCAGTGGGACGTCCATCAACTAGGTCTATATTATCTCCACAGACATGGCCAGCCTAGTTTGAAGTAGGAAGAAAACCAGAGAGCTGTCATGACACTTTGCTTTATTTCTAATTTTACCTAGTTATTAATGAGTCTCTTAATTCTAACCTGAAAAACTGTTGTATAAAATACAAGGTTAACTCATGAATACAAAGAGAAAATGTAGAACAAAACTTTCAATAATCTTATGATTTACTAAGACTATGAAGAAGATAATTTTGAGCTGCTTGTACTATTCTGCTCTAGGGGAAGAGATACTTCTCAAAAACATATCAAGAATCCCAAAAAGGTTGTATGTCCCATGATTGTTAGCCAGGACAATCTCCAGGGATATTCCAGTCTCACCTGCATAGTTCACTGGGATTTAAACTGTGATATTATGTTCAGATAAGTGAACAAACCATGAGACAGATGATTTTTCTGGGGCAGTTTTCTTGATATTCACTGTCAGAAGAGTTCCATTTTATACCATCAGTGGTATTATTCATGGGTTGTGTTAAATAGTCCAAACAGCAGAGAGCTAACTCATCTGGGATGTCAGCAAAGCAAACACTTGAATCTAGAGCTCAGACATCCAAAGTGACATTGGAATATTCATCATATCTGTCTTGCTGATCCAGTCAACACGTTGCTTTCAGGATGGAGAGAACTAGTCTTTCCTCTAACACTTCCTCCTTTGAAGAGCACAAGTTTCCACTTGAAAAACTTTTGTTGAAAAATTCCTTGAATGCCCTATAGTGACCTCCGTGTAGATGCACATCTTGTATGTCTCTCATACAAGACTTATGGAAAACTCTCCCTTAAGAGCAAAAGTTTCTTGTTCTTTAAGTGAGTCAGTGAGTGCTTCCACTCACCACCAGTGAAGCAAGCTAGAGTCCCCTTTGTTCACCCATTTAATAGTAGTTCAATGGATGTAATGTTTAGTCCAAACTCAGCATCCTATTCCCTAAGTGCAGAAGCTGTTGGGTTTTTTCCCTCAGAATTTAATTTATTTACATATTTCTCTTACATTAAAAATGGAAGTGTGAATAGTTTATTTACATGAGGCCTTTTTTAAAGCAAGAAATGTCACAGTACAGTGAACACGGATGCCATTTATGCAAGGAGAAATAAAACCCCTATATCTATGTCAAAGCATGCAACACAGTAGTAAATATTTTAATGCAGTGTGATGTAGTTTTTACCCTTGACAACAGAGCAGAAGCAACATTTGCAAAATTAGGTTGCATCTGTTAATATACCCTTCTGTAACCCTTCTGCCAAGTATTGCTTGATTGACTGAGGAGAGAGGTTCTTGCTGTGCAAATAAGTAAATGAGCTCCTACATAACATTCTAAGAAAACTAACCACACTTCTCCAGGGACTATTGAGGACAGAAAGTCTTCCCTCACAGCCATTTTATCATGTAAATCTTCATCAGGGAAAGAAGAATACAGACAGCACCCTGGGAAAAGATGAAACTGAAGTATATGTGCGAATAATGTGATAAAAGATGCCTTCCTCTACACAGTAATGTTGTCAATAAGTCATCCTGATCTTTCTCAAAGCACTGATGGGAATGGAATGTCCCAAAATAACGACTGTACCACCTCATTATACAACCTTTGGCAGATTAAGTGTCTCTCTATAAATTTAACTTTGGCCTATCCCCATTTAAATGATACAGACCTAAAAGAAGTCACTCACTCCTTAGCAAAATCCTCCTTGTATAAGGAGATCCAAGAGCATTGCAGCTGGTTATTTGGCATTTTTCACTTCAGCAGAAGGGTAGACCCTTTTTTGCTTTCTCTGAGGAGGGAGCTTCAAAGCACCATTTTGCCAAGGAAGGTATTAAAGAACTGCAGCAGTCTTTAAGAACTTGTGCTATCAGTCCTGCATGTAAATGTACAGCAAAATTATCTGTATGTCTCCGTGAAATTATAAGAGAGCTATAATATCATTACAGCCATTAGATTTTTTTTTTTTTTTTACTTTTGAAGAACACCATTAATAAAATTTTTGATTGTTCTGAATTAATTTACTGTAATTTCAAACTCTGACAAATATGCAGACAGGAAGCCTCCTCCACTTCACTGTAATACATCCTGCTATACATCTTTTAATGATAGCTTATGGAAATCATTAGTAATCTTGAAAACAGTATTTACATTCATATTCTAACAATCTAACACACCAATAATCTAAGTAGATGTCACTAAATTTACTTCATTCTCTGAGATTCACTGTGTATTTGCCTTTATTGTTTCCTGTCAAATTTGCATTTTAAACTGTAATACCCAACACCAATAGGTCTACAAGATTTGACCATTATTATGTACAAGAATTAATTAAGGATACTTAAAGAAAAACATGAGAGGAATTGTCCAGGAACTTGTGTTCTGCTGGAAGTCTGGATATCATGCAATTCCAAAACCAAAAAGAAGCCTCAATTTCCTATTTTCCAATGAAACAATAAAAAGCAACACAAACTTCTCTGGGTCCATCAAATAATTTTGTTTCACTACCTCACTTCAATGAACTGAATTTCAGTTAATTTATTTCTTTAACAAGGCAAGTGATTTGAAAGTTCATAGAAAGCAAATCAAGTTTAACTTCATTTGTAAAGTCACAGAGACTCAAAACCATGGGACATGATACACTTACTTTAGCTTTTATCTTCTAATCAACATTCAGACACTAACCTGCAGGTTCCTTTGGATGTCCTCATTGCTTATGTCCAAATGCATCTGGCAGGCTCCCGTGTTACAAAAGCAGCCTGTGCGAACATGTATGTTGTGGAGACTGGCCAAGTTCTCCACCTTCTCAGTTCAGCAGAAGATATAGGAGAAGAATGAAAAACAAACATTTTAAAGTTGTGGTCAACAGGATACGATGTTTTAAAGGTAGGAATCAATGGAGGTAAATGATGCCTCTAAACAATTAACAACTTACTGTAGCTTTTACTATTCCTATACAGATTTAGCATTTTTCAAGTTTGTTATTTCATCTAGAAGAACACAGTGGTAGAAGCAGAGATGTCTACCTTAGCACTGAGAGACTACTACAGACAAAACACACACAATCAGGGCTCGATCCTGTACATGCCAGTACATCTGCTGAATTTTAAACCTGTGAACAGGTTTATTCACATCAGTACTGCTCATTACAGACCTGCAGCCAGGTGTTACTTGGTGTCTTGACAGAGCCACTACCTGCAACTGCATCTGAAGAGACTGACTGAAGAGAAGCCTGGGGCACCTTTTCAGGTAGCTTAAGAAAACCTTGTGCTCCAAGGATCTGAAAATGCAAGTCCTCATTATAGAAACTGATGGCATCTGTGGGATTTTGACACACAAGTGCTGGAAGGATCAGCCCCTCAGTAAGCAATAATATCTGCCAGGACAGGGAATGAACTGGAATGTCTGCTTGAGTCTTGCACATACAACCACCCAATCTACCAAGTCCCTGGTGCATTTCTTCCTCGTGCTGTTTGGTATTACACCCCTTCTTCATCATCCACTAAATAATGAATGGGCAGAAACACAATACTTGATGACCAACTAGCATGAATAAATTATGGGAAGGAATGAAAATGATGTGCAAAGAGAACAGAAGAACATGCCCATATGTGCCTCAGAAGGAGACATATATATGCATGCACTGGGAGGACAGCACTGCAAGGGATAAGGATTGTCAGGGTTTCATAGCACAGCTAAGAAACAAGGCAAGCACACCACAGGGATCCTCTTAGCACAGCTAAGAAACCATGGAAGCTCACTGCAGGGACCTGGAAATGCTTTATATTGATTTCAAAAAGCAACAGCAGCAGCTGATAAGATAAGCTGAGCTACCACCAGTTAATTCGAAAAATGATGAACATTCCTGGTGAAGACTGCAAGAAAGGACAGTCAAATGCATGAAATCTGACCCCACCTCTACCACAGGCTCCCAGAACAACCTTGCACAACTTGCATTAACCCCTCTTTGCTTCTGCTCCTTTTCTATGAAAGGAGAGCTGAGAGCTCTGTGAATGCCCACGCTGCAGACTCAGGAGACTCCGCTGTTACCACTGACAGAATCCTCCATGCAGGAAGCTCGGGCTCAGCCGGATGCACAGCAGCAGCTTAGCCTAAAGGGGCAGGAAAGGGAGTGTCAACCAACCCATGCTAACCACTTTCCTAACTCTGAGTTCATGCTTCGTCTGAGGTATCAGTAAAAAAGTTCAACATAGCTTTTGTAGATGGCTAAATCTCTATTGGCTTTTATTATTTTTAACATCTCTTGCCTCTGTACAGGATAGTGGCCCAATACATATACCAAACACTTTCTGGTATAATTTGGTCTATCCTCTGTCTTGACATATCAATCTTCTGTCTTCTGAAATCTCTGAGTTTAACTGTGTAAGGTGCCAAGCACCTTTAAAGTCACTATCTCAGCAGCTGGAAAAACCAAACCTTCTGTAGGAACTTACTCCATGCTGAAGTAATTCAACCTAAATAGTATTTAGCTCTGCTAAAAGCAGTTCAGAGTTCTTGTTTTGTTTTTGGTTCTTGTTTTTTTCATGTGTGGGGCACAAGCGTCTCTGCACCAAAATGTGCCGTATGCACAAAAATTCTTCATTGCTATAGTGCATGTTCTCAAGTTCACATTTAAATATTTTCTGCACCACCAGTTCAGTTCAAATTTGTTCGGTTCTCCAACAGAGACATAATCAAAATAACTCCATATATACAGACTTGGAAAGCAGAGAATACAATCAGTTCCAAGATCCCTGTTGATGATGAATGTCTTGGAGAATATCTTGTGTTTAAAGCACATTTCTCAAATTGAAGTTTTAGTAAAAGGCATCTGTTGAGAGAGACTGTTGTAGTGTCGCTAGCTTTGTTTTGTCAGAAGACTTCAATATGGGAACAGTGACATTTTCTTGACATCTTTTTTCATTTAGATGAGAACAGTTGTCATTCTGCCATAGGATGGTTTGTCATGGTGCTAGTGACTTGTGGGCGGATCCGTCATTCTGTTAATGATGACAAGCAAGGCAAAAATCATGACATACTTCACTACTGAAATTGTACAGTTTGGGCTTATTTACTCAGTATAGAGAAAGCTTTAAAATATAGAATCTTTTTACTATTAATACTTTTAAAAAGAAACATTCCTGGGGTGGCCTTTTAAATCAAAATGTATATGGTGTAATGAAGTTTCCTTGACACATCTTCAAGGAATTACAAACAAGATTTAAAAAATAATTTTTTAAATTTTGTCAAATAAATGATTACTTTTCTTTAATGAACAGTAATTTCATTCTAGCCATGCAATCCAATCCTCTTGTACAATAATACTTTATTCTAATATATATTAATCTGTACATTAGACAAGGACTACTGAGACTTTAAAACATGATCATTAGAGGAATATGGGAATTGTGATTCCAGAGAAAAAAGGTAAGTTATGAATAGCTTTAGTATTAACTGAAGTTCATTATCACCAGTGTGATAATGTGCACAGATCTTGGGAATGCAATGCACACTTTTCACTGGAAACAGTGAAATGACACCATGTAAAGAAGCAGTAAAGGCAGCACTGCAAAAATATCTCTCCCTTGAATAGATGCTTGGTTTTCCCTTGGACATATGTTTTGATTTCTTCTCGTTTAGTTTCAACCTAGAAATACACTACTTGGGGAGCTAATTTAATCTCTCTCTGCAGTGCTACCACATAGCAAAACAAATAGAACATAAAACATCTGTTACAGTTATTCCGATGAAGAAAAGCTTCCTTAAATAAAACACATCTTTAAAATTGCCATAAGGAGCAATAATGGATATTGAGCTCAGGGTTATGAAATACAGAACGTCACTTGCAGCTCTGTCTGTAACAGTGGCGGCTGACTTTTGGGAGCCAGGAATGCATTCATCAATGAAGGCACAGAAGCAGGGATGGTACCAATGATAAGTACACAGCTTAATGTACTTGGATTGTCAGTTTTGGTGATTCCCTGGGTCTGATATTTGGAACTATTGTGCCTTGGTCTTTTAGAGATTAAAGACTACAATTAAACTGCCAAACAAATGCAGAAATCTTGCAGCATTTTTACTGATTTCAGTCAGTGAGAACATGGTAATCAAGCCATCATGCTATCTTAGAGTCCCTCTGTCTCTCAGAGCCTCTCGGCTTTCATTACTTTTTCTGAGGCTCTTTACTGTGGGCCTGGCCCTGTAGGTTGCTCCAAACCTCAACACTTCTGATGTCACACTGTCTTGATTTTTGACAAGCAAAATGTCCTTTTCACACTTCCAAGCCACGGTCTTCAAATTTAATAAAGATACATAAATGAAGTTTGCCTAAACCAATTTTTTAAAACAGTTTGGGTTGTTTTTTTTTTTTCCATCAGTGAGCTTTCCTTCAGCATTTCCACACTAATCAAATGTTCACATTTGGGTTTTTTTTCATAATGCTCTATCTGATAAATACTTTTTTTTTTTTAAATATAAAAAAAAATTGAAGTGGAAAGCTTTCTTCCCTCCTCATTTTAATGAGTTACCCTACTGTAGTCCCCTCTTGGAAATTTGGTATTTTAGCTGACACTCATCAGCTAGAAAGTTCTGAGAAGAAATGAGATTCTGGTGTGTTCTGCTTTCCCATTCCCTGTCACACGATTGCACTGGTGACTTCTCTGCATTTGCTGAATGACTGACTTCTGCTGTCCACTCACTTCAGGGCCCCTGGGGTGCTCAGTGAAAGCTGTAAGCTTTTCTCTGGCTTCAGGTTCCATTGAAATAAGTCTGAGAATGTTACTTGCTGGAGGTACATATATACTAAATGAGAGTAAGATATACAAATAACACATAATTTTGCATTATTCCTAATCAGTTAAGTCTAAGACTTTCACTAAGAATGATGAATGCTTTAGAAACCCCTGCTGAAGTCATTCCCATAGGATACAATTCTGTAGCTCTTATTCAAGCAAGTAGTTATTTGTGTAAGTTATCTCACTGAGTATCACAAGAATTATTCACATGAATAAAGGAACTTTTTATAATACATCATGAAGTGTTTAAAAAAAAATCATATAATTCAATACTGGCAAGTACTGTCCTTCAGGAATTGGGATTAGGACTTCTCATTCTGCTTTCTACAATGCCAATGCCCAAATATGAGAGCAGTTTGTCTGTCTGATGGATTTGCTCATTACAAGAATTTCACTGCACACCACTGATGGCTGGTTATAAAACAGGCTTCATGACGCTGTTCTCCACATCCACTGGTAAATTAATTCACTGATTCATGGCATGGCATTGGAGAGAAAGTAAGCTAGCTCCTTCTGTCATCCAGCATTTGACTGTGAAACGCTGTTGCTGATGCAAATGCATACTTAATCTTGTTTAATACAATTTAATAAGAAGTAGGTCAGAAGGAAAAAAAAATCAGTACTTGTTTCCAAATCATTTAGTGGGGGGGAGAAAGCATTTTAGCTGAGTTACAGTATCATTAACTGTTTTAACTGCATGGTTTTCTGCAACAAAGGCATTTTTTTCCATCTCAGAGAAATAATTTCTCTGTGGGCAGATTCCCTCAGAATTGAGGAATCTGATCCTCTCCTCACTTCTGCCTCTCTAGTTGTTTACAATGGTTTAAATTAACTAAAGAGAGGATGTCTATCTCTATTCAGTCTTCATCCATTCATTGCTTACTCTGACCAAAATCCCTTTGGTAGAAGGCAGTGAGGTATTAGACAGAGATATTGAAATATACTGAAATTGTAAAGTTCAGTGTCCTGATATTACAAATGCTATCTTATCAGGAAATTTGCAGTCAATGTGATAATTTTCTCAGCTAGTTTTAAAGACAGCCAAATAGCAGGTAAGATTGCATGGGAGAGAAGCAGGCTGGAAACATCAGCATTATTCAGAATATGTGGGTTGCCACTCTGCAGGCACTCGCACTTAGAAGATGCCATATACATAGCAAACTGCAGGTTCTTCATGCTTAAAGGAGTAACAATAATTTTACATTTATGAGAATCAGAAGCTAGAAGATTTCTGGGGGATTCGGTGGCTATAAAAAAGAAATTAAACAATGAAACACAGTCTTGTTAACGGATGACCTAACATTTTTTAAACTGCTTTTTTCTTTCCTGCGCTATATGCAGCGAATTTGGCATGGATCTATTTGAACATATGTAAATTTCATGAGTCAAAGTTTCAGCTATGTGAAACAGACTGATGAGTAGGATAAAATCATCTCTCTTTGATTTTTTATCTTAATGGACATAAGTCTCTTCAATCAATGACATTCTGTCTTCTGGTTTTTGTGGGGTTTTTTCCTCCAGTTCAAACTGCATTCACTGACAATGAAAATCTAGTTTGCTAAAATGATATCAGGGAAAGGATGGATTTCAGGAAGAAAGCAAAGTAAAGGAACTCAAGCACTCTGTGGTTTCCTAACCTACTTCAACAAAGCATCCTCTTGTGAGTCATAGGAAAATATCTATATCTGTACATCCCATTGAGCATCCCCAGCTATTTTGTAGGCTAAAGGCTTTTGGTCAAACTGCTTCTAGTCAGAAACATGGAAGCCAGAGGAAAGCCACACAGAAGACTAAGCTATAACTCACATAAACAGGGATAAAAGGGAATGTAGTTGACTAATACAAATGGAAACAATGCCTAGGAATAAAAATGTGCAGTGCATGATACTGAAAGTCTAGTGACATAGGTTTAATTCATTTCACAGTTAAAATCTTCTCCACCTTTTCCTCTTTCTTTTAAAGCAGTTAAATTGTCTTCTGCCTGTATTTAACCCCCGAAAACAAGGATAATAGAACACAGGGAGGCTGTGGGGTCAAAATCCCATATTACTTTAATTACAGCCACAGAATCCTATACAGT
>WEIT01019005.1:755-28091 GCA_013389985.1 Dryoscopus gambensis | reverse complement strand
CCCTTGAGAAAGTGGAGGGATGGTGCAGCTCCTGACAGCTGTTCCTGGGCTCTGCATCCCACATGTACCATCCAGTATCTCTCTCCAACCTCCCAGCAGGAGCAATGGAACAGAGCAGTCTGCCTTTGTCCCTTGCTGTCACTCCATGCTTACACACACCAGGGGTCCTGGCTGCAAAACAAAAATGTTTTTGTCCCTTCTTGCACACAAAAATCATGAGACATTTTGTATTCAAACAGGAAATTGTAACATTAGGATGTAACAACCCTCTCCTTAACTGCGATTGATTCTAGAATAGGATGCTCTGATTGATGTCATTATTTAACCAATATGGAAATTTATGACACATGAATGGTAAGAAGCAACATTCACCAGTTTGAGTGGTGAATGTGACTTATGAATATAAAATTATATCAGCCTTCACTGGACTTAGAGAATACAAAATGCAAGAGTTGATCCCTGTCCCTGCCCTACAAATCTAATAAAGTAAGTACAAAAAGACAAAACACCTGATGGATGAAATAACAAAGGGTAAAGGTGGGCTCGTGACTGTGAATAGCAGCTGCAGCAGTAGTCTTAGATCTGAAGGACATTGACCTTGCTAGGGACAAAAGGCTGAAAATATAATGCTGAGGATGAGTGTGAGGGATATATCTCCTAACCAGAGCTTTTCCTGACACACTAGGTTGCAAATATCCAGCATATGACACCTTTATAATTCCTGTTTCCTTTTTAAACCATATTAAAACTGCCAAAACAGCTAAACAGTCTGTGCTATAATTTGAAAAATGCTTTAGTACTAAGCAGAAGATTTCATTTTAAATCACATGACAATAAGGAAGTAATTAGAAGTGTTCATGTTCACTGAACTTACAATTAATTGTGTTATTTGCATAAAAATAGATGCTGGATAAAAAACTGTATGCAATTTGCCTTTGCATAATGTATTCACATGCTAAATTTCAAAGCACCAAGCAGTACAGGCACAGTGAAACCTTACTATTCTGGATATTTACTAAAGCAAATAATTGACTTCTCTCAACATTAACTTCTGTGTTATCTGCACTGATTATCCTAAGAAATATATTTATTACAAGAAATTGAAAACAATGGTTTATTTTCTTTCGTCTTACATGGAAAAGCTAATGTTGATTGGAAATATCTGTAGCATAGTTGAAGAATATGTATTTGCTTCTAGCTATAGTACAGCAATTTTTCACCAGCCTGACCAGCAGCAGGAGTGCGTGGTGATCTAATTAGCAGGGTTCCATGTTATTTATTGTTCCCATTAGTGCAGCATGACAAACCAGGGCATGGCATTTAAATAGCTTGCCTAACGATAGGCAATATGTTTGCAGCAAAATCAGATAAGCATTGAGGAGTCAGAAACTCCTGTCTCTGAGTTTCATCCACTAGATCGCACGGCAATCAAATTTCCAGATGTCATTGAATTTCAGAGACTCACAGGCAGACTCATAATGGATTTCTGACATATAGATATTTAGACGGCTGGATAGGAATGCTGTGGGATCCACTCAAAAAACAAAGGAGCTCAGGGCTATGTATCTTGGGGCATCTAACTTGCTTTACAGGCTGGGCTTTATTCTCCAAAGCTTCTTTGAAAAGCTGAAAAGCCATGGTCGACATGGTTCATCACAAAAATTATAATGTATGAGTTAGTATTCATAATGGAAAATTACACTTTCCTCACAAATTTAAATTCTATGATATTTTCATCTTTAAAGTAACAACATCACAATAAATTTTCATATCAGTGCAGTGTTCCTGGACACTTGTGGGCTGATATTTGTCATTTTGATATTTCACATAACAACTGGCAATCTAGCAAATACTAGGGAAAAGGTCATTACAGTGAGGGGCATGGGATCACAGGTGCACTGACAACAACAGGTCTCAAAGGTTTTATTTTAATATTGACTTTTTTAGCTGTGTGAGTGTGGGTTCCTATTCACCATGCCCTGAGCTGCTTGCTCCCCATGCCTGTATGGACAGAAGTGAGGTTGCAGCCAGCACCCATCATGCATTTGCCTCTTCCCATATGGCATTCCAGTTGAGTGGCTGCACGGTTAAAATCTGAAGGAGGATTATTTGGAGAGTTCAGTTTCAAGGGTGAGCTCAAACCCAAGCTAAAATGACAGTACAAATATATCAGCCAGAACATTTCATTTCAGCCCAAGGTTTTTAAAAGCCTGTTACCCTCATGTTATTTTCAGAGAAAATGTCTAATGGAGACATGATATAGAACTCAAAATACATAAGACTGGCTGAAATGACTGGTGGAAGTTCCAGTCTTTCATAACTGTGATCCACAGGTGTTTTTACCAGATGTTAGGCAACAGACGACATTCTGATTTTGTTTGCAATAAATAGAAACAATTTATTATGGATTCTCTCAAGTTGAGATGCAGTTAAATTCTTCTCCAAGTTACATGTGCATCAAGCACTTAATATTTTAAACACACAAATTCAGCAAAAATTTCAAGTGATACATTTTAATAATTACAGGCAAGATTGTGAACAGGTTCACAACCAATGGGACATAAAGTACCTAAATAGACAGTTCAATTTATGGGCTGGTTGTAAGCCAAGTCTATATTTAAGTTTTATTGTGATAAATAGTGCTCCAGGGGAAGAGACATCTGCACATAGCAGTAGTTTAATTTGGGAGATTAACAGTGTTGAAGAATTATACTCCAAGAATTTTCTGTTGGAAAGTTTTATACATAGGCTATTGATCAAGCAAGAGGAATGATTTCTCAAACTATGCTGGTTACTCCTCCTTGCTTGAAATATAAAAAGGATAAAATATCAGCTGGAATGTCTGCAAGGTTTTAATTCCACTCAGTTTAGCATTTAATGATGATTAAGGGTATTTTTTCTGACAACAAAATTNGAGCAATGTAAAGCCTTTCACAGAATCACAAATTCAATTCTGAAAAAGACCTCTGAGATCATCGAGTCCAACCTTTGACCAAACACCACCTTGTCAACTAGACTAGGTGCCACATCCAGTCTTTCCTTAAACACCTCCAAGGCTGCTCCACCACCTCCCTGGGCAGTCCATTCCAATGCTTGACACCCATTCTGTGAAGAAATTCCTCCATTCTACAGCAAATGCTTCCAGTGATGCTGCCAGCACACTTCATCTCCATTGCCACTGTTGAAATCTGAGTAATCTCAACACTGACTCCTGGTGAAGGGATCCATTACTGAGCTTCCTCCATCCAACAGCTGCTACTCAACTTTGGCCTCTGGTACTCAGTTTCTCACTGTTTCCCCCACCTTCTTTCCTGACAAGCTTTACATGCTCAGGGTTTTTTTAGCAAGAATTTTCTGAAGATGAATCTTCAGTTAGTAGAAAGTTACCCAGGGCATCTGTTGCCATCAGATGGAAAGGAGCTGTTAGCGGGATATTGAAAATTATTGTCAGCTTGTCACCCAGCCAAGGAACTCCTGGCAAATATCTGATCTCAGCATCTGAAAATAAGAGGCAGAGCCCCATCAATTATTTTCTTTACCCCATCAATTGCATGTATGTCCCCAAACTGACTGTGGAACCACACTTGAAGTCTGAATGTTTCATTAATGGATTTATAGTCCATAAATATCTTCTGGAATTTGTGACAAATTGCCATGCATATAGGGGGTATGTATGGCAATATGCAAAGGTAGCAGTACCATTGCATCCAACAGGATGGTGGTTAACCATAAGCCCTATTCCCACTGCTCTCCTGGAACTACAGCTATTTACTCACCAGCTCTCAGAAGTACCTGCTGAGGTGGGTTTTTTCGTAAATGTTCACCATGCAGGGTAAAAGGCAATAACACTAAAATTACAAAAGCACACTTTAAACCCACACTACACAAATGCAATATCCTTTGCCAAATATTAATAAAATGAAACACAGGCAGGAAAGAATATGTGACTGTTTCACAAGGCCACTTTCTGGGACTGTAGGAAAAGTGACCAGTGATTCATTTAAAATCATACATGCTTTCCAGTAATGTGAAGGAAGCTGCAACTCGTCTACCTTTTGGCTGTAGCAAATTCTCAAGTACAAAATAGGCTGCCTGAACTTAAAAATCGCAAAAGTTTCCCAGAGAGCTGAAGTAAAATATTTTAAAGATTTACCAAGAAACCCCTACAACCCCAGAAATGTCTTCTGCAGTACAAATTCAATAGAAGTAGAGACTGCACAAATTTAAAGCCAAGACAAACATTTCTCAAGGTCAAAGTTGGAAGCTAAATTTCATGTGTTACAGCTTTTTGGACACAGAGTAGCCAGCTCACAGAAAACCTCTTGATAAAAAAGAATGTATCCAGCTTCAGGACAGTACCAATTTACTATGCCATTTTCTTATACAAAGAGGAAGATTTCCGATTTTAGAATATCAAAGAGAGGCAGTAGCAGTGATTTTTCTATCTACATAGAAAAATAATTTCAAAGATTTTCATGAAGTAAAAAAAAAATCTGACTTCAGGAAAAGAGAAAAAGACTTGGGAACTCCAAATATTTACAGTATGGGTCAGGTTCATTAGGGATGACTTTTTGTCATAATGATCACATGGTTTGCTGGAGGTGCATAACATACTGGATATATTTTAAAGATGTGGAGATGAAGCAATTTTATGGAACACATTAAGTTCTACATATACAAAAATGTTTCTACTTCACACAATAGTAATCCAATATCTATTTAATAAGAAAGGTAAGAACAACTTTCTGACTCTCCACAGTCAAAATACCCCACACTTTCAAAATGCTACAACAATCAGCTAGAAAACAGGACCAGACTGATTCAGACAAAGCACAGAATCGTAAGAAATGCTTTTTGGAAGGGACCTCTGGAGCTCATCCTCTCCAACTCCCCACTCAGTGCAAGGAAAACATCAGAGCTGGTTCAGGGTACACAGGGCCTCACTGAATCACATTTTGAAATTTGCAAGGATGGAGGTTCATAAATCTCTCTGGGCAACTTCTCCTGGGGCTCTCACATCACAACATAAACTTACTGGAATATCCCATGCTTACAATGCTCAGCCATTGCCTCTTCTTGATTCCCCCCACATATCTGAAAATAAGTTCATCTTCTGTCCCATTTGGACAGCAGAATAGAGCAAGAGGAAGACTTTTCTGCTCTGGACTGAACAATCTCTGTTCTCTCAGCCTCTCCTTGCATTTTGTGCTCTCCAATCTCTACCCATCCACCTGGTCTTCTACTGGACTCCTTCGAGCCTGTTGACCTTGTAGTCTTGTCTGTCTGGGGTAGCCCAAACCTGGACATGGAATTTCAGGTGGGATCTCTCCACTGCTGAGCAGAGGGAAATAAACACATGTCTCAAGCTCTCAGTTATGCTTTTGAGACACAAATGTGCAAGTAGCCATTGATGCCAAAGGAACGCTGGAACATGTTCAATTTGTTGCCCATCAGGACTTGCAGCACTAAGCAAGGCATCTGAGGCTGTTTGCTAACAGTGCAGGACTTTGTGTTCATTTTTGCTGAAGTTCAGGGTGCTCCTGTCAAGCTCCCTATGAATGACAGCCTTTCTCTTCAAATATATCAAAACCTACAATTTTCTCATCCATCCCAGTTCTGTGACATCTATAAACCTGGGGAATGCAGGGGAGATGATGAACATATTCAACAGGATTGCTCCTGAAGATACTGGTACATGAAGACAGGCACTTGTAACTGACTGCCATCAGCCATGGCTCTCTGAGTCCAGCAGTCCAGCCATGTCTTCCACACCCCTTATAAACTACCCAATTAGACCATCAATGCCTCACATTGACTATTAGCAGGAGTGTTCGTGCTTAAAACCCTGCCATTTTTGAGGTACCGCAAAACCCATTCCTGTCCTCTCGTGCAGTGAATCACCCGTGACAGAAGTTCAGTCATGATTCTCCCTCTGGTTCACCTTCTTTGCTCTTATTTATGTGTCTCAGGACACACAAACATCATCCATAGTCCTTCTAGGGATAGAGGTGAGGCTGACCAGCCTATTTTCCCAGATTTTCCTTGCATTTTTCAAAGATGGGAATGGTGTTTGCTTTGTTTTCTCAGTTACTGGAAACCTGCCAAGTCATCACACCTTTTCTAAGCCTAAGAGACCACAGCTTTGCTGTGTCACCTCAGAGATGCCTCAGCATTTGATCCCGTGGTCTTGTGTGTATCCAGCTGATCAATGTGGTCACCAATTTGCTTGCTCCCTGAAGTGGATAGTACTTTTTTCTCCAGGAAGAGCATACTATGCCAGTAAGGATAGGGCAAAGGAGACACTAGCACCTCAGCCTTTTCTGCGTTCTTTGTTCCTTCCATCTATGCCCAGATAATGTTTTTATATTCGTCCTTGGTTGTCTATTCCATTTCCATAAGCTTCCTTCCTGCTTTCAAGCTCAAAAGTAATCTGTTGAGCCAAGCTGACCTCTTACAAAAAGTGCCTGTCTGCTTATCCATTTAATCAGACTCTTATGCCTTGAGGAGATTGTCCTTGACAATCTATCTCTTGCTCCCTTTGCCCTTTTAGACAGCCTCTTAAGGGATCCTGTCTACCAAGGTCCTGAAGCAGCCAAGGCTGTCCCCCTGAAATCCAGTGTCCTTACTGCTTGTCTTCTTTACTTCCCTGAGGTGCTTAAATTCAGCTTATGGTCACTGCAGTCAGAGCTCCCAATGACTGTCCCTGGTTGGAGAACAAGTTTTTCATTGTTTATGGGTAACAGGATCTGAAGAACATCCTTCTCTGTCAGTCTGTCTCACAGCTACACAAAATAATCATCACTTATGCCCTGCTTTGTTGCACTCCTAGCAGATATTGGACGAAAGTCCCCCATGAAAACCAGAGCTTTCAACTGAGGGGATCCTTCAAGTTATTAAAGGTTTTCCCACCTTCTCCCCTTATTACTTGTGCAATCTGTAGCAATCCCCC
This sequence comes from Dryoscopus gambensis, assembly GCA_013389985.1. Lineage (NCBI taxonomy): Eukaryota > Metazoa > Chordata > Aves > Passeriformes > Malaconotidae > Dryoscopus > Dryoscopus gambensis. The sequence goes on along the minus strand of WEIT01019005.1, from coordinate 21,142 downwards.
AGGTCTCATCCTCACAGCCTGTCTTTCCCAAAGAACTTCTGCTTATCTATTGCAATGGCCCAGTTGTGAGCTACTTACCGCATCTTCATAATTCTAATTGTCCTGTTCTATGTTTTCACAGGATTTTTTATCCCCCTCCCTGTTTCTTTCCCAGGAAGCACACGTTAATTTATAGGCACTTAAGATAGGATCCTTTTTTGCTCAGATCTCTTGGGAGAGTATAGGAACCTGCCACACAGGCACACTCATCCCCTATTTCTCCCCTTAAAAGTCATGGAGAGGAATTCCTCATGGAAACTAACATAATGATAGCAAGAATCATTGCACTGCTTCTGTACCAGATTCACCCCATTTCTCCATGGCAGACCTTCCAAGCCCCTTGAAGAGCAAGTTCCCAAGGTCATGGAAAATGACTGCCTGAGAGCAGAACCAACCGCAGCAGCAGAGAGCAATCTGCAGGCTGCATGTCCTGGTGCCCCAGGTGTTCCCTCCACCGCCTGGCTGCCAGGCATCACCAGCACACTGCTCTTCAGGGAATAACTGAAAGCTGTCAGTCTGGAAAGAGACACTCGTGACATGAGCGTGGGCCCTATAGCAACTGCCAAATTAAAAAGCTAATCTCAGAAGTAATTTGATTTTCAGATAGTGAGGGACAACATTTTCTTTTAAGTTACCAAAACAAAGGGCTCCTGCTTTTGCTACGGCTACATTAATTATTAGTCCAGGACAGTAGGAGAGGTTCTGTAATGTGCAAATTTTCGTTTCTGCATATATCCACTTAAAACATGTTTTAGGGGCTTTATTTTAGAGGGACTCAATTAACATCTGGAGTCAATTAGGTACCTGTGGTACATTTTTTGAATTACTTTTCTGCCAAGAGGAATAGAGCTTTTGCTATCAAATACTGTTTTGTGCTGTAAGCCAATTTGCTTAAAAATTTACCAGTTGAACCCAAAATACCTATGCAAATTCATCCACAGAATGCATTAAATTCTTACTTATGGAGAATTTACTTCTTACTTCTTACATGGTGAACCATATCATCTTGTGTTCAATGCTTCAGGCAATGAAATGTTTGCAGTTTTATAGTTTTTGCATAATTGTGTCATAACTTTCTAATTTCCTTTCACTTTAACTATGGGAAAAGTCCTTAGACAATCCTTTCACACAATTTTCTTCAAAATATTGCCAAAGAACAACAAAAGAAAGTCATACACAAAAACTTTTATTTTGGTTGAAACCAGTAAAACAATTTAAACTTATTCTGTGATTCTGATTTAGATCCAGTCTAACTTCTCACAATAATTTCGTATAGAAAGAGAAAAAACATTACAGGAGTTATTCTTCAAACAAATCTCAAGTGGAATATATAAGCATTGAGAAGTTCTGCAAAGAAAATAGTCCCACTGACAGACTCAGAAGGGTACAAATTTATTTATTCAATTTTTGATTTATAAATTCAGTCATGACAGATTTATTTCAAGACTGACTTTTTATTTTTTAAAGAAGAATTTTAAAATATCAAAAGCATGTGAAAAATAAATGTAATCACAGCAAAATTTTAAAAGTACCTCTTGATAAATAGTTTACGACCGATTTTTTTAGGAAGTTGTTTTACTGGGGAGTTTCAGCCTGGGGTTTCAGGTATGTATCTCAAGATCCTATTTAACACTAGAAGCTTTCAAGGTCAAAAGAAAACACTGGAAAACAGTTCTGTTTTCCTTGATTGCTGCAGGACCAGCTGTCCACTTAACCCAGGCAGGCACTTGTTGAATACTATGGAGGATGTTCTGGCTCCTTGAGAAAGTTATTAGATTCATCACCCTTTAATGAGGAAAGCCTATTTGTTAATTTCAAGTATATTTAAGCTGTCTTAAATCACACCTAACTCAAACCAGATTTGCTTGGTTGCTTCTTAAGGTTTTTTGTAGGTTTTTGTTGTTTGCTGCTAACACCTATGCAGTCATCTATCATTTCTTTCTAACAGTTATTGTTCTTCACCACTACTTTGTTCATTTTTTATTCCCATAATAAAGGTGCACATTCACCCTCCTTAAAATATCCAGCTGGGCTGAGCTTATGTTTGATGTGTTAGTGCTAGTGAGCCTTGGCTCTTAAAATACTCCCCAATTTCTTACTGAATTTTTATACTGAATCAGATTGGATTCAAAGTAGTTCTTTTTCATTGATGAAGAATTACACTGTCAGAATTTTCTTTGGTATAAGACAACATAACCATCTTTCCCAAGCCTACTGAACTCTATGTAATCTCCGATTTATAACTGTTATAACCTGTTTATTTCTGGTTACATAACTTCAAATTGAAAACATTGATACTAAGAATACAGTACAACTCTTGTGTGACTTATTTGTCTTAAAGTTACAATTTAAGGTGGTGGGAGCCTTTTAATGCAGGCCAAACACTATGGTTTGTATCTGAGACCTCAGGTATCCTCTACAGAAAGTTTTGCTTGTGATGCTTTGGATGCTGAGATGGGAAGTAATTTCCTGAATGGATTTGCCCATTTCTTACTGCTGATTTCTGTGGCCATCTGAGACAGTGTGCAGAGTGCCGGCTCTTCACCCAGGAGAAGGCTGCTGCTGCAATGCAGCTGAATCAGCAAGGCTGGGGCTGTGGTTGTGCCCTATGGGACAGGCAGAGCAACAGGGGCAGAGAGAGATCCCTCTTCCTACCTGCTGTCAGTGCTCCCATCCCTCTCCTGCACACCACTGGGCCCTTCTCGCTGAGCAATGCCACATGTAGCACACAGGGCAGCAAGTGTGCTTGAATGGGAGGCAATTTAGAGCAGCAGTCTCACACCAGTGCTTCAGCAATGTGCTCTGCATTGAAATATGTATATCAGGACATCATTTCTTAAGTAGTAATTATCAGCAACCCAAGGCAACAAATTAGAAATGGCTATGATGAAGCTCAGTGGAAGGGAATGAAAGAAGCAGAGAGAACACTGGGGTGTGGAGGGTTTGTGCAATAAAACCAGCATATGGGGGCATCTAAGCAATAGGACAAATTCCAGAAAACCTCAGAAGAAGGTACACTCAGCCTGGAGAAGGTGATGGGAAAGGACTGATCTAGTGGCATAGTTAAGAAATTTTTAACTCTTTCATGCAGCTGGGGAGGAGTGTGATTCATTTACAGTCTGCATATACTTTTATTGCACCTTTTTGCTGGTCAGCCAGTATTTCAGAAAGCCTGATAGGGGCACTGTGTACAGTAGGAAAATTACTTATGAGACATTTGGGCTCAGCTGTTTTTGAGAGTATCTGAATCTTACGGGTAGACAGAGCATTAATAATATATTACTGTCATAAACCACTTATGGCATGAATGGGAAGTCTTTCTGCATTCACTATCTGCCAGTTTTATGTGCTGATTTTTATGCAGGTCTATAAGATACTGATTTATTTGCCTCTGCAAAATATAAAAGAAGATTAATATTAATACTCCATTATTCAATTTTTTGTGTCACAGTCATTTTTTTCTCAAGTACTCTGCTATTCTGAAAGATAAAATAGACCAACTAATTATTTATCCAAGACAATCACGCAAGGCAACCATTATCCCTTCTTTCTATGCAAAGAGTTTTAGGTCCAAAAACCTAAAGCATTATCTGACACTGAATAAAACCAAATACAGCAAAACGTAACATAGTGATTGAAGAAAAATGGGAAAAAATTGCCTATAAGAGAAACATGTAATGGGGTTAGACATCAGCCTCTGAGTCCTCAGGTTTGCATGGCACAATATCCAAGGACAAGTGGAGGCCCCACTCCCAGAAAGTGGCCCTTCCTCAGCTTGTTTATGCCAGGCTGTCCAGCCTTCAGTTAGCCCGTGGTAAACACAGCCTCCCCCAGCACTTCTGTTCTCTTACATCTTGTAGAGAGATGAACGGTAGGCACATGTTTATTTTCAAATGAGGTGTAAGTTTTAGAACTTGAATAATAATGGAATTTGTTATTAGAAGTCAACTTTCAGTTAACTTTAAATATCACCAGATAAAAAACAGTCTGTAAGCCTTTATCTTGTTTATCCTTTTATCCATTTTGGGAAAATTCCACAGTTTGGTACATAAATTGCCTAACATATCTCAGAGACTCTGTAGACTTTGATCATAACTTGGCAGTACCATATTTTCTATTATAAAGCTACAAGACTTTTTCTATAATGGGTCCACAATCCTGTAGCTGAATTGCCATGCTACAGCATGGGAGGCCTGCTTCAGGTTAACAAATTACATCATGCATATGATGGCATTTGATAATAAGTCTTGACTTTTGTTAGTGACTTGAGATGTGTTTCTCATTGTGAAGTCTAACCTCTCTATGGAAGCATTGCATTTCAACAGCTGAGCTAGTTTTACTGTTGACATATAGAAGCAAATTTTTAGTTTATCGTGAGTTATAAGCTGTACTCTATTTTCATATATTGTTCCAGCTCATCTCCAGTATTTACAAAGTTTCAGCAGGCTGGATTAGGACATTAATGGCAATTGTGCAGCCATGGCTCACAGCAATTCTACTGAAGATACTCATGAGGAGGAGGGGCAGGCACTGCTCTCTTCTCTCTGGTGCCCAGCGACAGTACCCAAGGGAATGGTCTGAAGCTGTGTCAGGGGAGGTTTAGGTTGGATATTAGAAGAAGATTCTTGACCCAGTTGGTGGCTGGGCACTGGAACAGGTTACCCAGGGATGTGGTCGCAGAACCAAGTCTGACAGCATTCAAGAACTGTTTGGACAATGGTCTCAGGCACATGGTGTAACTCTTGGGGATGTTCTGTGCAGGGCCAGGAGCTGGGCTTGATGACCCTTGATGGTCCCTTCCAATCCAGCATATTCTGTGATTCTGTGATTCTGTGACAAAGTGGGATCATCTTAATCTGCTTGGCTGCCAATTGCAGAGTCAAAGGAGAAAAAAATCTCAGTAAGAAGTTTTCGGTATCCGGTGAATTGTTGTAAGTCAGTATTGAGAATTGGATATTTTAATAAAAATCACTTTTTGGTTATTTTTAGACTGTCCCTGTAACTCAAACTGCTGTAGTAATAGCATTTAGCTCTTTAACAGGGACAAGCTAGTTCTAGATTTTAAGAGAATCCATAGGACACCGTTAATCTCAATTGTGCCATTCTCAAGGCTTTGTTGTTACAGGTCTGTATGGCCTTTAATATATTTGCACTACCTCATTAACACAATATTACTTGCTATTCGCAGGAGTTTTGTAGATGCAGTGAAGTGAATACAGACCTATTAAAAGATATCAGTTGCACATTAACGCATGCTGGGGCTTACTAGTTACTTTGTACATTCAGCTAAATATCTGCTGAACAGAATACAACAGATGCATGAAGATATTCTTAACTACAGACATAAGGAATTAATTTTATGATTTTTTCCCATATTTTTGCGCTTTCGGCTTGACTACAATTTTGTGATTCTTGCTGCTTTTAAAGTCATTTTAATTAATAGCTTCATTTGCCAATAAATAGCCTCTCAGATATTTATTTCCATTTTTAAATGTTAAATAAAACTGGCCTCTTTTCCACAAGAATGCTGTGTTTTATCCATTTCCTTTTTCATAGTATCCATTCTTGCCCAGACTTTTCTGTCTTGCAGAAAGGAAGGTGAGGCAGGCTACCACATCATAATTAACAATTTCAGTCTCTGGACTCTCAATTAAAAAGTAAGTTTCTTGTTCTCCTTCCTCTGTGGCCTGAAAAAAACTACTTCAGGGAAGAATCAGAGATGTAAGCTCTGGATTCAAGTTGCTGCTATCTCAGCCTGGGCAAGATACACACCGAGATGCAATACTTAAAAACTGTGTTTCCCTTGGTATAGTCTATCAGCTACACTGTCTATTGTCCCCAGAGGCTGAGTTCTATAGATGATACATAATCCACAGAATGGGTCATGTTATAAGGGACCACACAGGTCTGACCTCCCTACGCAAGCAGTATCATCCTAGAGCACACAGCACAGGATTGTGTCCACATGGTTTTCGAATACCTCCTGTGCAGGAGACTCCAGAGCCTCACTGGGCAACCTGTCCCAGTGCTCAGCCACCAGCACTGTAAAGTTCTTCCCCATATTCAGGTGGATCTTCCTGTGCATCAGTTCTGCTCACTGCCACTTGTCCTATTGCTTGGCACCACTGAGCAGAGCCTGGCTCCATCCTCTTGAAACCCTCCCTTCAGATACTCACAGGCATTGATGGGGTTGTCTCAGTCTCTCTTCTCAAGACTGAGCAGGCACAGCTCACTCAGCCTCACGAGAGAGATGCTCGGGTCCCCTATACATCTTTGTCACTCTTTGCTGGACCTGCTTCTGAAGCTCTGTGTATCACTTGTCCTGAGGAGCCCAGAACTGGACACAGCACTCCAGATATGTCCTCACCACGGCTAAGTGGAGGGGTAGAATTACCTCCCTTGACCTGCTGGCAGTGTTCTTCCTAATGCACCCCAGGATACCATTGGCTTTCCTGGCCACAAGGACACACTGCTGGCTCATGGACAGCTTGTTGTCCACCAGGACTCTTGGCCCTTCTCTACAGAGTTTTTTCAGCAGGTGAGCTCCCATCCTGTACTGGTGCATGGGGTTATTCCTCCCCAGGTGCAGGACCCTGCATTTGCCTTTGCTGAATTTCAGATGGCTCTTCTCTGCCCATCTCTCCAATCTGTCCAGGTCCTTCTGAAGGACAGCACAGCACTCTAGGGTATTGGCCACTCCTCCCAGCTTTGTGTCCCAACACGTTCTCCTCCTGTATTGCATATAGAGCATAGATGTTGCTCAGTCATGGATTTCAGGGACAGGGATGCTCATGGTTGGACACTGTCATTCTAGTTTAGTGGCATTTAGGTTTCCTTTGCAGTCTTCAGGCATTAGCATTACAGTGCTGCTCATTTCATCTCAAAACTCCTACTTACACTTCCACTTATTAGAGTTCAATTCTTCAGCTAGGCTACCCCAGAAGTATTTCTGGGGTTTTTAATATTCAAATGTTCACCTGCTATTTCTCACTCCTAACTTAATGCCTTAACAAATGATTGCTTTTCCTGGTCCTGGTAAATATGAATTCAAGTATTCACACAAATGGAGAATCCCCAATAGCAAGAGTGCCTACCTAAGCGCAGCTTATCTCTGTGTGCTAAGAGCACCATGTTGGGAAATGAGAGACCATGATTTGTGGTCTTTCTCCCTTTCCCTCAAGACACTGGATCTACATGTAAGATTAGTGGAGGTCCTAGTCTGATGATCCTATCAAGAGTCAAGTATGGCCTAATGCTCCAAGCCCCATAGTAATGTCATGGCTTCATGTTCTGCATGTGCCCAACAGTTAAAAGGTCATAGTGTCAAGGGGCAGATGAACGGGGCTACGCGAGACAGTATAGTACTATCCTTTTCTCATTACCTCCTTCACACTGTCTATTTCAAAGTAAGAGGAATAAGATTTCATTCCTTTTCTTTAACTCACAGGTACATTCCATATTGTTCTTCTGATTTCTAATCTTCCCTTTGCTGGGATTCAATACAGGACGCTGGAGCATTCCTACAAACACTCCTTCAGTTAAGGTTTTACTGGCCTTCTGTACACTGACTTTGCACTTGTGCTAATGTCCTCTGTCCCTTTTTACCCTTTTCTTGTTATTTTCAGTGGATATCTATGTCTCTTATCTTTTGCCCAGAACATAGCCAACAGATGCAGGTCCTCATTTACCTCAAGCAGGCCACAGCTCCTTCACTTTCTGTACCATTTGCTAGTTACTCCTAATCCCTTCAGCACTTTCTTTTGCCCTGCTATTTCACAGAACAGTTTATATACTGTAAATTGCTTTCTGTCTCCCTTCCCATTAAGTTACCATCTGTTATGCATTATCCTCAAATGCTATTTGCAGTCCAACAAACGTCCAGTAAAAAATATGGGCTATTTCCCTTAAATTTTCTTCTTCAGTCTATATTTGGCTTGGTGTAAAGCATATGTGCAGCTGTTCAATGCTTGTTCAGAGGTTGATATGCTACCTCAAGTCTTTATCTTCCATGTCTTTTATCTGTCACTCAATTTCCTGAATGTTTGCTTTCCTTTTTCTCTCTAGGATGAAAGAGTAAGGAATAAGTGTGCCTACAGTCTCTCTGCAAGGATCTGCAACCTCATCCAGCCTCTACTATTGTCATCAAGTCAGATATCAGAGTAGGCATCCTTTCAGATTGTGCCATGAACTCACTTGTCCACTCAGTCACTTCAGTGAAATGTGACAAGCTGCCAGGTGAAATGTATTTCTGTGTTTTAACATTTGCTTCAACAGAACATTTTCTTCCCTTGCCTGTGTGACTTTTTATTTGATCCTGAACTGTAGTACACAGTGACTTTCCTGTAATATTTCAGAGACCCAGCCTAAAGCTTTTCATTTTGCTACTTCTAACTAAATGCTGCAGTGATCCACACAGCCATGGCTTTCCTCCTGCTGAGGGGGGCAGATGTGGCTGTCTGTTCAACACTGTCCAGCAGTGTTTCTGTAGCCAGCCAGACCACAGAGAGCAGCACCACTGCCGCCCTCCCCAGCTGTTATTCCTCTTCATACTAAATGGAAGATCGCTATTTCAGCCTTGCAAACTCCTGTTTACAGCTAGTAAAACTGTACTTCCAGAATCTGTTCAGAAGCTTATTCCTTAGACCAGGATATTTTTCTGTGAGTTATTTGTATCTCAGCATTGCAGATGGTACACAATTTGTTCACTGATCTCACTCACAACAGTGTTCTTTCCCTCTCTTAATCTGTGTATAGCTTTTTCCTCTTGGCTTTTTACCAGTGGCCGGGACCCTGAAGATTTCCTCACATGTCACCTCACCTTCATAATTTTCACCTGTGTGTTTTATGCCTGGTTGATGGCCCTGTGGTATGAGCATCTTTTGCTTGACAGCAGGTGGATACAACTTCCTCCCAGAGGTGATCCTTCAGACCTACAGTCCTAGTGGAGTTCAAGGGCACTCCATCAGGCAGGCTCAGGTTCTCCCTTCTGTAGGCTGAAGACAGATTTGGGACCATATTAGAGAAACTCAGGTTGACCCTTTTCTTTGGGGACTAAGGTACTGCCAAACTGATCCTTCTAAAATAGTTACTGGAAGAAAACTTATAACTTCTGCAGATTTATTTTCCTTTAGGCCTCCTTCCTATGTTCTGAGCATGGGAAATGTATTTATTTTACATTTATAAGGTGTTATATCAGTGTGCCCCAGCCCTCTGTGGCTATATTATGACTATGTCAGAAACCTGTTTCTTGCCTTCCTGAAGATAAGTGTGCTATGAAAAATTTTACAAAACCAGTGATACAGATGGCAAAGTCTATATGATCGAAGAAAGGAAAAGCTTCACAATTACAACTTCTTTCCAGCTATTTTCACAGACAAATATTGTTGACAAAATTGTAAAAATTTCAACTGCTTTTAAAACTTTTTATTATAAAGTGTGCTATGTTAGAATAATGGTATTAGAGTAAATAATAAAATAGATAAAGTGAAAATGAATAACATTTGGACATCTTTTATTTTGTATTAGTTCAGTATTTTTGGAACATTTATTCTGGCATAAATGAAGGAAGTTCAAGAATCTCAAGAGATATAGCATTGACAATGAATTAATACTATTTTATAATGCAGAGTTGCCCTAATAAAGAGAATTGCAAGTATGGCCCCAGAAGCTGGAATTTCAAGGATAGATCTGAAGAACTGCAAGTTGACATTTTGGATTCCCTCTGCATTACAATTTGGACAAATTAAAATCGTCATAGATATCCAAACAATCCCTCTCTCCCCTTTAATGAAATTTTCAATGGATTTTATAGAAATGACCCTCCTCCCAATATTCGCAGTGGCATTAGAGAGACAAAGAGGCTCTAACAGTGACACTTTCTGTTCCTAGTGGAGTTGGTGATAGAATTTCAGTGTTTTCGGGACATGTTGAAATGCAATATAAGCATAGCAGGTTTCAGGAGATTTATTTAAATCCAGAACCTTGATATTTTGAAACTTCTGTTTCTATGTTACATCACAGAACTTAAATCAAACTTAAGACTTCACTGCCTTTCTCTTTCCCCCTTTTTGCATGGTCTTCAGTATCTGGGCTGCCTCAGATCACAGAGACTGTGTGAAGTCACAGTCAAGGGGGCCTGTAGAATGCTGTATCGCCAGAGAGATTGTGGAAATCCACTCTTTGGTTCCCTACATATCTGACTGCAGTCAGCCCTTTAACATGCCATGTGTATGCAATGCATGGCCTAGTACCACTTTTTATTCAACACAAGCAGCACAGAGAATTACTGAAATTGCAGCCCATATATATAAGGGTGCTGAACAGTGAACATTGTTTTTATTGGATATTTAAGTTTTCAGTCCAAAGAAAAGAGGTCTTTCTATAACTGTAACAGCACTGTACAAGGCAAAACGCCACATTCCGTTTACTTTTGCTTGAAGGAAAAAAATGTAGGAAAGCTGGATATTGACTGGCTTTCTACTTCACTGTTATATGAATGTATTCCTGCTTGATTTTTTTCCTCTCAAGTACCTTTATATATATATATATATAAAAAAGAGATGATCTAAGCAAAGTTATTTACGATAGATAAGAAAAAATATCAAAGCAACTTGCTTAAATTCACCCTGCTTTGAGCAAAGAGTTTGGACTGGAGGGTCCTATTTTTTGCTGGAAAATGCAGTTTTAAAGAATCCCCAGCAAACAAATGGCCCTTAATCCTGACTGCTTTTAAGCTGTGAGCGTGTTCATGAGTGTTTTCTTCAGCTATGCTGAACTCCATGCTATCTTCAGTCTGACCTGAGGTAGTAGAGGACAAGGTGTCAGAATGTTTCAAAGCAAGGTAATTTCATGTTGTTTATGATGGCTGTAAAACTGTCAAATACAATAAAATAAGTGTATTGTTTCCATAGGGACTATTGCCTCTAGAGAAAGTTATGCCCAGAGGCTGGGGGTTCAAGCTTTTTTGCTTCTGTGATCTGGGTTCTGGGGTGACATAGGTGAACTCAAAATCAGATCAGTAAATTATAAATCAACTGTATTGTCTGTCTTCATGAAAAATGATGAAGTGAACTGCACTGTTTAGGCTATTCTCTCATGCTGTTTTCAAGAAGCATGTGAGTGCATGAGTTACTCTAAAGGAAAATGGTTCACAGGTCAGATAAAGCATTAACAACACTGTCTACAGTCACTTGTTCCTTCCTTCATTCCTGGCATCTGTCACTTGTTCAAGACTAAGTAGAGATGGGCAAAATATTTCTACTCCAATAGCATCTTATTAGTATCAATACTATCAAGAGTATATTTATGCAAATGTCCCCAACACCCACTGATAACATTACCGACTGTGCTCTCCTAGTCTTTGCTGCTTTCTTGGCCCTGTCCCAGCAGTGCAGACACAGAAAGGCTGGAAGTGGGCTCCATGCCCTTCCCTCTTCACTGCAGCCAGTGGTAGTTCTGCTTGCTCTCCTCTTTGAAGTGCTGGAGCAGGGCATAGCTGCTCAGCATGGGGATAAACAAGGCTCTACACACGCACAAGAGAACGTGGTGTGGCGTTACCTGGCCAGGTGCTGTCATTGCACTGCTGAAGCCCTTCCTAGTGCAGCCTCCACTGTGGAGATGAGGAGCATCACCAAGGGCAGTTCCTGAGACCAGACTGGTGGGGAAAAGCATTACACACAGGGGAGGGGTGAAAGGAGAAACTGAGACCCTAACGGGAAATCTTAAAGAAGTTCTCTAACCCCTTACAGCTGGGTGGATTCCTCAGCTGACCAGTGGCAAGTGTGCTCTTTGTAGTACTGTGAAAAGTTCTGTGGCACCACTCATCGTGGACAGGCAGGCTGCTCTTGGAAAGAGACGTGAAAACATCAGGGCTATGGTCAGAGTTCACTGATTGATGTCCAGCCCTTCCCAGTTGAAAGGCAGTGATGCTTCACTCAGTACAATTTGTAGTGAATGAAGCTTTCTGTCAGAAGCTCTGAAGGTACTCCTTGGAGCAGGCTCACAGGAAGAATAAGCACCTTCCACCTCCTCCCTGACCACACAACAAGTAACCTGCACACAACAGCTGACCATACAACGAGTAACAAGCAGCTGGTTTCACCGATTAAATCTTTTCTGTTTTCCTCAACTCCTCAGGCGTTGGTTATTACTAAAAGGAGTCTGTGCACCCTGATGAGCTATTGATCTGTAACTCCTGAAGATGAAGATCAAGGCTAAAAGGCTACAGCTTTTCCCCCTGTGGCAAATATTTTGTCAGGACTGGGGGACAGGGCTGACTGAGACCTGTGTCTCAGATGTCTTGCAAGGTTGCTTACAAACTCTGATTTCACAGCACATGATTTAATTTTGTTTTTTAGGAAATGCAAGGCTCCAGCTACCTTTTCCCGGGGAAGCTGGCATAGCCAATTGATGCAAGAACTGTCTTTTTTCCATGTTACTACAAATGAGGTTTGCAACTGACAATACAACCCTGTTTGCCCAACTATTTGCATGCAGGCAATGCAAACAGATGGTTGATTTTGTTCTCCAAGACCTGGTTAGGCTCATTGTAAATGCAAGTATTGCAATCTTTTACTTCCACAGAGTCAGACATAATTACAAGACCTTGAGGACTAAAAGGGAACATTAGGCATGATAATATATCTGGGAATATTTCAGCAGAGGAAGAAAGTACTGTCTGTTCACTGTGTGATGAAAACACATCTTTGGCAACCTGGGGAACATCTGAAGATGGTATTTGGCTTCCCTGTCCACACCATGATGCCAGTCTCCCAAGGCAAGTCTCCACCGGGAGTGTCTGCGACTCCACTGTGTCCCACAAAACGCAGATCCATGACAATAGCCAGGCCTTTTAATTGCCAGGAAAGGTGAGATTCATTTCCTGGTGACCCAGCAGAGGCTCAGACAGTTCTTAGCATGTGGACTTAGCAAAAGAGTCACAGGCAAGATAAAAGCATAAAGTGCAATTGAGGCAGCAGTGACAAGGCCTGTGCTGCTGTGCTGCTCCCCGTCCTTCATTCAGCCCTCAGGGAGCCCCTTGGCCCAGCTTCACGGGGAAGTCCAGGATCCCTGCTTCTCCCCAGACAAAGTCTGCATTTCTGCGAGGTTCCATGACAGCTTAGACCTTAAGCTGGTTCTCCTGATGTTTACATCCTCTGAATATGGTCTTCTGCTTTATAGCTGACTTAAAAAGAAGTTATTGTATTTTGGTTTCTTATGACTTTATGTTTAGGGGCCTGATGCTTATTTATAAATATTTGGAAGTCCAAACTTTTTCATCATATTACCTGCTATGAGAAGTATTTGGCACACCTGTATTTTACTAGGCTGCTCCATTGGTAATTTTTAACACATAGTGAGACCACACAAGGTGCCTCGAAGGCTTTCTGAAAGAGGTCAGACATGCCCACACCTCTGCAGGTAGGCTGCCTTCCCTTGACCTTCTTTTGTCCCTTTTGAGAATGTCCAGTCTCTGGCAAACACTGAGAGGAGCTGGGCTTCAAGGAGGGGGCCTAAATTTCACTTGGTTGTGCAGCTGCATGCAGAAGAAATCTGCTTCTGGTTTACCCAGGCTGTACACTTCCCAGATGGTGCACAGTTGTGGTTATAAGCCATTTCTCTTCCAATACATGAATGCATCAATTGTGGGAATGCCTTAGCCTGACTATAAGCCACAGCCCATGGGGTGGCACCCTGAATATTGTTCTTCCCCTTAGCCTGGAAAGTTCTGTCAAGTTCAGTTCTGTATTTGTTCTGTGTTACTGCTCCTGCCCCCCAAACCCCCTCATTGGATTGTATCCCAGTTGTGTCCTCCCCTCTCCCTGTCCCTCACTGGTTCCCGTTCTGTTACCGCCCCCTTGAAAAGCCGTTTCCACGCCCACCTGGGTGGCAGTCTGGCTTGGAAATTCGGCCAGTCTAGATGGTATATTCTGCTGTGTATGTCTGGATTGCGTCGGATTAAAAGCTATTGGACTGCACCTTCCCGCCTCCTTTGTGCTTCGGACGCTTTCTGCCTTGAAATCAGGCTACCTGGGGCGAGCTACACCGAAGAGGGAAAAAAGCGCTTTTTCCCACCTGGCTCTAAGATTCTCCCCTGCGTTTCCCCTGCTACCTGCTGAGTGGCGAGGACGTTTGGGAGACGTGGCTGCGCTGCCTCTTCCTTGTGAGCTGGACCAGGGAAAAACCCAGGAAAGCGATTACATCAATAAACATATGTAAAGAATCGGATTATCTAGAGGAACAAGACTTGAAAAATGTTCATTTATAGGAGCAGCTGAAGGCAACCCATGAGAAAACTCTGAGAAAAATGTGATTATAATGTTTTACCCCATGTACTATGGTATATTTCAAAATTTTAAAACAACAAAGAGCAGCTGTTGAAGGCTGCAAACGTTGTCCAGATACTAAGAATTTGGAAAAGGGTTGGCTTTAGACTATCTGGTTTTACGCATAGCTTGTGACTGAGCTGCTTTGATACAAATTTCTGTTATATTTGTCAACACAATATGTTTAGATCTGGACACATTTACCAAACACTTGATTTAGCTGTAAAAGTGAATTTCTGGAAGCAAATTCATAAGGCAAGTGGATGTAACATCAGTGATATCAAAGGATATGTGTCTTCCTGTAATAGAGTATTATACATGTTCCTGGTAGGTCACATTCTTTTCTATATGAAACCTTTTCATCCCTCTTCAGCAATATCTAGCAGCTTTAAGTAAAAATTAATTGCTTTTTCCTCCATTTTGAGGCCCATTCCCAATCTTTTGTTGGACAAAACAGAAAAAAACCCAGACGTTTTGCGCATAAAATCTAGTCCACCTTTTAATCTCTACCTATAACTTGTCAAAGCTATTGCTGTTGGTTAGCTTATCATACAATCATAGAATCAAAACACAGAATCATAGAATGACTTTGGTTGGAAGAGTCATTAAAGATCCCTTAGTTCCAACCCCCAGCCATGGGCAGGGACACTTTCCACTAGACCAGGTTGCTCGAAGCCCCATCCAGCCTGGCCTTGAACACTCCCAGAGCTGGGGCACCCATAATTTCTCTGGGCAACCTGTTCCTGTGCCTCAGTACCCTCATAGAAAAGAGTTTCTCTCTAGTATCTAATCTAAACCTACTCTCATTTTAAAGTCTTTCCTGTCATTACAGGCCCTTGTAAAAAATCTCTCTTCATCTTTCATGTAGACTCCCTTCAGGTACTGAAAGGCCTCAATTAGGCCACCCTAAAGCCCTCTCTTCTTCAGGCTGAACAATCCTTTCCTCATAGGAGAGGTGCTTCGTCCCTCTAATCATTGTGGTGCCCCTTCTCTGGACTCTCCTGATTCCAAAAGGTCAGTGTTCCTCTTATGTTGAGAACCCCAGAGCTGGATGCAGCACTCTATGTGGGAACTCCCCAGAGCAGGGCCAGGATGCCCTCCCTCACCCTGCTGCCCACACCACTTTGGATGCAGTCAGGACACATTTGGGCTTTCTGGGCTGCAAGTGCTCATTGTTGGGTCATGTCCAATCTCTCATCCATCAACATTCCCAAGTCCTTTTCATCATCCTGCTTATTCCTGAGGGGCTGTAGGTGTGGGAAGTGGGCACAAAGAAGATATTTTGATTTTGATGCTCCTTACCATGGCTGATGATACTTCAGTGTTATGGCTCAGTGACCCAGGTGCTGATTCCTGCAGACCAGAGTTTCTCACAAAATTTCATCAGAAATTGCAAATTAAATGCAAATGGGAACACAGCAAATGGATTTTGGTTTGCAGTTGAAAGTAAAAACGTCAGATATGTCATTCATTCCAGGCAAACAGATGTAGAATGAGCCATACAAAAGCAAAGCCCCTCACAAAATACCACCAAATTAGACCTCATATCTTAATGCATCAATTTTATTTGCACAGTGGCAAGTGTTTCCCAAAGGCAGACAGTTTTGAAGGCTGTGCTCACACAGACCATTTCCTATCATGAAAGTGACAGTATTCCAGAGAATTTTGGAAACTTGAATCTATTCCAAAGATTTCCAAAAGCTGGAAGCTTCAACAGTGTCCTGGCCAGGGAAAAGCCCAATGTTGTTCTGACTGCTGCAAGGGAGGATTCATCTCTGTTTGCTGAAAGCAGCTGGAATTTGTACCAAATAGTAAGAATTTGTACCATTCCCAGGATCACTGTTTTCCAGGGAAAAATCTAGTTCTCCAGAAGTTTCTGCTGGAACAAAATTATTTATTTACTTGGTTAATTAGTTTATGTCTGAATCTTTTTCACTGAGCCATTTGAGATACCATGAGTGAAGGGCACTTTAGAAAATAAATATTACTCTAATATATTTGTTGTCTGGTTTAGATCTTTTTCAGTCTAAATTTAAGAAAAGAAATCCAATGCCCCTGCCTGACTGTCAACACCTAGAGTGACAAAGGTGACTTTGTCCTTATTCTTATACAGGAGACTCTGTAGTTTATGAATTTTGGGTTCTGATTTTATTGTTATTGTTGCTGTGTAGAATAGCTCCCAAAAACCTGGAAGCACAGTATCAAAACCAGGAACAGGGCCAATCAGGCCTGTACAGAATCTATAGGGCTTTTCACTGCTCCCAGATTGGAAATTCCCATCTATATTCCAGTCCTTGATTATGTGATATCCTAACTTGAAAAACATTCTTTAAAATCCTCCTCTGCCTTTCCACCTCCCACTTTGGACTTCACTGTAATGAAAAGGTACCAGATCTGTGGCAGCTCTAGCTGCCTACAGGAAACGTGAGGGAGGAGTTGGTTTCCCTTACGCTCGAACTCACTGCTGGCTCATCTTTTGCCCCATAGGGACAGACTGCTCCTGTGCCTTCAATATTTCTTTCTTTAAGTATGTTCACCCTTCCTGCACCCCTTTGTTTTTAAGGGCTATTTCCCAAGCTACTCTCTGAATCAGCACCCTGGGTAATAATCAGAAGCTTGAATTTGTTCAGGGAGTGTCCTGGTAATATCCCATACTTGGGCCCCAGGGAGTTAGCAGACATCCCTGTGGGAAGGGTCCAGTAGACATACAGTGTCCTCAGTTCCCCGCAGAAGGGAGTCACCTACTACAACTTTTCCTCTTAATACCTGAGGCTGTGATCTATCTGACAGACAGAGTGCAACTGGGAGACCCTCCAGACAGGTTTTTTTCTCTAATGTCATCTGCCTGACCCTCTGGATCCAGGGCCTTGTACCTATTCTGTAAGGGCACCTGGGAGGGTGATGGGGGTTGGGAGGGGATTATTTTACCTCCCCTACTAGGGACCCATTTACATCTACTGGGTCTCCTACTTCTGCCAGATGACAAGAGGAGCAGGGCTCCTCTGACTCCTGCTGAGCTTCTCTCAGTGTTGGAAGGGTGTAACTCCATCAGTCTATTTCTCTTTCCCTCTCCCTAATACTCCTCAGCCTTTCCACTTCTTCCTTAAGCTCTGCCACTAGACTCACCATGGTGAGAAATACTTCTCTGCAGCAATTTTGTTCTGAGGAGTAGAGTTTCCCCATAGCCCCTCACTTTAAATCCTGTTATGCCAAATTTGTGACTGTGATGCTATGCAGCATTTTCTATCATGTTACAGAGGTCTCATCAGATCACAGTGAAAAACAGAGATTACTCCAGCGTTATCAGTTTGGGCCAAGGAAGGGATTACTTCCACAGGCTTTTAGGTTACATTGTTTTTCTTCTCCATTGCCTCTTACATATAAGTTGGGGGTTTTGATAAATGTGAATGCTACTTAAAAGAGTAGAGCAGGTACACAGTGTAAAAAGTGTCAGAAATACCTCCTTTTTTTAAACTAGTTTCATGTCATTTGTCATTTTTACTTTGCTGCCAGGAAAAGGTTTCTTCTTACTTTTCAGAAGGTGAGTGTGGCACTTGACCACAGTGTGAGCATTACTCTTGTACCAGGAGAGCATAGCAAGGGAGGGAGGTCATGGAGGTGTTACAGGAGAATATTGTCATCTTCAGAAACAGCAGCCTCTGATTGCTCCATTTGCCTTATTATAGTTTTATTTATATTTATCCAAGGATAAGGGAACAGCTTCTGATAAAATAAGTAATAATTCATGGGATGATGTCTCAAGATCACAGATAACAGTATATCTCCTCTGGATGTGGCAGTCATCCAGATATTGTTTGAGAATATCTGTCTTGTCCTGGGTATGCAGGGTAGAAAATTATATTGAAGAACTGCCTTAATCTAACCATGATTCTCATCAAAACTCTTATTGTAGCTTATAAAATTTTTATTTATGGACAAAAGAACTACAGGCATGTATCAATTTTTACTAAAGAGAGCTGTTTCCTTGTAAAATTAACAAACAAGCTGGCATCTTAGTCTCTGATGTATTTGATTTTTAGATCAGAGTGTTGAAACTTTCACCACAGAGAAGGCATTTTTGCTACTGTAAGAGTTAAGAAATCATCTCATATATATCCACACTGTCACCTTATTCTGAAAAATGAAAGATATTATTGCTTTAGGAATCAGTATTTGGTATTTTCTCTTGCTCCCCTGCTGAAATAAAAAAAAAAGCTGGTGAATTTGAGTACAGTGCCAGGTATCACAGCTGTTTCCCCGAGAACAGGACAAAGGGTTCTCAAAGACCCCAAGGCACACAAAACCTTCTCCAGCAGAACAGCTTGCACATGTTCCTACATACATATCTAGGTTTGTTTCCATCTGTGCAATGAAGATCAAAAGAACTGAGCAAATGTATACTTTAGAGTCCTCTGAAATAAATAGACCTTGTAAGAAAGAAGCATTTAAATGTTTTGCTCAGTTCAGGTTAGAGCTGATCAATCCTAGAGAAAGCAGAAGACTGGATTTTATTACAGTCACTTAAGTGCAAGCTAAATTGTGTGGGTTTGATGTTTTTAATTAGTGGGTTTATACGAAATTTAAAAAAAAATTGATTCATGACATAAACAATGCAACAGTAATAGAAGTATCACCTATGACCTCCTTTTTTATTGTCTCGGAAGTTGAGCAAGAACCTTTCTATATAAAACTATCTTTCTTTTTTATGGTCTAGTGGCACAGCAAAAAAAAGGTTAGTAAGAGAGCAATTCAAGATTTTGATGCAGAAAAATATCACTGTATTGCAGCCTACCCTAGGAATAGCTTTCTTCTATTTAAGGTAGCTCTTGGGACTGTCAAATATTTTTTTATATTTTTGTTTTAAGAGTTTGGACCAAAGTGATTTACAATAGTAATTTATGAAAAATATCTTTCTAGCCCCTGTCCTTATGCATCATTTGAAATTAAGTTTTAAGCATCTCTGTCAGAGTATTTTAATGGTCTGTTAGCACTGGGTTTACACTTTCAGAGCCAATGAGAGAAGAAATAAGTAAGAATCTTAATATAAATAAATGCTAAAATAAGGTTACCTAGGTCTTAAAAGCTGATGCAGTATGCTAAATTCTAAATGTTTCTCTCAAATCCACAGTGCAATTTAAATTCTACCTGCTTTTTACTGTATTAAATTCTTCGTTGTAAGAAAGTCTGGCCAGTGTTTTGCATTCGTCAGTTAAGTGTAATGGAATACAAGGAAGAATGGTTTCCTGCATGACAAAAAAATTAGAGCAATTCAGGATTCTGGAGTATATAGCTTTCTAATAAATTGTGCAACTATAATATTTCAGTAATATTTCTGGGTTTGTTACCTTGGTTACGTGGAAGATGGTGAGCACGGAGCAAATCACTTGGCTCAGCCACTGAGTCAATTATAAAAATTTTGATTTAGCAGAGGCAGAATTCTTTTAAGGGATTTCAGACTTAAATGGCATTGGACTGTGAATGTGGGAAGATTTCACATTTACTTTCTAGACATAAAAACCTGAAAATCTGTTACTGATCTGAGGAAGAGAGATGAGGTAGTGGAGAACAACACTTCAGGGTAATTTTTCTGATATTGGTCCCAGACCTGTAAAATTTTGCAGTTATGCAATCCAGCAGAAGACTTCAAAACCAGGCANTCTCCAGCTGAGAATAAATAAATGTGTTCCCTACCCAATGGGAATATACAGGTAATTTGCTTAACTTTTATCTGTATTCTTTCACAAAAAGCAATAGTAATTTCGATTTTCAATCAGCTGTCTTTTGCATGTAATCCTGGAAAGGGGAAGTACATGATTTTACAAGTTCAGTAAAATAATGGGCCAAGAAATGTGCACTTTGATTCATAAATTCATAGTGAAGTTCTCAGCTTTTCACTTAGTCTGCAGAAACCCTGTGCTGCCTTCCATTTCTTTCCTTTCCAGGATAAGCATAATATGCTCCACCCACCAACTCTCCTCCTTGGTTCATTTGCACATGGAAGAAGAAACAGGAGCCCTTTGGATC
>WEIT01019002.1:1292-30499 GCA_013389985.1 Dryoscopus gambensis | reverse complement strand
ATTTAATACGAATAACACAGTTGCCCTAAAACTGTCTCAGAGGAAACTCTGATAATCAAACTAAACTTTAATACTTGCTGGTTTTGCTACCTTCAGCTCTGACCAATTAATTTTGAAATTACTGACACCCATCCCACCAGATTTGTATGTTAGCAGAACTCTTTATTATTAGACTTAGAGATGTCATGCTACCAGCACTGCAGAGGCCATGAAGGTGCAGGGATATGTGAGAGGCCAAGCTAATAAAGAGAGACACGAAGCTTCCTTGGATAGCTGAGAAAAACAGACAAGCTTTACAGTTCACATGCCTTTCCCAGTCAGTGCTCCAACAGTCAAGCTGTGTGAGGGTGGTTCAAGCATTCAGTTCATATTGATGCCTGAAGTTGTTAAGCAGAATACTAGAGCCTGGTTGCTTGCAGCACTGGCTCCCTCCACCTGCTGTTTGCTTTGTCTCCTGCAATGACAAGATAAGCCACCACTGAAGTACATGTGCACATGAGCAGGGGGCAAATGTGGCAGCCAGTGCTTGTCTTTCATTGCAAAACACATTCAAATCCATGAAAGAAGATCACTATAAAAGATGTTGGTATTTATTTTGTGGTATTACTAATACAGCAGCTGCTAGACAGTATATGACATTGCTTGAAATGTTCTCAGTCGAAGTTGCTATTTGTTCTGAGGACTGATTGCTTGGATAAACCCTGTGAGAAGTTTGTGTGTGCGGTATGTGGGCAGGATGATCTGGGCAAAAATACTTGTTTCATAAAAGTGCCATTTGTTTGAATAGAACTATAAAGTATGCTAAAAGTATTTCATTGGATGTTTCAGGTCAAATAAACTGGCCAGGCTGTTAGCCTTGAAGTTAAACCTACATGAATAATACATTCAGAGTCATTTGAATGTTACTTCTTTTTCTCCTCGCAGGGTAACTAAAACTTATCCCACCTTCCTCAATTGCTTTTTGGAAGTATTCAGACGTTGTGTGATACAATTGAACTCTAAATTTTATGTGAGCATTTGACATTTATTCCAGTATGCTATTTCATTGTTAATGTCAGATGTCATATGGATTCCTTATCACTTTAAAACAAGTTAAGTATAAAAATGATTTATTGCGAAGAGTTTTGTCCTCTGTGGATGTAAACCCAACAGCTGTCAGCACTAGCACTTTTAATACAATATTTTTTTTAATGAAAATTTAAACCACTTCATCCTCACTTTGATATTCATGGATAGCATCAAAAACAAGGGACACAAATATAAATTTAGCTTGTAATGGGAATTACTGCAGAACTAGTGTCAGTGAATTATTACAGCCTTTTAGTAGTATTCAATCTTCCCCGCTGGATTGTCTGATTCAATATTTTGTCCATCATTTAAAAAAAGCAGCCACTGTATTCTGTTGGAACTTAGATTTTGTACTCTTCCAGCCCTAGCTGCCCTTCTTCCAGATGCTTCTACAATGGTGACAAATTAGAAAAGCAGGTCCTAACCTGAAGTGAGCAGATTTACCGGGTCTGTTATTCCACAAGTTTTCTCTTTTGAGTCCTTTAGAGTATTTTTCCTCATATCTCATGAATTTGCAAGTCTGTAAAATTCCCCCTATCTGTGGATCAGGTGAGGAATTTTATGTTTCCAGTGCTTAATGAGGGTATTGTGCACACAAACTGTCAGAATCTGCCACCGTTTACTTTGCCATTTACCGAAGGCTGGGTTAGAGCAGTGATTGCAAACCCCATTCACTACAAATTGCAACATTAAGTTCTGCGCTGTGTCACACTTCTGGGGCAAGATCTACCCTGGCCCATACACTCCACCAGGAGCAAAATTGTGTGTATGCCTTGATTCTTATGGATTTTCCTGAAATGGGATCAGCTGCAGGAGAGGTCTGGCCATTAAGACTTAAATAGTGCAGAGTTGAGTGACCTGCACACGGGTGGCAAATATGAAGTGAAGCTTTCAGGCTTCTCGTAAGATTGGATGGGTCAGCTTTGCCATAATACACTCAGTGAGAACATTGCAGCTCATTGTGGAACAGTAGTACCTAAACTGTACACTCCATAAACTGAGGTGGAATAAGGTGAAATAATGACATCTCTACTTCAAGTTATTGTCTGTGTTAAGTACCCATCAAAAATGCCTTTTGGAATGTGCTTTTCAGAAACCCAGGCCTGAAAATCTGCTGCAGGAACAGATTAATGTAAGAGCTCCAGTAGGCTCTCTTATTTTCCTGGTTGTAGATGTATGATTGTTTTCCGAGCTCCCAGGCTCAGCACAGGCAGGGGCCTTGGGACCTACTGTAGGACACACTGCTGTCAACTCAGAAATGCAAGTGGAAGCTCGAGTGACCTAATTTTTAAAAAAAATCTGGGAATGCTTGGGGAATGATAATGACTTTTAATGAAAATCTATTATTTCTGTCTAATTCCAAATCTGGTTTTAGGCAGGACCATCGACTCTGGAGTTTAAATGATCCCCCTGTGTTTTGCAGCTGGCCTTAAAGTGGCTGAGGTGAGATGTGCAGAGGTTCATAAAAGCAAACCAGAAAAGGGAGAAGTTGTGAGACAGCTGGTTGAGAGAACAAGGATGTTAGGGCTCTGGGTGACTTCAGAAAGTGGCCATCAGAAAAGAAGTATAAATGCAGCTATCAAGTGCACCATGCTGATTTATTCCTGCTCCCTGAAAAAGTAAGATGGCCTTAGATTCAGTATCGCCTTACTGCAACCCTGGTCTCAAATTAAAATTTCTAAATTTCTAGAAAACCTAAATGTTTGGAAGCTAGAGATGGTAGTAGATGTTGATTATTCATCAGACAAAATGTATAAATCCCTCTCATAATGTGAGAGGTCTTTTTAGGAAATCACAAAGCCTTTCAAAAAGGTGCTGGTGAAGTTCTGCTAGTTCATGCTAGCAGATGTGGCTCTTTAGTCCCTACAGGAGCCAGGACAGGTGGTAGATTTCCTCTAGAGGGTGTTAATCCCGAATAAGCTCTCCAGAGACATTACAAGAAGAGCCTTTGGTTTAGACAGGCAGCTTTCATAGCACCACAGAATCATTAAGGTTGCAAAAGATCTCTTAGATCATCAAGTCCCACTTTTAACTCAGTGTGCCATGTTCACCACTAAACCATGCCCCAAGGTCCAACATCCACACACTTTTTTGGACACTTCTAGAGCTTGTGATTCCACCATTTCCCTGGGCAGCCTGTTCCACTGTGTGACCACCCTTTCAGTGAAGAAACTTTTCCTGATGTCCAACCTCAACCTCCCCTGGCATACCTTGAGGCCATTTCCCTTGTCCTGTCACTTGTTACCAGGGAGAAGAGGCTGACCCCCACCTGGCTACACCCTCCTTTCAGGGAGTACTAGAGAGTTGTAAGGTAAACCTTGACCCTCCTTTTCTCCAGGCTAAACAGCCCCAGCTCCCTCAGCTGCTGCTCACAGAACTTGTGCTCCAGGCCCTTCACCAGCTCTATTGCCCTTCACTTGGACTCACTCCAGCACCTCAGTGTCTGTCCTGAAGGGCCCAGAACTGGACACAGGATTTAAGATGTGGCTTCGCCAGTGCCGATTACAGGGGCTGGTATGGGTATGTCTTGTAGTTCTATCCACCGTGAATTCAGCAAAGTAATGAACTGAGATTTGGGGGTTTTATTGAGGGTCTTTTTTGGAGGATGCAATTTCCATTTGTTGTGAGCTTTACAGCAAGGGAAGCTTTGCCTTTTTAAGCCCTGCTCAACACATGACAGAAACTCTACAAGCCCAAAGGATGTGACCCTGAATTCCTTCCCCTAGGTGCCCTGCCAGTGGGAGGTCTTGCTGCGCTGGACTCTGGCCATCACCGCCAGTTTGTGGGTGTCATCATTAATTGCTAACCTTAATAAAACCGAAAATACATTTGCACTTTCCTTTTCTTAGAAACCCAGATACGAGAGGCACTGACTTTCATAAAGTGCTTTGGCAGTATGCATTCCCTAGTTTATCCCATCAGATTGGACTACAGCTGTGTGGGACGTGCTGTACTTCCTCAAGGGCACTCTTTTACACAAGCCAACAATATCAAAACCTCGTGAGTAGCATGAGCCAGGGCTGCACATGATTTCAGACTGCACAACCATTTAACCAGCAAGTGCTGCAGCATCTCTGATTAAAAATGGTACATATAAAGCCTCTTCTGATATTTCTTTATGCATTATGGGGTTCCCTTATGAAATGCAGGTTGTCTCCCATGGGCACATATCACAGGGAGGAGTGGGTATCAGCAGTGGCTTTGAGCTAGCATCAATGCCCAAAGCAATATAGCTGTGATGACATAAGGTGCCCTAGCAGGTTAATTTATTCCACTTCTGCCAAGTTTTATGTTTGTGCTCTGAAGTTTGGACGCACTAGAATTCATCAGTGAAATATTCACAAGCATTCAGTAAGAGAAGAAAGTTTAGATTTTTTCAACCATACAGAAAGAAACGGCTAAACTTTTTTCTTTTTTTTCAAATGGGAAAAAAAGGCAAGTATGAAGGAATGAGGAAAAGAAAATAAATTTGAATAAGATCATTAAGGTCATTAATTCTGGCTAAATTTATAAGCAACTTGATCTGCTCCATTTTGACAATTATTTGGTTCTTTGTTAGTGTCAGTCCATATATGAAAAAATAGAAAATGCCCACTGCATTTAATATGGACACTGTGCTTAAGGCAACAAGGTAATTCTCTCCAGGTAGTTACTGCAGATCTATTTATCAGCAGTAGCAATCTCTGTGCAATTTCACATACAAGATCTTGGTTTACCTAATTGCTATCAGATGCTGCTGTCTGGAAAGAACACCTTCACTGTTTAGCCAGCAGTCCTCTAATCTGAGCAGCCCGAGGAAAATCAAGATTACTGGCTAATCTGCTAATCTTCTGCGTTGAAGGCATCTTCTAGACAGATTCAGGAAGCAAGGGTATTTCCAGACAAAACCAGTAAATATTTAACTAGAATCTTTGACATTATTGCAAGGAATTTATTCTGTATTATAGACTAACTTAAGAGGCGTTTAAGACTTGCAACTCTTGAGCACTCTTGATGGAACAGTTCCTGACCTCAGAGTGACAGTAACCCTTTGGGCTCCTGAATTTTTCACATTTACAAGTACTCTTGTCTCACTGTCTCAGTCCTCTACTTTTGTTTGGTTATTATAATTTTAAAAGAAAGCAGTCTTGCCACTAGAATGACATTAATAAATTGCTTCTTCAAAAAAGAAATTAGAAACTTTTTATTCAGACTTCACTGCTGTTTAAAAAATGCACAATGACTTGTTCATCAAAAACCTATTTAGTTCCTTTGTACATGGAAAGATGATAAAATGCATTCACAGCAGAAAAAGAAAGTGGCAAGATACAGATTAACTTGCTAGGGATGCGTAACACATTGCAAGTTATACAAGCAGTAAGTGGGAAAATACTGAGCTTTTATATGACATGTTCCGAGAAAAATATAGCTCACAAAGAAAGAGATTAAACATATAATTGAGATGACATAATACACTGAATAAATTTACCAAATTTGTAATATTCAGTAGAATAAAGAAAATGTAATATAATGTGAGCCAACCATACTGAATAGGATAAAACTCTTCATGAAACTGATATAAAAATCACTGCACCAATTCAAACTAATGAGTCAATAAGCAAAACAAAAGAATAACACTTGTACCAAGAATGTGAAAGATATTGAATCAAAAGGATCACAGGAAATAGGAATTCTGCAGTAAGAGATTTTGCTTTGAAAACTATAAAGGAGTGTTGATATTGAACAGTGTATCAGATGCATGAACTAAGTATTCCAATTTAACTAACTAAATCTAACATTAAAGCTAAACATAAACCTCAGTATGTAACCCAGCCAACTCACTCTAAAACTAACCCTAACCATAATCCTAACCCTAAACCTAACCCTAAACCCTAACCCTAAACCTAACCCTAAACCCTAACCCTAAGCCTAACCCTGTTCAGTATAGTTGATACCCATTATATTACATTTTTTTATTCATGGTACTCTGCCATGGCAATAAAAGATGTGTCTTTTGATACAGATTTAATGAGGGTTCTTACAATCTCAGATGGTCAGAAGGGTTTGTGTCCTACATAGTCTTGCTTTAGAAGGGGTGTGGATGCAATGTTCATAGAATTTAGGAGTAATTCAGTGACCATTTTTCTTTCCTCCTTGTTACACCGTTAATCTTGCAGTAATTACTTTCCCTGTCCTTACTAAGATTTCAGTTTTGTTCCCCACTTTGTTTATATTTTTACTCCTTGTAGGCTATTTGTCATTTCAACATTTTAGTAAAAATACCTGCAAGAAAATTTGCTGGTCAGTGTTGGTATTCATGGTTTTCATTCCTTGAAGATGGGCAAAAAATGTGCATGTGTTAGACAAGCAATTTTTCCCCCATTTATTTTAGAGCTACTATTACAGTACTAACTTCGTCTATCTAGATCTTCTAGTGCTGAAAAAACCTTGTGACCATCCCGCTTTTAGTAGCAAGGCACAGTCCTGGAGCACCGAACTTTTATCTACACCTTCAGCACCTCTATCACCACCAGAGCAGACTGTTTCTCCACCTTCAGCACCGACTTTTGTGAACATGGGGAGAAGGTTTAATTGTTCTGTGTCTCTGTTCTCCCACCTTTAATATGGAAAAATCAAACTATCAAAAGTTGTCTTGACATTTGAAATACAGGGATAAAAAATTCTGGAGAGAGACACGTTCAATTCTAATAAGACAGTACAATCCCAGTGTTTTGGAGAGACTGGCTTTTTAAAACATCCTTTAAAAATCTGAAGTTTTCCAGAGGGAGGCTGTGTGAGTTCTGTGGAAACTGACTATTCAAACTAATTTTATTTTTTTCTCCTTGTTGATAATTTCTGTACTTTCATTCTTTGCTGATACAGTCCATAGTATTTGGTGTGAAGACTTAAATTCATTGTCAGTGCCCTACAGTATAATCTGTAGTGTTCTGATATATAATCATTGTTGGAAATAATCTAGAGGAAAGACTTTGATTTATACCTTGGTGTGGAATTTAGTAAGATTCAATCATAAACGATTTCTGAAACTTAAAAAAAATCCCAAGGGCAATATACTTCAATGGAGGCTCCTGGAAATGGCTTATAATTAATGTAGTCCTTAAACCATTATGGGAAAGGCCACTACCAAAACGAGAACATTTTGATATCATTGTTATATGACTGTTACCTTGTTTACTGCAGAAGAAGTTGAGAGTGAGAAGGGTGACTGAATGAGTGAGAAGTGCTTTTGCCACAGTCACACAATTAAATTTCACATCACAGCAGAACCAGATCTAGAATTTCTGGCACAGTGTCTTTCAGGCTAGAAAGCTGCTATAAACTTAAGACCTCCTACCATGATCTAATTTCAGACAGCTGTGTTAGTTTAAGACTTCACTATTTTTTGTTGTGGAATGTGATAAAATGGAGGTGGTATATTGAACACCACAGAAAAATGACTCAAATTTAAGTATTTTCAGATAAAACAATATTTTACATATGAAAAGACAGTTACATACTTAGGCCATTTCCTCTTGACTTTTGTCTACTATATTTGCACATAATATTTGCACTATAATGTTTAAACCTTACAGAGTATTCACCTTCTCTAGGATACATATTTGAATAAATATATTAATGTTCATAACAGAAAGAACCCTCTCTTGATAGAAGAATTTTCTTTTCTCTCATGATTAAATCCAGGAAATAATTTGATATGACAGAGAAATTTAACAAAAGAAAATTTACTTAAAAAAGAAAATTCTCTTCTCCCATGAAGAGCCTGAGGCTAAAATGTTTGTCAAGTTTAAAACTCAGGGTCTGGAGCAGGTCAGATCTGGAGTAGATTAGGAAGAGTGTCAACGAATGAAACCAAGCACAATTGCTTCTTGTTTAAAGAGTGGTAGCCCTTTGGCTGAAGCCTCTGTGTAGTTCCTGACAGCTTGTGCACAAGAATACATTTTCTGAATAAACAAATTACACAACAAAATTACTTATGATTGCTCATAAGTGATTTCTGCTCTGAATGCAAAATGGGTGTGTTTCTTTCTCGAAACAGTCATGCTATTATTGCAAGCTTGGTTGCTTCCTTATTCATTACTGCTTGCTTTCTGTCCTTTTTGGATTCACGTATTTTGAAGTGTTCAATGACCAACACTAAAGCAGAAGATGAATATGCTAATATCAGCCTAAACAACCTGGAATCATTAATTTTGAACTTGGCCCTTGGATATGAGCCAACATCGCATATGAAACAATGGTTTATCAAGGAAACTAAAACAACAGGTTCTCGAAGTTAAATGGTTAAGATATAGGGCCCACAGCTACAGCAGTTCTCCATTCAGGCTTTATTTGAACTAATTATACAGATAAAAAGCAAACTACAGTAGAATCAGTCAATCAAGGACAAAATATAGATTTTATCAGGTTAAAGTGTCTTATTTACATGGAGATTTTCCTGACTTACATTCATGCCCCTTGAAAATTTTGGTTGTGTAGGAGAAAGTGGTGGAAATGCTGAAATTTATACGAACAAAAATGAAGTTTTGTAAAATTTTTTTTAAAAAAGTAAAAAATTTCCTTCATGTAGAAAAAGAGAGATTTTTATACAGATAGATAAGTATGGTACAATTTATCTTCAAGAATCGGGAATATGCCTTACAAGTAACAAAGAAACAAAATGCACGTTTATGTACAAATAAAAAACATTATATGGATATAATATTCCATCTTACTACTAAGATTTTTTTTTTGGGCCCAAGGATTTTCAGAGGAAAATGCAATGACTTTTAGGAGGAGTTCTTAGTATTTCCTGGAATTTCATTAAATGCTTTCTTGTAATTCCCCATTCTCTACAAAAAACCCCAAAATATCAAAACCAATCAAAACAAAAAAGAATTAAGAATTTTAACTATGAATTAAGGATCCATGATAAGGACAGGAAATAGTTGCTAAAGGTCTCAAATAGCAATATTGCAGAAGATTGATTTGCTGGTCACGCAGAATGAGTAATAGGGAGACATCTTCTGTCAGTGGCACAGAAAAAAGTGACCCTCTTACAAATTACAGAGACTTGTTTATGCTTACTAAAATTATAAGTTAGAGACAAGAAACATCCTATGTGTTCAACTTTATGCACATCTATCTGAATTCAAATATGCACAGTGGCTTCTACTAAAAATAATAAAAATGTTAGGCTTTCACACCTGGCATAGTAAACACTGAGAGAATTGTATAGGGTACCATGAAATTAAATGTTTTGTGGTGAGTAGAGGCTTCCCCATGTAACTACTGGATTCTGCTGTCCCTTCATCTAAACAACAGAAAAAACCTGACAAAGTAACATGGAACTTCCAGAAAAATTATCCAAGATTTCATATCAAGCTGCATTTAGCGTGATCATTTTGTAATTATATATAAGCACCAGTGAGTCAGGAGTTGTAAGCAGACATTATTTTCATTTCTGAATTAGAATACCTTCACTTACAGAAACTAATGCCAGTCACCAGTGCAAAATGTTGATGCAAACCAATGTGGTTTGCAAGGTGTTTCATGTTTGTCGTTATGATAAAAAAACCTTTCTGCAATATCTAGCAAGTTTCAAATCCTGAATCCTGTTTTAATACTACCTTTGATGTCAAGTCACTGAGCATCCCTACTTCTATTTATCTATAAACTTAAGTCTTTCTTATTAAATTCTTATTAATTTCTTATTTTTGAGGAACCATTGAGAAAAAATTAGATTCATTTAAAATTGAATGAAATTTAGTAGTAGAAAGTACTAGTCTTGTTAATAATGAAGATAACCTCTGTCATATGGACCTCCAGTGTCTGCTTATAAGAAAATAGAGGAAAAAAAATTGGCATAGGTTAGCTAATTGGAGCTGCAAGTCCTGTATTTGTTGTGGCTATGAAGAAAAAACAAACATCATCCCAAGATATATCCAGAGAGGCATCTTCTGGAAAAGATAGCCTGTGGAAGCCTTCGTCCAGAAAATTATATGCAGTTCTGCTCACTTATTTTTTAGGTGCATTTGTTCAAATAAAATACAGATATAAAGGAGGCCTGCAGTGACAATCAAGGAGACGGAGAGACTGTTAGAAAAAATGAGGAAAAAAAAGGCTTGGCTTGTATACCCTAGCAAAGTGAAGACTGAGAAGAAATAACAGTTGTTCTCTATAAAAGCATTGGGGTGGTGCATTTTACCAGAGAGAGAATACCTATTAAACTTGTCATGAAACACTTAGGCGGGAGATTAGAATAGAATTTCTAACCACCAGAAGTACAAGACTCTAAAAGAGGATCCCAGTAGGAGTAGTGTAGGTAGGCATTGTAACCACTTTTTGATTCCTTCATTAAAAGGACTACATGACATGCAACAGTAAGAGATTGATACACTTTTATGCTGTCAGATATGTAAAATTAACATTATAATTCCACCTAAATTTCAGTTATAAAAACTACTTTTTAGTGACAGAAAAGAATGTACTTTGAGTAATGAAGGAAAATTAAAGAATGCACATGGTTTTAAGGGGGGAAAAAGTGAGAAGAACTGCATACGACTTTCTAGGTGAATGCTTTCATAGACTACTTGATATTTTCTAGAAAATATGTCTCTGGATACATCTTGGGATTGTGTATTCAATAGAATTTTCATTAGTTTCATAGAAACTAATGGTTTGGGTTTAAAGGGACCTTAAAGATCATCTAATTTCAACCCCTCTTCTAGTGGAAGGGCGGGGTCTCCTTCAACTAGACCAGGGTGATCAAAGCCTCATCCATCCTGGCCTTGAATACTTCAAGGGATGGGACATTCACAAGGTCTCTGGTCAATCTGTTCCAGTGTGTCACCACCATTACAGTGAAGAATTTCTTCATGGTATTTAATCTAAATCTCTCCTCCTTTAATTTAATTTAATTTACCCCTTTGTCCTATCCCCTTGTAAAAAGTCCTTCTTCAGGTCTCATGTAGGCTTCCTTTAGGTACTGAAAGGCTGCTGTAAGGTTTCCCCACGCCCTTCCTTTCTCCAAACTGAACAACTTGAACTCTTTCATTGTGTCTGCATAGAAGAGGCCCTCTGATTATCACTGTGGGCTCCTCTGGACCAGTTCCAACAGGCCCTCATCTTTTTTGTGCTGAGGGCCCTAGAGCTGGACACAGCACTCCAGATGTGGTCTCATCAGAGTGGAGTAGAGGGGCAGAATCCCTTTCCTCACCCTGCTGGCCACACTGCTTTGGATTCATCCCAGAATGCGGTTGTCCTTCTGGACTGCAAGATCAAATTGCTGGTTCAAGTCCAGTTTATTATCCTTCAGAAGCCCCAAGTCTTTCTCTGCAGGACTGCTCTCAATGAATTCTTCTCCCAGTCCATGCTTATGTCTGGGTTTACCCCAACTCAGGTGCATCACCTTGTACTTGGAGAACATTTAGAAGTTCTCATGGGCCCACTTCTAATATGTGTCCAGCTTCCTTGTCCTTTCTTCACAGTCACAAATAATACGAACAAATGGTTTCCAATTAGCTAACCTAGATTAGGGTTTCTTCTTTCCTCTTCTTTTTTATTACCAGATGCAGTTTGTTGCTTTTTTATGCTTTCAATGAGAAAGGCATTATGATGCAATCAACTCTCTGAAGACTATGATTACAATAAGGCATGGAGAATATTTTAAAACAACACATTATTGGATCCATTCATATAACTTGGAATTGTTTTATTTAGAATTTTTCTGGAATGGAATATAAAATAACAAGAAATTAGTTCAATGCCAGTATTTGTATGTGGTGTTTGAGAGTGATTGTATCCATCCTTGTGCATGGATATTAGCTAATTGAGTGGCGTTCAGTCCAGTCAGCCTGAGCTAATCTTGGTGAGCTGTAGGAAGTAACTGTATATACTGTATATATGTAGTGACTCTACCTCATCTTATTCGCTGTTTCTGTTTTTCATCATTTATGTTTAACAAATACTCTAGTGTTGAGGCCAGGCTGCTGTGAAATTATCACATTCCAGTATTGCTGGGAAAATCTATTCCCATCTTTGGCGTACAAATGTCCTTGTTCTACTTCGAACACAGACAGAGCTTTTTCCATTTTGAGATAGATTGTTTGCACATATTATGAGCCTTCGAATTTAAATCAATCCAGAACTCATAGCTGGTACAGAATGTGACACCTGACGCTTAACCACTGCCTTTTGGCAGCATACAGGCCAAACTGAATTCTCACAAATGTCCATGTGAGTTTCCAGATGCAGCTGAAGATACAGATTATTTTTCAAGAATGAATGGAACCTACATACTTCAGTTTTATGCCCTCTAACATCCTGCCACAGGTCTGCCCAGTGGAAGCATTTGAGCTGGATCAAGAAAATAGAAAAAAAGCGTAAGTGAAAAAAGAAAGAGAAAGAACAAGTAAAGGTAATTTTTTTTTTCTTTCAGGAACTTTCAGCTTTGAACTTAGTTTTTTCATTTTCTGATCCCTATTTAAAAAAAAAAATTAGTTTTCTTGTGTGTTCATGAGAACATTAACCTCTTTACCCAGAATGTGAAAAAAGCAAAACATTAAAAAATGGCATTTGTAAAAAATGCAAACATTGTTGGATTTTATTTTTATTGTAGAGGTGCTTTGCTGGTATGAGAGTATAGAAGCAACATTTAAATACCAGGTTAAAAACTGGGATACATACTCTGGTTTTCTATGTCAGATTTTACAACAGAAAAATATGTGGCTGCTTGAATTTTAGTAGGTAATGTGTGACTGAATCCCTGGAGACCCAAACTATCACTTCTGTTCTCCAGAATACAAGATTTCAGTCATAACTTATTTTCCTCAAGATCCCCGCCATCTGTACTAAAAACATCTATTTATTACACTCAGGATATGAAAGATATGTATAAAAATCTAATGTCAAGGTTTCTTCTGTTTGTTTTTAATTCCAAAGAAAGGCTCTCATTCTTTCTTGCGTGGGGATTTTGAGGAAGATGACAAATAAATTACAAAGCTTGAGAAAATTGCTTCCAGACAACACTAGAAAAGAACAAAAAGCCACTGAAACCATTTGACTCAGCCTTGGTTTCTTCCAACCTTAAAAAAAAAAACAATCCATCTGGTCTCAGAAACAGACAATTAACTTTAGAATGAACTGAGATCGTGATGAATAAAATACAGGTTAAATGAAAAATCTTTGCTTGTGTTCCTACGGGTGAAAAATACAGACACCTAATTGCGACCTTCCAATACCCTTCAGGGGCTTACAAGAGAGCTGGAGAGGGACTTTTTACTGTCCCTCTGTCATGAAGTGACAGGACAAAGGGGAATGTCTCCAAACTGAAAGAGAGTAGGTATAGGTTAGATATTAGGCAGAAATTCTTTATTTTGAGGGGGGTTAGGAACTGGAACATGTTGCCCAGAGAAGCTGTGGGTGCCCCATCCCTGGAAGTGTTCAAGGCCAGGTTGAATGGGGCTTTGAGCAGCCTGATCTAGTGAAAGCTATCCCAGTTGGTGGCTAGGGAGTTAGAACTAAATGATCTTCAAGGTCTCTTCCAGCACAAACTGTTCTATGATCCTATGATTGGAATCAAAGTTGAGGAGTTTGGGTGTTCTTAAAAGTGTTTATAATCAGGTCTTATATGAAAAAATATTGTAGAGAAACACCCAACATGGTGGTACACTTTTCTGTCTGTGGACAGCTCTGCTATTCTCTCTCACAATTGTCTCTTCATATGTTTTGTGTTGGCAGATCTGCATTGCAAAACTTAAAAATTGCATCAGGGCATCATTAGATCATGTAACGAAAGTAACAAAATAAGTAACAGAGGAAGGGTTGCACATCTCCTTGCTGCACTACTGTCCCTTGGCTTCCTCCTGTCATGACCTAAAATACTAAATACATCTAGTTAACAGGTTGCCAACAGTGTCTAGCAGATGGGAGTCAGAACTTTCCAGAGATGCTTCAGAACTGCACAGCAGAGAGACTTCAGGAGAGGGTGATCATATCAAGAAAGGCATTAGTACGTTCCATATTTCAGTGACAGCCTCTTGAGAGAAATTGCATTAACATTTACTGCAAAAATATTGATATGTTTTAACTAATCATGCTGAACATAGTACAAAATATGTATGTATGAGAAAGTGCCCACCCTGCACAATCCACAACATAGGTTCCAAAGGCTATTGGAAGGGCATCATTCTTGGAAGCTGGATGCACAGTGAAGTGAAAGGACTTGCCCAAGTAGCTGATCAGGGATACCACCAGGAATACAACTGCCTAATCCCGCTCTCCAATGCTACTGAAATATGGGACCAGCAATTGTCTAAAACCTGCTTTTGCTTATTAATGAAATTGTAAGAAGCTGTCTTACTCTGAACATGTTCCAGTTTATAAAAGCACCGATTTGTCTTGGGGGATTTGATTGCAATTTTCAAGTATAAAATTCAAACTCTTGCCACATTTAAAATAAATGAACTTGCAAATGAAAAATGTATGTTCTCTCCTTACTAAGCTGCAAAGGCAAATGAAAAATGGAAGGTTTTCTTTTTAGCCAATTCTTCTCAAACCAGAAATAAGCCCCAAAGAGAAACAGCAGGGTTGGTTCTTACAAAAGCGAGGGCCTGAGGCAAAGCTAGAGCCCAGTAGTGCTGCTTTCATCTGGTTCAGCTCAGGCAAAGAGACACACTACTCAGCTGAGGAATGCAAGGCCCTTGCCACCGGGTCAAGTCCTGGGAGGGGAGCGTGGCCAGTGCCCTTTCACTCCGCTTTAACAATGCAGTGGAAAAAAAGACATCCACCCATGGACTTGCACGCACGAGCCTGTCACACACGTGCACAAAGAGTATGTGCATGTACATGGTCTTCTCAGCGTTTGCCAAGCCACCTAGCCTGCTTCACTTTCCTCTTGGGTTTTTTTATGTAATCCAACTAAGGCAGACTTCTCTGAGCTGGAAAGGAAGCATCAATAATGAGAGTTTCTGTCTCACTGGAACAACACCTGACAGCTTTGTATGAATTGCCTGTGCTGCTTGGTAGCCACTCCTTCTTCACAAGCACATTCTTTTGGCATTATTTCCATTGTTACGAATTTTTAATCATCCTTCATTACCATCTGAAGTGAACTGACATTAGTTTTGGCAGAAAAAACAACAAGGCAGAAAAAACACAGTTCAAGTAAACCTATTCAAACCTTCAAAAATGAAAAAACCACCACATTTTACAGGAGAGGTTCAGATTTGATATTTGAAAAGAAAAGTCACTGAAAGGGTATTTACGCATTGGAATAAATTGTCTAGGGAGGTGGCGGAGTCATTGTCTCTGTAAGTATTCAAGAGGTGCCTGAATGTGGCTTTTGGGGATGGGGTTTAGGAGTGATTATGGTGGTTCTGGCTTGATGGTTGGACTAGATTTGAAGACCTTTTCTGGCCTTGATGCTTGTGTGATTCTGTGATGTGTAAGAAACAGTTTTATAGTTTACTTTGTGATCATAGAGACACACATCATATAAATCACTGAAGCTGCAATGGGGATATGACAAGAGCAGTGCCAAATGACACTGGGATGCTGTTAACCATGATTCTCATCCAAGCCTATGGTTATTTTTGAGCTGTGTGATTTACCCTGAAAGAATCCTTAAATCAGGTTATTTATCTGAGTTCTCTGGAGTGCTCTACTGCAGTGGGGCACTTAGAAACTTGGGCCTACATTTTGTTGAAAAGTCTCATGGCTTTCTGGCCAAGAATTCTTAGGGGAAAACCCTGAAGATGCAGATGAGGACTCTGTTCCTGGCTATCAGTGGCAATAAATCAGCAAATGCAAGGTCAGAAATAAGATATTTGGATTAAGTGAGTTTGATACCTGATTCTGTGAAATCTTGTTTCCCAAAACAAATACGCACACTTATTTCCTTAGGCAGAAGATTCGTATCCTCTCAGCCCCATCTCCTTTATTTCACCAGCTCTTCTCCCTGCTTGTGTGGTCAATGAATACCATATCGCTCATTATTTTGATTCTCCCTAACGCATGAAAACTTCTTATTTTGGTTTAATTTTCGTTCAGGAGTTTAATAACCCTCCTGGAAAGCAGCAGAGTACAAAACTGATGCTTTGTGACTGTGCTTTGCATAGTCACTCTATTTGGAGGCTACACCAGAGCAGCTGTACTAGAATGCAAGTGCTCATTCCCACCACAGCTCACTAGAGCTGGAAGCAAGCTGTTGGCCATGCCTTTCCCTTGCCTTCCCTTTGCCACTCAGTGTATGCCTTGGTATCAGCACAGCAGCCATTTTGACTAAAGGAGGGATGGAGTCAAGATTACCAGCAGTCTCAAGAGGATATTGCTGTAGACTTCCAGGATCTCCTGGTATTTGGTATTAATGCATGTTTCTGAAGCCCTCACTTTCTTCTTGGCTGTTTTTGACCAGTTCTTACTGACTCCAAGTGAATGGATAATCACACCAAATAGCAGTGTTGAGGACAGAGTGTATACCATTCCAAACAAAGAGTCATACACCTGTCATTAATTTTGTTAGGATGACAGAGCACTGTATACATTTTTAGAAGTAGTGGGTATCTAGGTTTTGCGCATAGTCACTGGCTTATCTCACAAGACACGAGAGCAAAAAACAAAGCTGGTTTTCATGTCATCACATTATAGCAGCCAGCACAGCAATTCCCACCTTCTGATAAAATGCAGCCCATAGGTATTCTTTCACTTCTGGCTTGCATTTGACAAATTCTTTAAACCAGACAGTGCCACTAAGTCATCTGCTTTGACTTCCTGCATACTATTTCATTCTCTAACTCCAGTAACGAGATGGTGTTATGGTAAAGCATATGTTCTTAAAGAGACACTCAGATATAATTTGAAGACATCAAGAGAGCAATTCAGTTACTTTCTGTTGTAGGTTGCTGCAAAATGACTCAGTAAAATTAAATATTTACTCATTGCAATACCTATGAAATTCTGGCCTGGGCTCAAACCTCATTATGACAAGTTTCACAGGCACGTAGTACAAAAAGACTGGATGGATTGCCGGATGGCGCAATTATTCAAAGAAGTGCTAATCCCTTTCTTTTGGCTAGACTCCTATCCAAATCAACTCTGAATTCTCTTGCAGGCTGTCTTTCTGGACTTACTTATTTCTGTTGATTTAGCCCACAAATTCAAGTTTTAGTAATTCATTATTTTGTTGCCAAATTGTACAGTGTTATAACATTTTTTGTCCAGAGCTACAGATTACATTTTGGGTAAACCAAGCTGTAATATGGAAATAATTTTCTGTATCTGTACTTACACAGCTGGGTCTGCAGAACCTGATATTTGAAAGAATTCAGTGAAATAGATATAGGTGATTGTGTTTCTGGTAAATAAAAGCTAATGAGTTGAGTGTACAGTTCAACCAGACAGTGCCAATCATAACACTTAAAACACTTTCAAGTTCTTCGGGATACAATGTGCTTGTGTTTGGATGGAGTATAAGTGGGAAAAACGAGGAAATCAAACAAAGCAGAAATGTATATTACCTTTCCTAACTTTTCAACACCCATATGTTTTACGCTACAAGTATTTTTGCCTCTTCTCCACAGCAATCGCTGTATTTTGAATATATAGTCAGTCACAACCCCCTCATCTGCTGTTCATATTTCTCAGATCTAACTTTGTTGCTTCACTGTATGTGAGCTATTTCATGACTGTTACATTTTTTGCAAAGGGAGGTAACACTACAGTGAAATGAGTAGTTTGTAGGAATGGAAATTTGTAGAAATTTCTTTATAAATTTAAAAAATACTGTGAAGATTTTCTTAGACAAAAAAAAAAATTATATGGCAGTTGCAATGGAAAATGAAACAAAAACGATTTTGCTCTTTTAGCTCTTACCTGGACCTTGGAGGTCTTCCCACTTTGCCTTTCAGCATTTGTCATATTGAGTATCATCCCCAAATGATTGAACAAACCTGTTTCAAGACCTCTTTTTAGTTTTGAAAAACCTAGATTTTGAAACCTCTGAATGTTTGCTTCAAAAATGAAATAAAGTTTCTGTGCAGTTTATTGGGAAAGAAAAATTTTGCCAAATGCCTCCTATTTTTCTCAGTCAGTTACTTAATATGGGTTTTGATCTGTGCCATGGGCTGCCCTCAACCTTCTCCTTGCTTTGAATTTTTAAAAGAAGAATTAATTTAGTTATGTGGTAATGCCTGCTGAGTGTGAAGTATTTACTGATGGAAATCTGAACTAGCGAAGGTTTAAATCCTACTGGAGCAAGAATATAGCCAACGACATTCACATAAAGGGATACTTTTTATAATACAACTATCATTTTTAGTAAAGACTAGCATCTAAAAGTCTTAACTTGTGCTAAAAGTTAGGCTTAGATGGACACATTTCGGGAGTCAAATTGGAAACATTTGATAAGCCTCCTTGGCTTAAACATGCAAAGGAAGGCAATTCTCTGTTGACTGTTTTTGACATGTGTATTCATGTTACGATGTGTTTTTATATTGCAGGTGCTTAAGTCAGACCTTGTTTCGCCTTAGATATTCCTGGAAGGTGCTGTTCTTCCTGCACATGCCCATGTCCCTTGTATCATCTAAGCTACTCAGCTGAATCAGAACACTTAGACAGTGGAGAGAAACATTTTTGACAAAACACAACTCTTCCTATATTATCTCCTCTTTTTTTGCCAAAATAAAATGCTTTTTATATTATTTCATTCATGGATTTTGGGGTGGAGTTCTTTTGTTTTGTTCTGTTTCTTACTAATTTTTCCAGCTCTGTAAACAATATGAAGGTCGCACTCAGCTCTGACCCCACAGTACCTTCTGTGCACTTTTTGCTTGTGGTAACCTGAAACATCCATTCATGTTAATTAATATTTTACCTCCATATTTCTATCATGACCTTGCCAGTTTCTGGAGATAGTTTCATCTTTCGTCATCACCATCTTTTAGCTCGCGTATTTTAGCCACAGACTCACGTTTAGGTTTTGAACAGAAGTTGCTTTTCTTTTAATTTCTGGGTACAGAGTGTGATCTGTACAAGCATAAGAATTTCTTGGCTAAACAAGGTTTTCTTTTGAATCTAGATAGGCAATAGGCTTTCAAACTGCCAAGAGGCTTTGGCACTCAAGCTGACTATTAATCAGTCCTTGCTGTCAGTTCTGGAAAAGACTGATGACCTCAGCTCTGAGGGTATCAGGTCTTCTAAACTGACTTAGAAAAATACTCTTGCACCTTCATTCTCCTTCTGTTTTCCAGGTAGATAAGAGGGCAGTTCCCTTTGTTCTGGGTCACCTGCAGAAGAAGTTTAGACAGAGCTCTGAAGAGGAATGCAGAAGAACCACAGTCATTTAAAGTAAGTTTTCTTTCTCCTTCGCTACTCATCCATATGCATTAACACTGTGGGTGATTCCTTGCACTTCAGATACTTGCTAATTATCTAAAGGTAAAACTCCTGTTACAGCTTCTTCTGAAAGACAGGGTGGGGGGACAGGAGTCAAAACACTCATTATTGTGGAGATCCAGAAACTGTATTCCTACGCTTTAACAATGCCGGAGAAGAGATGAGAAAGGGGGCTAAGGTTCTGTTCTGAGTAAAGGGAGAAAATAACTCACAAAAGTCTTTGGTGAACTCTAGCAGTGTGGGAACTGCTCAGGTCTTCAAACTAGTTCTAATCCATACTAAGAGCAGCAGCAAGGATGGGCATGAAGTGATATGAGCTGAAGCTCTTCCTTGAGTAAGAATGTTTTACATAACCCCTCAAGGCTCATAGCATAATACTGCTAGGTACAATTTACAATTGGGGTTTTTTGTTTCCTTCACTTTTGTGAGTTTCCAGTTTTGAAACCAAGAACTTTAGCTTTTGCTTTCCTTGATTAAACTTTAGTTTTTCCTTCTAAGCTTGTGTGGTGAAAAGCCTGACTCCGGTCAAAAATTCAAAGAAAACCAGTTCTCTAGAGAGTAACTAATCCAGTAAAACTGTTTGTGCAGGCAACAGCCTTTCTCCTGCAATAATCTGAGATATGACTTTCAGCAAAGTAAAGGACAAGTTTGAAAGTGCAATGAGCAAGTATTCAGGTTTAGTGATAGAAAGACAATGTAGAGCTACAGGTACACATCAGATCATCAATGTACTAGTTCTTAAAATTAAAGTAACATGTTGTTGAAAATTTCTCCCCAAATCTTCATGAATATTTGAAAACAACCTATTAAATCTCATGGTTTTGGAAAACAGAAGTAAACTTTAGAATCGGGCAATGTTGATGAATTACCAGAAAGATTATGTTGTCAGTCTTCTGAAAAATGCCCTGGTAACAAGCTCTAGTGTTGTTTTTCGACTATTGAGTAATCAGTTTTCTTTCGCAGGTCCAGTATTATCTCATTACCATTATTCCTAAAATAATCTGCCATTAGGAATGCAAAATAGCTGAATTCCAATTTTTCTTAGGTCCTATGGTCCTTCAAGACAGAATTTAGCATATTGCTGTGAGTGCATTACTACTTTGATTAGGATTTGCTACTATACTCTTATTAGGAAAAAGGCTATGTTAGACTGAGGCCACAAGTGATCTGATTCCAATGACCACCAAATTAAAGGTCAACTTGAAGAGCAGGGATCAAATTTGTTTCCTTATAGTCTACTTCAGAAATCTATGAAAATGTTGTGTGTGTTTGTTAACATCTGTTGCACAGGATTTTTTAATCCACTTGATAAAGAAGAGCAAATATCCCCCTTTGTTCTCTTGCTTGACACATACAGGTTAGTTTAAATTCAGCAAATCATACTGAAAATCCTTAATTTAGTAGTTTTGTCTATGGTCTGATTGAAAAAAATTTGAGTGGTTGGGGAAAGTTAAAAACAGCTAATAAAAATTATCAAACTTTTGTAATTCCACCTTTCTCTCCTAGTAAACAAATGTTTGGCATTTTTAAAGTTTAGGCAGGATAGAATGCTTGCAAACCTAATTTATTGATCATGCATAGATACTAAATATTGGGCAGCTGAGAAATTCTGGTGCAGAATATTTGATTTTCAAGAACTCTCTCCAAGATCCAATGAGCCACTACAACACTTCTGTTTGTGACACTGAATGTAGTTTTGAGCACTGTACAGATGACTTAGCTCTAATTCAGATTTTAAGCCTTTTGATGGTAGCCAGTCTTCCACAGAGTCTCTAATAACCTGCTGTTTGATGCAGCTGCCCTTTGAACTGCTTAGCATCATCATTTCCTATTCCTCTAAACATAATCCTAAAAGCAGCTTAATAACAACTATGTTAGCAGAACACTGTGGTTATCTGTGTCCTGATATTCCAGCCTGGCATTACTCAATACTTATGCTTCTCTACTATCTCAACACTGAATTTGCTGAAATCTAGAAGCAGAACCACTCTGCTATCTTCCTGTCATACTTTCTTTTATGTAAGCTACGAAAGTCTCCAAACTCTAATATTACTTATGACATTAGCACAAAAGCAAGCACCGTTGGAGAAGATGGCTCAGGAAGTCGGGAACATCAGGATACTGGATAAAGGAAGCATGAAAAAGATCAATCCCAACCAATGTTTCTTGCAGGATAAGAATCCTTTCTCCAAATTCTACCAAAAATCACCAGCTGCCAGTGACTTTGTGGGTTGAAACAAACACTGAAGCCTTCTCTACATTCTTAGGAATGGTTCTCTCATCTGTTTCCTCCAGAGGTCAGCTTTGAATCTGTAGGCAATGCTGCAGGCAAGTAGCTTGGTCCTCTCAGGAATATCCCAGTCTTTACTCATGCTCCTTACTCTTTCTCTTGTTGTCTTTTCCACTCTGCATTTTAAAAGTTCTGCAGAGCTGAGCCTGCTCTTGAGAAAACAAGCAATTCCCCCCTTCCTTCTCCTTTCCCGAAGTTTCAATTTTATTTAGAGTACAGCAGCCAGAGTGAGGTAAACATGAAACCTTCTTCTTGGTTACCATTAATGCAACCTCTTTAAGAAAACAGAAAATATACACTAGGTTCATGCAACAAGCTGGAAACAATCTACCATTTGTAGCCACAGAACTATAGGAGGAAAGAGTTCCAAAGTTAGACACTTTTTATTAACAACTTGGATTTAAGGAGACCTTATTGCACTATATAGAAATTGAGCTTTGTCCACTATTGTTTCACCAGTTCCAGGAAATAATGGTTTGTGCCTTTCAGCATGTAAGACACCTATTCTTATATCTAAATACATTTTTCTTGGGTTTCACAATGGACAGAGCTTATTATTAAATAAAAGCCATTCCATTTAGGTTTCTTACAACAACACTGGTCCTCAACAAGGTGTTATGGGTTGCATGAGGTTATTTTACATGGATTGTAGTGAACCTGTGTTCTGTTGTGCGGTCAACTCCTTGAACACAGAACTAGCAATATTCATCTGAACAATTTCTAACTATTTTAAATCACCTGAGGATTATCAAACCTGAGGATTTCCTATTCCTGCCATTGGACAAATAACATACTAGGGAAATTGTTCTTCCGGTGTTTGTCTCTGATACTCTCTGCTAATCTGTAAATTCTCTAATTCAGAATCTGTAATTTTGAATGTGCTTCTACAGTATCTGGCTCCTGCCTTCATTAGGGTATTTAAATACCAAGAACTAATATAGTTGAAGTGTCTTATTCTGCAAATGCAGAATTTCATAGAAGGAGTCGGATTTATTTTGTTTGCAAATCTGGATTTTAGGGAGCAGAAAGTAATGTTTGTTTTTCCCAAACATGGGAAGCAGGACAGTGTGGACATACGTTGTTACTAATTTTAACTTTGCTAGCCAATTTTAAGAAAATCTGTGATTCCTATGGATTAGACAGAATCTTGCTTACCTCTACAAACAAGTGAATAAATTGAACTGATTGCATTAATTTCTATAGTGACTATATTAATATGACTGCTAGTACATTCTAATATGAAATCAGTACTCACAAAAGCTTTTAAACCAGCAGTTTGGTAATCCCAAAGGGCCAGTAATTTTTGGAATTAAATGCAAAACTAATTTTTCTGAGTTAACTTCTCCTCAGTTATTATTTTAAGAAAGGTCTCAATTTAACTACAAAACTGATGAGAAAACATTGGTGCTAAAATATATGTTTCAATATATGTTTCTATTTGAAGTGTCAAACAACTTACAAAATTCTGTTTCAATGTCATTGTCTTATTACTTTGTGTTGAAATTATTAAATGAAATAGAAGTTATCAGTATGCTATTTATCGGGAAATTAGTGAATATAGCCTAAAAAGCTCTACAACTCCTTTCAACTAAAAGGAGGAAGTATAGCCTTCTAAATACACTGTCAAAATGGACAGCTGAAATGAAAAAAAGCAAGATAAAACTGAACCAGAGTGAGAGAGAAGTCTTAAGAAGAAAAATTGTTTCCTTGAAAAACCCCATGTCATCAAATGCACCTGCACATTAAGGATAGGCAAGAAAACAGTTCAGCTTGTCAACACTGGGTTGCAACTATTCTGTCCCAGTCAGCTGTACCCAGTTTACTTGCTGAGTGAGGAAGGAGGCATCTTCATGGCTCAGAATCCTCACTGGACAGATGGCTGCTGCCTGTCAGCTCTTGGCTGGCCGTGTGAAGGGGTCCGGAGCAGTGTGCAGACTTCAGGCAGTGTTTTGTGTGGGCCTGGCTGAGATTAACTCAGTTCTTATCTTCAGAATCTTTTGACTCGTTCAATGCTACTGATTACCAAGTAACATGAGAGAAAAAATAACTAAATATAATTTAAAAAAAAATTCCCTTAATGGTGTCTCAAATATTTCTTCACTTATTCTCTTATATATGTGGGTTTTTTTGGTTGTGTGGTTTTTGTTTTTGTTTTTGTTTTTTTTTTAAATTTGGTTGGTTTTGTTTGTTTGCTTTGTGGAAAAACCCCAGCCCCCTCAAATATATCCAGTATATATTACTGCAGAAATCTGTACACTTGCAGCACTGAAACCTGCAACTCCTTGTTATATAAATGTACTTAACATTGCTTTCCAAAATCAGTTCCTGGTCTCCTTAGCAACACAGGCTGCAAAGAGCTCACCAGCCTAGTGTTCTGCTGCATGTATGAGCTTCCAATTCAACTGGAAGA
Organism: Dryoscopus gambensis; assembly: GCA_013389985.1. Taxonomy (NCBI): domain Eukaryota; kingdom Metazoa; phylum Chordata; class Aves; order Passeriformes; family Malaconotidae; genus Dryoscopus; species Dryoscopus gambensis. Next base: position 6,362 of record WEIT01019002.1, on the reverse strand, counting down.
GTTTTGGTTTAGGATTCAGCACTTCCTTTTGACCACTTCAAGCTACTGGTGTGGGAGACTCTTCTTTTGCATATGGTTTCATAAAAGCTATAATTTCAATGTTTATCATTGAAATATATAAGCAATGAACCAAGAGGTGCTTCTGAGAAAAGAAAATTTTCATGGCAGAAGACTGAACAACTTATTCCGTCCCCCCACACCATGACCATAGAACAACATATTTTAATACTGAAACTATATCTCCCCTTAATAACTTACAAGGATGAGAAAATGTATACAATATTAATACTGTGTCTTTCCCAAAGCTGCTAGGAACTAATAATTTTTTTTCTATTGTAAGGCAGAAATTTGAGAAATCTTACTACAGTGACACCTGTCCATGTCACTGTTGTGAGGTGCTGTTATAAGACTAGCAGTTAATATTATTGTGCCTGGCTTTAGCCAGTGAAGATTTAAATTGGTTCTGGAAATGAAAATCCCCTTTTAAATCATTCCTTCTCCAGTGCCTTCTAGTTAGCCTGAGGTTTTGTTTGGTTTTTTTTGTCTTGTTTTTAAACTTCATTTTCACGCTAATTCTGTACATACACAAGGTAACAGTAATTTTGTTTAGAGTTAAGATCGAGATTGTTTCATTTCAGCAGTTGTCACCAGACTCCACTGCATTCCATGATGCCAACAAATGATGAGGAAATCACTGATGAAGGCAACATCACATGCATTTCAAATCTTATATTACACAAAATATTCACGGGCTTCTAAATTATTTTTACCCTGTGCTGAGAACCAAGAGAGGAACCCCAAGAGACCATCAGTCTTGTAGGTCAGGTGGCTTTGAGCTGCACATCCCAGGATCCTGTCTTTGCCTCCGAAACAGGCTGGTGGGAAAAATGATACAGGCATGAGGTCATTCCATACTTCTACAGAAGTTCCTTTTTCCTATGTATTTAAATGCACAGGGAATAATCTCTCTATCAAAGTGAGGCCTGCTAGATGAAGATGGGCAAAAGTTCAGCTGAAGGGAAAGAAAAATATGTTCTTGTACCAGGATATTTTCCTGCCTGAACAAGTGGGGAACAGCTTTGTGGCTCATTTGCTGGAAAGCCTTGGGACCTGGAAGAACGGGTAAGCATCTGTCAAACAGACATACACAAATCACAAATTTCCCTCAGCAATGCAAGTCAGGATTGTTTTTGTTTTCCTCCAGGGCTTGTCATTATAGGGAAAAGACTTAAAGTTCTGTGACTGAAGCCTTCAAGTGCAGAAGTTACACTGCCCTACTGTGCTAGTGATGCCAGGTTACACATCTCCCTGCCCGAGGTCTGGGAGCCTGTTGTGTTTGTACTCTCTGTACCCTGACTTTTCAGCAGCAAAACATGGCTGGGTCTAACACGGCTTTTTAGCATTTCTGCTCCAGAGCAGCGTGAAATCATCATCACCCAGAAAAAAAAGAATCCATTTAATTAGATTTTCCCACCACATCCAGTTGGATCCAAGGGACATGCTAACATTGTGTTGCCTGCAGGTAATATAAGAGAAGGACTTCTCCAGTCTCTAACAAACTCTTGTCAGGAGGGGTTTACTCATGTAACTGCAATGTTCTCTGTAAAATAAAGTTTAGTCTGACAAAAAGCAGCTGCAAGAGACCAACAATACAGGTTTCTGATGAAAATTTGAATGACTGGATCATATGTTGGGTATTATTTTAAGCAAAAATATTTCTTGTGTGCAGCTTATGACTAAATTCAGTTGTCTTATAGCAGCTGAAATGAAAGAAAATTATTTTACAAATGGATTTTATAGCCACGTCGCTTACAGGATATATAGTACCCCAAACCTAGAAGTGCATATAAAATTTTTCATTCTTAATCTGTGAGTAAATCTGAGTTAGTAAGAATACCTCAAATTGAAACTAGTAAGGTCTTTGATTTTCATTTTTCTTCTGTTCATCAGAAAGAATTCAGAATAGGAAAAGTGGTTTGCAGATCTGTCTGCAAATAGAATAAATAGAAAACAGAAGTAAGAAGTACAGAAAGACTTTCTGTATGCTGTTTGTTTCCTGTCTCTTTTACCAGCTTTTGACCTGAAAGTAGTTTCCAGTGAGAAGCTCTATGGGTAAAAAACATGGAGAAATTTTGTAATATGGCACTGATAAATGTTAAACCATCATATTGATTATTTTTTGCCAGTGACAGTACATTAAAGAGATCTGCTTATTTTCATTTAATGTTTTGTGTTTGAGTGAGTGATCGCTTCGTAACTACTTAGCTGCCTGAAATGAGGCAAGTCCTGATTTAATTGTCCTTTGCTTATGCAAAATATTAGTTATGAATAGTTGTTTGACTTAGTAGTAAATGGTACCCTAATGGATTATTCTGCAAAATAATTTATTAATTAAAGATTATTCAAACAATCCAAACTGCCTTTGTGTGTTCAGCCTATATGAATTAATTTAATTTGCACCTTATGTTAATAGATTGGCTGGTTTCCATAACAAAAAGCAGAAAAAGCACCTGACATTATTTTGGGGAGGTTAATACAGACAATAGGTTCAGACAAATCCTTACCTATGGTTAACCATACTGAAAAAACTACCTGAATTTGAGAGCATTCATAAACCATGTAGAAAAATAATTAAGTTTTCCTCCAGAGAAATAAAATCTGCACTGTAAATGCATAGGCACCTGGAAGTAAAGACACATTTCCATGTGAAACTTTACCTCTGGCATTTCCTAACTGTTGGGTACTTAGTTGTGCTTTCTTCATGTTTTCTTAACTTGGTGGTTTTAATTTTTTGAATGGAATGCTTATTTTTGCTGGAGACAGATAATGATCAAACATCTGTGCATGTACAGGCCAACTGCTTGCAGGCTTCACCAAGAGAGGAACACCCCCTTTTTCGGTCCAGAAACGCCAGGCCCTAGTCAACCATAGATTACCTTTCCATGAATAGGATATAGGATATATTCCCTCCAGCAGAGGGCAGTGGAATGGTGGGTGTACATATATAGAACAGACTTCTAGTATCATTTTGGAGAGAAAATTCAAATATTTATTTTAAAAAATTGAAGTGAGATAGACAATAAGCAAGAGAGGTCATTTGCATTCCTCTTCAGGCATAATGTGATTTTGCTTTGGTTTTATTCCAAGAAATATAGAGGAGACCTTTTGATTAACAATGGTATGCCATTATGAAAAAATTCTAGTGCTTAAGAATTAATAAGATGTGAATTTCTGAACTAGAAAAAAATATATTCTGAATGCCTTAATTGCAAAAGGTCTCATTTAAAGTACATTTTTCACAAACATTTTTTCTCTGAGGAAAATATTAGGTGAGTACTTCTGTCAAAGAATAAAACCCATTGAGATATCCACAACACTATTGGTTTTAATAATAAAAAAAAAAGCAGACACACAAAGGACCCATGTCTTTAACTATTTTTTTGTGAGATAAGATTTGTTCAGATTTCTGACCTTCGCAGAGCTGAAAATGCTCCCAAAATGTTAGGGCTCTGTGGCAGGTTGGAAATCGCATGGCTTGAGACTGCAATTGCATAATTAGGAATAAGTAAGGCTCAAAGCCTTTATTGATAACTATGAATTACCTTTTTTCCCTGCATTTTCATGTATGGTATCTACTCTGAGGGTTTGATGCTCAACATTTGAACCTTAGTAGCTTTGGTGGAATATGGCAAGCGCTAAATGAACATGCTTCTTACTATGTAGGCTGAACTTCTTTTCTCTTAGAGCTTCCTCTAGAAATCTGGTTAAATAAATTGCTCCTTTTTATAGCTACCTTCATTTAAAGCAAAAGAACAGCAGAGTTTTCAGTTCAATTGAAAGCATGTTTCAAGTAAAGCAGTGCCACAACTAACAGCAGTTTTTGACAAGAATGCTGTAAAAGAAAATAAATGTAGTTGTTATCTGTATCTTCATTTTCTGGTCTCTTTTTGCAAGTGCCTGATTTAGTGTCCATTTTTCTGTAAATCTAGAGTCTACTTTTCTTAAACTCTTTTTACTGACTAAGTTTAACCTTGGCAGTTTGTGCAGTAAAATTCTGTAGATAATAAAGTCATCTTGAAACAAAAGAAACTGAAGAAGGAAGAGGGATAGCAAAAAATGAGAACCTTCCATTTGAAATAAAAAGAGGTATTGGCATGATATTGAACTGCCTGTTTTTTTCCTTAGGTCAGTACCTTGCAGAATAACTACATTCCACATCCTCATGAGCTGAACCAGTTGCTGGGTCAGGGTGATACACAGTGTTGGTCTTTCCCTAAAGTCGAATAACTCCGAAGACTAATTGCTAAATATTCCAAAGACTGCTTTCTAAATATGCTATGATGTGATCTCATACTATGATTTCTTCTAGAATTAACCCCCATGATACTGTTTTTTGTGGGTTTACATGGTTGTCTCCTGCACTTTTAAAAAGTACGTGAATGCATTTTACTTTTTCATAATATTTTCTAACCTTTACTGTTTCATTTGCATTTGTGTGAAAGAGCTTGATGGCAATAGATAATCAGGGTTAGGAGAAAGAGAGTAAGTGAGTTCTAGTTGTGAATGTAAAATGCTAGCTGTGTATAAGTTAGGTTCTGAGCTAAACTCCTGAAATGCACTTCAGATTTGAGATATTACTGGTAAGCAAAGAATCAAATTTCCAGTTCTAGCTATTTACTTTATATAAACATCCTGGTTGCAAATTAACCATGAAAATGTTGGATGAAATCATGTCCTTCATCTAAACCTACAGTGAATCTACGGCCAAAAGAAGCATGTTGCTCTTTACCAGTACATCTGAAAACGCCTGGTGAGCTTCTAGTCTGTTCTGTTTTGCTTGCCTTATAGTTCCAGCCATCCATAAGCATTGCCCTTTGATGTATATCAGTACTGTCTACTAAAGTAGCTCTAGAGCAATAGATTGAGCCTCCTATTAAATAAATAAATCTGCTCTTAACTTCCAGAATTATAAATAACATGAGGAATGTCAAGGCAACCTTGGGGGTTAGCCAAGTCTTGGAACAGCTGCTATGACCTTGCATGTCAGCATCTTAGCCCGTATTAGTGTTT
>WEIT01019000.1:2048-31884 GCA_013389985.1 Dryoscopus gambensis | reverse complement strand
ATGAATATGCTGTGCCTGTTATTCTGTTGTCAGAGGACGAAAATCATCTCAGATTCATACAGTCAAGAGAAATTCTGGACTGTTTAAGTTCAAGTAATTAAGATTCCTGAAGGAGAGAAATATAAATATTACACTTTCAAGGTGAGAGGGTTTATATACACAGTAGTCATCCATTCTTTTTTCTTATAAATGATGATTCCTGACACTCCTGGTAGACAGACAGATAGAGTGGTTTGACTTTTTAACTTTTTTTTATTTTTTCATCTTCTTTCTATCTATTTCTTCTCAGTCCTTTATTCTTTCACTCTTTCTTCCTCACTTATCCCCTTTTCTCTCCTTCTCTCTGTCTCTTTCTCACTATTGCTTTCCTTTCTCTTCTTTTCTTCTTCACACAGAGTGTATTTCAGATATAATGCAGTTCTTCTTATTTTCCCTATTGAAAATACTAAAAACCACCCAAACTCTTTTCAAGAAATTTTGGGAAAAGGCCTCTTTCACTGTGCCTTAAGATCTAGAATTTACAGTGAAATCTTATTGCACCTCCTCCATCTTTGTATTATCATATCAAAGTAACTTAATGGGTAACAAGAACTGAATTTTGATTTGAGAATTATTTTCTTATTTACATGATATGCTGTTTATATCAGGTTGGAATTAGGTTGGAAATGGCCTCTGAGATCATCAAGTCCAAATTACAATAATACTTGGTCATCGTGTATATGTGTCACAAAATCTATGTTCTCATAAGATTATGATTTAAAAAGACAAAAACAGTGTAAGAGGTGGAAGAACCATCATATTTATTTCACTAAAAATAATGTCCTTGGACACATTTAACTACTTAACAAAGTCAAGTTAAGTCAAGTCATGTAAGCACTGATCTCAGGTCTCTACTGTTGGTTGTGCTCAATATGTTAGCAGCCTTTCCCTCACATGTCCCTGGACTGGGATGGAGGGTGAAACCAATCAGTTGCTGAGAAAGCGGAGTCTGGAGCTGCCATGAAGAACCCTGCACCATGACGCCCTACATAATGCTGTGTCACAAACATAGCACAACACCAAGGAACCATTAATAAAATGCAACTCGCAGTGTCTGAACAACTTTGATGTTGAACAGGTTTGAGGTCTGGCTGACCAATACACTTCTTTTTCATGACAAATAACTTTTCCAAGATAAAATAGCAAGCTATTTTAAGTTAGTTTATGCTCTTGATCGGATACCGAAGGCCCTTCATCTCTGCTTGATATGCATATTCACTTCACACAAAATACTGAGAAAACAGTAGATTACAGTGAGATTTTCATATCTCAACATGTGTCTTGAAAGAAGGGACTATGTTCTCACGAGGATGTTTATCCATATTTGGCTCTTTTGATTTGAAAGACCTTGCAGTTCTTGAATTGGTCAAATTGTACCAGAATCAGGTACTCTTGGACTCTGACTTAGAGTGCGAAATACCTTCTGGTGTTGTAGGAACAGCGACTCCAGAAAGAGCTAACCAGAAATTTTGCACCTGACACAGAGCCACAAAACCCAAATGAAACTCTCCATTATGGAAAAAGTAGAAGGCTGTAAATAAGCCATTTGCAAGCTGGGGATTCAATTGCTTTTATTAATATATAGTGTGAACTAGAATTAAACCACTACCACCCAGTGCAGGTTTAATCCAGGAGATTCTAGGGTTTTCTGTCTTGGGTAATCTGTGAAATTTTGAAACTGCCTCTGTGAAATTGCATCCCATTTACAAAAATGACTGAAGGCTCACAGGCATTTGGCACACGCTGATTTTTAGGTAAAAGAGGATTACTCTGAATAAAACAGAAGAGAAAACCTTACAGCAACTTGGGGAACAATCACCTGTCATCTTAGAACAGGGCATATAATAGACAATCTGCTTCAAGTCCTCGGTCTCTTCCTCTGAATTTAAATTCAAAGGTAAAATATAACAATCTTACTCCTTTTTGCTGCATAAAGACTCTTTCTACTCATAACAAAAATAAGAAAAGATGGCTATTACATGCAGCACTTTGGTAATTTTAATCTACACTTTCCATTTTCCCTTCCACGTCTAGAGGGCTATTGTATGTCCAGTGGTTTCAATGTATATACCACTGAACATATAAAGAAAGAAACATATACCATGCCAAAATCATTTAGTTTTTTATTACAACTTTTTCCTTCCAATTTTCTACTTATAAGGAGCGCATAAAAGACCCCTTTTCACCCTATTGTTTTTAGTCTAAAAGCCACTTTATTCTTAATAAAAGGAATAATAAGTGCCAGTTGTAAAATACTCTGTCAATCACTCCAGCACTTACAATTGTGTAACACCTTTCTTTAGGACCTCTTAGAGTGCTTTAGAAAAGATAGAAACAAATAAAATAAAATTACAATTACATTTAAATGCAGAATTAGACTATCAGTTTTAGATAACTTGAATTTTGTTACTTAAGGTTGAAAAGAGACAATGTGCCTCTGAACACCCTGCAAGAAGCTGAAAGCTGCAGTAGCCTTGTCCATGCTGATCTTTGAATGAGCTATTTCACAGGACCCTCATTAAAAGCAGCCTGAATTCTAAAAGAAAACATCTTCTTTTGCCCTGATTCCCCATAGCTGATACTCTTCATCTTACATTATTTCCATTTTCCTGTTTTTCTGCTGCATATTGTTTCCTCTGTGTGCACTGGTCATGGTGGGAGAATTATTTCTTGAGATAAAAAGGTAAAATTTGGATTCCTCAATAAATCCTATATTCAGGTTAATTGGAAAGGGTGAGGAGTGAAAACTAGATTTGATAAAAGCTCAGTATGCCATGACCAATGCTTAGCTTGTGCATATGGATATTTAATTTAGGTTTGGAGATGAACGTAGTTTATAAACTCAGGAAAATAAAAAAGTGAGTCAGAATAGACAATATTCAGTGACCGAAAATGCTGGCTCTCTTTACAGTCACTAGTTAAACATGTTTGAGACACTTAAATTAGATATCTATAGGAAGTGTTCCCATGTCTTTTCAAAAGAAGCAGTGCAGCTGTGGGTCCTCAGAAAGGCATGTCAGCAGTTCATCATTCAGTTACCCTTTTTTGCAGCTATTTTTGGTAGCAGAGGTCTCATTACAAGATCATAATCCACGGGTTTATGAAACTACTTGTTAAAGATAATGGGAACGTGACAAAGGTACTGTGCATTTTTGTTTTATTTTGTTATTTCTACCAGACAAATCAGCTCCTCGAGATATGCTGCTTTCTTCTCTAAGGGCCTCTTCAGATTAAAAAGAAACTACGATCATCTTAATTTAATGATAAGAAACCTGGTGAAACAGATTATATCCATTTTCTTTCTCATGCCTTAAAGTTCAGCAAGTCTGAGGGGAATTTTTCAGTGCTTTTTCAATGAAATACATAAAACACTGATGAAGGCTATTAAAACTCATGCACTGTTGGAATCTAAGGAAGCCGTCTAATCAAATCCCATGAGCAAGGCCATGCAATGTCTATTGTAAGGTTGATCATCTGCATTAACCATAAATAAATAGGGAGATGCTCATAAGAACTGAGAGTATTTGAGGAAGGAGTAAATGAAAACTGATCCCAACCTACAACCAACAAAAAATTAAACAAAGAGTTAAGTCTAGCTGACTTGGGCATCATGCGATCTGAGATGTCCTAGGACTTCCTGTCTGACCTTTACTTTTCAAAAAGGCACAGGTATTCCATAGGTTCTGTGGAGATTTTAGCAGTGCCAGAGAAAGAGGTCAAGGCACCTCAAAAAGCAGCTGATCCACATTCCTAGGCAATGGAATGGTGCTATTGCCTTATGGGAGTTTCCACTTGTAGATATCTAATTTAAAAGTTCTGTTTAGGTACCTTTATGCCACCTTGGGTGTTAAGTTCAGCTGCATAAACAGAGATGACTAGCACCATTTGAGAATCCTTTGGCCATCTGCGACATCTAGAGAAGGCTGACATATGTGATGTGGTGGATCTAGATCCTTCTGGAGCTAGCTGGCAGAGATCAGGTATATTACTTTTGGCATTTTCAGATGACACTTAGAGACCTACATTTCAGCAATTGAAAAAGATTCCTATATCTCTGTAGATATGAGAGCAATCTAGGAAACTAAATTCCGTGCTCTAGGCACTGGTTGCTGATTTATGTGCCCTAATCTAAACAAAATTCTTCCAGTAGCAAAGACATACTACCAGGGAGGGGGCAGTGTGGTGGAGGGGCAGCCACACACAGTTTTCTGAGCCCCAGGATGTGACCCTGCTATGCGGCTGATAGTGCTTCCTTCAGCAGCTTCTCCTCTCCTCAGCTGCACAATCTCATTCCCATACCATAACTTCTGCTATGCTAGCAAAACCAGTTGTGGCACTCTGAAGTAAATCAGAAGGGGAACTGATCCATTTCTGGTGGGTCATTTTTTACTGGATCCAAGTCCCTGACTTTGTTCACCATGCAGCTGTACAAACAGTGGTGCCAGCACAAGCAAGGGGAGGAGGGAGAGAATGAGTTGTGGACTGCAGGAACCAAGACTAAGTAGGCTGAAGAAGCCCTGCCAATGCATGTGTAACCACAGCCTCCATGGCTCTCTGATGACACCCCTGTTCTAAATGTTTTCCTTTTGAAACGTTCCTTTTGCCTGTTTACCTACTGAGACAGATCAGTCACTTGGCACCTTTGTTTGCTTCCTGTATTTCTGCTTCTATTTTTCCTCATGGTCAGTGACTGAGCTGTACCGTCACTCTGGCAGCAATAAAAAATTGTCATTGGAATTCCTCCAAAAAAGAGCCAGTTGATGCTCTCAGTTTGGCATATGTTGGGGGTTTGTTGTTGGTTTTTACCATCTTTTCTTTCTTTCGGACAGTAGGTTCTTACGATAGCTGTTGCATGGGGAATAAACAAATTGTAAGATTCCAGCATAGGGATGAAATCAACATGTCTTTCATGTAAATGGGTTCATTATGCCATCAGTTCATTTTCATTATTTCCTTTGGCTTTAAAAGAGACTAATTGGCCATACAGTCATAGTCAGCCTGTATGAGGATGCAAATTAATTTATGACTTATTGCAGTGAAGCTCTTGAAAATATATGCAGGACTCTCAGAGCAGTAGTCAATGAGATTTAAACATGTGCTTAAAAGAAACCCTCCACTTAATTCCTTGTAAACAGGTCATTATTGAAAAACACTAATACCTGCTGTGCATTCAGCACTAGTTCAATAGTGAATTCGCTAAAAAAACTATTCATTTTAATAGTTTCAGATCCACTCTTTGCTATGTTAAAAACTGGCTGGACTGCTGGGCCCAGAGAGTGGTGGTGAATGGTGTTGCATCCAGTTGGTGGCCAGTCACTAGTGGTGTCCCTCAGGGATCAGTGTTGTGACCAGTCCTGTTTAATATCTTTAGTAATGAGGCGATTGAGCCCACCATGAGCAAATTTTCAGATGACACCAAGCTGGGTGTGAGTGTTGATCTGCTGGCAGGTAGGAGGGCTCTGCAGAGGGACCTGGACAGGCTGGATAGATGAACTGAATCCAACAATATGAGGTTTAGCAAGACCAGGTGCCGGGTCCTACACTTTGACCACAATAACGCCCTCCAGTGCTACAGGCTGGGGACAGAGTGGCTGGACAGTGGCCAGGCAGAAAATGGCCCGGGGGTACTGACTGATGGCAGACTGAATATGAGCCATTGTGTGTGCACAGGTGGCCAAGAAGGCCAGTGGCATCCTGGGTTGGATCAGAAATGGTGTGGCCAGCAGGGCCAGGGAAGTGATTCCTTTCCTGCACTCAGCACTGGTGAGGCCACACCTTGAGTGCTGTGTCCCGTCCTGGGCCCCCAGTTTAGGAAGGATGTTGGGACTCTGGAGTGTGTCCAGAGAGGAGCACCAAGACTGGTGAAGGGTCTAAAACACAAGTCCTGTGAGGAGCAGCTGAGGGAGCTGGGATTGTTTAGTCTGGGGAAGAGGAGGCTCAGGGGAGACCTTATTGCTCTCTACAACCACCTGAAAGGAGGGTGTAGCCAGGTGGGGGTCGGCCTCTTCTCCCAGGCAGCCAGAGACAGGACAAGAGGACACAGTCTTAAGCTGTGCCAGGAGAAGTTTAGGCTGGACATCAGGAAAAAATTCTTCACAGAGTGATTGGACATCGGAATGGGCTGCCCAGGAAGGCGGTGGAGTTACTGTCCCTGGAGGTGTTTTAAAAAGACTGGATGTGGCACTCAGTGCTGTGGTGTAGTTGATAAGGTGGTTTTAGGTCAGGGTTTAGACTTGATGATCTCAAAGCTCTTTTCTAACATAGTAAATTCTGTGATTCTGTAATTCTGTGATCCTGTAATTCTGTGATCTTTTTCATAGAAAATGTGATATCAAAACTTGACTCAAAATGTAGTAAACTATTGCAGATTTTGAGGAAAAAAAAACCTCCCCCAAGAAACACTGTCTATTTTTAAAGCGGGGGAAATAAAAAACTCAACAAACTCTTTAACCAGGCAAAGTTTAAATAAACCCCCACTCCTTAAGAAAAGTTCTTTAAGATTACAACATTCCTCTAAATTAATGTTTACTATTCCAAAAATACTTTAGAGCTGTCTATGTACACATCTTAAAAGTATTCAGTGTACAAGCTAATAGTCTGCTAATGTTTAAATAGCAAATGTCTCTATGTACAGCAGTCTTCAAGTTTGACTCTGTATGAAACAAAAAAGTTAAAATCTTATAAGAAAAGCCAGCCAGTGGAGAAGATAAGTACTAACTTGAAAAAAGAAGAAATAAAATACAAATATTATATGGATATAAAACAACCCAAACTCAATTTCAACCTGTAGGATACTTATTATAAAAAAGGGCCAGCTTTAAAGATGCATCTCCACTGTTCTTAACCCAGAGAAGTCAAAGATTATTATCTTTAAAAAAATACTATATTATAGTTGTAATTCTATACAACTTCACCGTATTAAGTAAAATTTTTAAAACTTAAACCATGCCATTTTTATTACTGGTCCATTTTAAAGCCACCAAATATTTTTATGTCAATTACTAAAACAAGGTTTAATGCTGTCAAAAAGCATTACTGCTAAAAACAGTCATCTTCTCAGTGTTTTCATCTGCAAAGCATTACAGTTTATAAAACAATTTTAACTTGGAATACGTAAGTCTCTGTACGAAGGCTTCCATATGTTAAAAATTTTATTTGTGTGTTTGATTTTAAATTGCTTTGAAAAAACAGACAGCTGAGGTTTATAGAAAGGAATCTTTCTTTTAGGAAATAAATGTCTCAAAAGTACAGGGCACCAGCAGTAAAAACATTCTTACCACAAATCAGAAACACATTGAGAAGAGTTTGTCGAGTACACCTTCTGAAACCAGAATTTGTTTTTATTTGCCGGAAAATTGAAAAATCTGTTGTATCTTGGCATGCTTGTTTGGCCCCATCCCAGGCTGTTCATGCAGTAGTGGCATTATTGTGCAATAAGACTTTCAGGACTTATAAAGCTTTCAAGTTCCTCTTCCATTTAGCTTCTAAAATGCAATGTATTTGTCAATGGTCTGCATAGAACCCACTGACACTGTTGTTTTATGAAGTGAAAGGCAAAAGTGTTTATTCCATGATATTTTATTTTTAATAAAATATGAGGTATTTTTAGGAAACAAAGACAATTAATCAGTGTCTCAGCTTCTGCATGGCACCTAGCCAGAAGCCACCAAGCAGAAACTTGAAGTTGAGACTGTTTTTGCAAGGCTAATTTAAGGTGAACTTAGATGGATTCAAGATTTATAAGCGCTACAAAGTCTTGACTGGAGCAAAGTTCAACTAAGTAATCCACAGCTTACTCTGCAGATGAAGTGCTGCAGCTGAAACTTCCCTGTGATTTAGTCTACACTCAATGAAAATTTTCAAAACAGGCAGAAGGAGTGAGTTTCACTGTTTCACTTCAAAGGTCTCCTAATAACTGAGAGGATTAAACTCTTTTAACCAGTTAAGAAGGTTAGATGATTTTGAGTGAGTAGCTTTGCATCCATCAATAATTCTACGTTGAAAGTTTCAAGATATCATAAGCATGCATGTCCTTTAACTCCTTCAGGGTTGCAGTGCAACAATGCACCTGTTTTGCAACCACATCCAAACTACTAAATACATGACAGCTGTTTTTAAGTTGCTCTACTGAAGTGATGTTATTGGTAAGAAGATTAGTTAAATTGCTTTACTGAAACATTTAGTAAAATTAAGAACCTTTACACTGCTTCTAAGAGACTTCCTTCTTTCCCTGCTAAATAAATATATAATGCCTGTTTAAAATCATTCTAATGTGAGCTATGCAGACTTTGATGTTAGTACCTTTTACCTCTAGCATGCTAATGCCATATGTATATTTTATCAAATTAGAAGTAAGTTTCAAATGCTCAGTTCCAGTGACAAAGGTACTGCTGAAGTAAAAAAGCTGAGGATTGTCAAACTGAAATGAAAAAGGTACATGCAGGAAATGGCTATAAATTTCTTCTTTTTACAGGGGAAGACGGGAAATTATACATGATAATAGTAAAAGAACTATCCTTTATCATATCAAGTGGTTCTTCTTAAGTTCTTTTTGCTCACGTTTACCATTATTAGTGCAGTCAGAGAGCCTGGTTAATAAAGAATTACTTCTGCATTATATGATTGTACCTCAAATCTTCTGCAGAGAAGTCGGGATCACATGTGCTGTGAATTCTGAAAGAATGGGTGACGATTTTAAGTTTTATGCAACCTATATTAGCATTAGTCCACAGAACTACCCTAAAATAATTTTTGAAAAACTCTCAAAACGCAGAGAGGGAATGCAGAAGTGAAGGGAAGGCCATATAGGATCGCATAGACTGGATCCAAAATCCCATTAGTATTATTATTATTAACAATAAAAACAACCATCATATATGTAATGCCTAGGAGTCATAATACTTTTTGAATAAAATATCAGAGACAATTGGGAAAGGTAATTACAATTTTGATTGATAGAAGGACCACCCATATCTTCTATCTGCCCAGCAAGGTATAATACAAATGGACTTAATTTCTCAAATTGAAAGTTGGAGTGGGAAATGAGTCAAATCTGTTATTATGGATTTTAGAAATTACTGAAAACAGGAAACATTTTCTCTTGGAATGTCTTAGACAAAACCACATCCGGCTTCACCGGCATCATCAGCTTTCTTTATAAGTTTACATATGTGAAATATAGAAAAATACATCTAAAAAATGGAAACTATGCTTTAAAAAATCAGAATACTAAAAACATCTGATGTAATATCTCATCAGCTCTTCCTTCCTAACCATCAAAAAAGAATGGAAAGATGTTGATTTTTTGTTTGCTTAGTACATATAAGCTTTCAAAGCACTGACAGTCTTATCGATATGTGTTAGTGAAAAGCTAATAGGTATTTGACTCAGAACAATGATCACATAGTAATTAATATAAAACTTAGGAAGAACATAATGTCAATAGAAATTCCTCTTTGTATTCTTTAAGCACTCAAAGTTACCATTTAGCTTCTATACAAATTACATATCGGGAAGTTGAAAACAAGTTTTCATGTTCTTAATCAAAAAAGTGGTTTTGCGTTGTGACATGGCTCTAGAAACACGATCAGAGCTGCATATTTGTAAGAGTCTTGATAGCAATTGCATAAAACATGTTTCCAAGTATTTAAAATACCTTTTTGCAATTAGACTTAGTGAAGTCATGCTCTGTTTTATTTGTTCTCTTGCTTGCTCTATGCATCTTGCATTTTTAACTACTTCTCTGTCCTTAAGCGTTGTCTGGTGCCTTTTCAGATTTCGCCCTTAATTTTTCATTTCTCTCAAGTTTTCCATAGTTTACTGAAGCACTGTTGAAAGAAATATGTTAGAGATGAGAGACAAAATAGGCTGCAGCCTTAGTATTATGGGGAGACAGTAGCCCTGGCTGATTTCCACTGAACTGATACAATTCAATGAGATTAGGGAGATTTTTGCCTGGTGTGATGCTTTGCAGAAGTGTCAGTTTATCATCTTGAAGTGTACCTGGTGTGCATTGAAGCTCAGAGTATGTTCCTTGGGTCTGCATTTTAGGGAATACATTTCACCCTGCAGAAGTTACTCATATTTTAAATATTTTGATAATTAGATGTGTCTCATTCCAGAACCTTTAAAGAGAATTTGAGATTTTGTTTTCCTTAATGATGTGCAGAAAAATAAACTGAGCTGTTAGATGGGTAAATGAGATCTACAGGGGAAAAAACAAAAAAGAGAAATTTGGCTGGTTGAACAAACGTTAACTTAATAAACATACCTTAATGCATCATAAGTGCCACTGGATGTGTTTGTTTAGTTTCATTATTATTTTCCACATGGCTATTTATATGGTTTTCAGTTTAACTGGGAAAAAACCAGTACTTCATTGAGAAATCAGCTTCAAAGGCTGATTGTTGGCCAATGCTGGAATATCTCTTCTGCATAAGAGGCACAAAGTGATGTGGCTCCTCAAGGGTGCACTTCAATCACTCTTAGAGAGGGGAGCTTTAGGCTGGGTGAATGGGAGTCCCTGGGAGCAGCACTCATGCATTTTGCCCATCAGAAGAGTGGATAATGTGTTTTTTCATCCAAGATATCTTAGCCATTCTAAAATGTTACTTTTTTATCAGTAGGTGGTTCAGCCTGCTTGGTAGTGCAGCTGCTTCATTAACCAGTGCCTGACCATGCCACACAACTGCTGCAGGTTTTGTATTATTAACACTGTCCTGCTCAGCAATAAGCAAGACAGCCGGTGGGAATTGGCAGTGCTGGGCACTTCCTGAGATGTGCTCAGCACCTTCCAGTAGTGAGCCCTAAATAATGGTCTGGAATTAAAGCAGCATATTAAATTTCACAGCCTTTTTCATAATCAGGTAGGGGGAAAGGTCGTGATGTATCCTACAATGCCTTGACCCTAGCAAAGCTCCATCTATATGTATGAAAAACAAAATATAGTTTAAGAAATGTACTTTAAAAATTGATCTAAGCACTGCAAAAGCACTGAAAAGGCTTTAATAAGGATTCTTTTGCAAAAGTGGTTCTAGAAAACTCAGAGGGCTAAAAATAGAATGTATACAATAATTTATCTATGGCATGTTAATCTGGAATGACTAAGTTTATTATCTTTTTAGTGCAAGTGAAACAGACAATCTTAATCTTTGGGAGATTAATATTTTAGTCATTTCACAAGGAATTGAAATAGTACTGTGGTATTTATTCAATGATAATTTCAATGCTCTAAGTAATGTTCTTTCCTTTAGAAATATTTTTTTTCCTATTTAGAATTAACAAGTAGAAAAATAATCAACTACAGGCATATAGTATGCACATTTTCCTAGCATTAACATTACATTTGAATTTTTTTTTCTGACAAAACAGTAGAAGGATTATTTTTTTCAGGATATGAAGATTTTTTTTCAGATAATTTCTGAAAATTTCTGAAAATCTGCAGTCCTTATGTAGGCAAAACTCTCAGTGAAGCCAGTAAGTATGTTCTAAAGAAAGATATTACCAGGGTTTTGACTATAACTATATAATTTTATCCCTTTAAACAACCTCAGACCTTCTAGGGGGTGGGTAGTGCTCTACTATACTGATTCATTCTGTAGCAAATTGCTCTTGCATATGATACAGCAAACAAGACTGGGATCAAATACGGACTGAGGCATGGACAAATTTGGCCCTGTGTATGTCATGAGAGTACAGCACTGACCAGCCATACATGTAACTCAGTTCAGGTTGCTGTCTCAACTGCTGGAGTATTTTGAGCTCTTAAGCTCTTTTCCAAATTTAATACCAGATATTAGTCCTACTGAAATGGATGGGGAAGGAGAAAAAATATCAACTTACCACTTTTAAAAACCAGATCTCAAGCCCTTTTATAATGTTCACCAACTTTTTTGCATGGTGAACCATAAAAAAAGAAGAAAATCTTTAATAAGGGGCTTTTCCCACACAAAGTAGAATTGCTGAGAACTATATAATATATTTGAAAACCCTGGAAACATTATAAGTGTTTTTCTCTCTAGCTTTTATCTCTTTCAACTGTCTCAAGCACTGTGGTTGCTTTACATCTGGTGAGACTGGAGGGTTTACTGATGCTTGGGACAGATGAGTATTTCATACCTGTCCATCTCTTCAAATAATCCACAAAAATTTAAACCAGAAAGAAAACCAGCTGCTGCCGTTCAGCAAGAAGTCTATTACGAATCCCTAGGTGGCATGGAAAGCATTTAGACTCATTTCATTCACATGTCAGGTAAAGACTTTCATTTAGAAGTGAGATGAATGCTGAATAATGGACCTTTTGAATAATGTAATTAAGAATTCATTAGAGCAGCCCTTAAAATAAAATCTCAAGAATTCAATGCATGTATATTTCCTCCCTCTAATGTACTAGAGGATCAAATGAATGAATGGAACATAATATAATACTGATGTTTACAAAATTTTCACATTTAAATTAGATGAACTCTCAATATAATACAATATACAATTTTTAATGGCTTCTGAGTAGAAACAATTAGGATTCTTGAAAGAGACTGGTGTCCTTGTTAGGAGGAAAATTAACGTCTCCAGACTGGCGCTAATCTCTCAAAGTCTGCCTTTTGCAATAAATGTTTACTTGAAAAATCTTGAAACCACTGAACTCTATGGAAACTCTCACACCAATAGTTTTGTTTCCTTCAACACGTATACAGCTGTTATGAGCAAGCAAGAAAAAAAAATTTTATATGAATTTGTGCACTACCTTTCTGACTTTAGGCAAAGCAGATCTCTCCTGTGAAATGTCCTCCAAGATGTTCTCTACATCCCACTCAATCACTGAGAAGATTTTCTCTTAATCCCACACCAAACAGGAAAATGACACACATGCTCACAAGCTGGTATTCAAAAAGACACTGAGTTATACACCCAGCAACCATCTAGGGTGGGACATCACTAAGAAAAAAAAGGTCCTCTGTATGTTCTGGGAGTGTATTTCCAGTTCTTGAAAGTGGGAAATCTGGGATGAGAATTGCAGAGGGCAGGACCATTCTTACTAAAATCAGACTCTCTACTGCATTACCCTCTATCCATGAGTAGGACAACATCCGACATCAGCAACATCAGGATTTTGAAGGGAAGCCTTGGTTTTTTTTTTTTTTTTATGTTCAGTTTGAATTTGAAGGTGAACTTGGATTATTAGAGGGTAAAGACTTGGATACGTGCAGAGGGACAGGGATGGTTTCATGGGCCTTGACCTCTGGCATTCAAGAATAGGAGTGTCAAGAAAGAGATACGTTTTTAAGTACTTAATAATGACAGAGGTCCTTGAATATGCATAAGTGGCTAAAATCAGTGTGGAAGTTAAATGTCTGACTAAGAATCTAAGCAAACAAGATATTTATGTCACTGTTGAATGGCTTAGACTTAATTCCTAAGTTTTAAACAGCCAGGGTTAGTTAAGATGAATTTCACTTAGATTTGTCTTCAAAAAATAGAAAAAAGGGTGATGAATGGGTTGAAGAAGTTTTTATGTTGACAGAACAATAGTACCTCAAGATAAAATGTGGAATAACTGCCTTGACTACATTTAGAATTATTAATGCAAACATTCCTCCCAGTACTCAAACCAGTTCCTGTTTTTTCAAAGAAAACATAGTTTTCTTTCTAGAAAGCAGGACTAGGTAGGGCCAGAAGGACTGTTCACTGTTAGGGATCCTTTGCAAAACATTAGAAGTCCTTAACAATTCAGAGAATACTGACCTGCATTTTTAAGAGTGAAGTATTAAGGCCTGATGAACGTTTCCATGTTTTCTCAGGCCCAGTTTTGGAAATCTATCTCTTCTGTACCACAATAAAAATACAATCACAATTCTACAGGCTTCAGATGGTGGAGGTGGTGACATTTTTACTCCTTTTTCTCTCTGCAGTAATGTATTCAGAAATGTGGAAGGCAAGTCCATCCTGTTACCTGTACTTGTAGTGATGCTCAATGGAAAACCTGCCACTTCAGCAGTCTCTGAATATATTGTCCATCAAGTTTCTCAGACTTGACAAGTCCCCATATAGACAATACACAGATCCCATAGGCAGCACTAATGGAATAAGAGAATGGAACAGACTTCAACAGTCCACTGACGGATGCTTATTTTTAAAGAACAAAACTTGGCAAAGAGAGACTTTATTGCACTTGTTGCTGGAAAAAACCTGAGAGATTCAAAGTACACAAATCTTTTCCTAGGCCTTCAGAAAAAGTAAAACCAACAAATAAAACCAAAAACCAAAACCATCATAAGCTGGCATTATTACAGACTGCTTTTACCCTATGTATCAATGTGCAGCTTCCTGAATGTTTTCAAAAGACTTGTTCAGTTGTTTACAGAGAAGATGGTTTTCACTCTCACAGGATGCAGATCAATGGAAGTTCTAAGATGATGTACTCATGTGTGAAATCTCCTGGACCTTACTTTCCTCCATACCTCTAAGTTTCTGGCATGTATCCCTTGAATGCCTTTAGCATTGACACCCATAATTTAACACATCCAATTTCATCCAGTTTGCAAGAGACTAGGAGTTCTCACAGAAGTGGTGATTACACCTCAGAGGATATGTGGAAACTTCCAGCAGTCACTTTTAAATAATTTCAACTTGGTAGCTTTCAATTATGAACACATATTCAATTTTTCTGCCTTCAAAACCAGTCACTGAACTTCTCTTCGCCCTGCTGCTTTCTGGGCTGAGAATGCTAGCACACTGCAATGCTGAGATCACTACTTTTCATAAAGCATCTTACAAAGTTGTTCTGAGAGAAGATACCACAGAAGCAGAAAGTGTTCCCATTGTGACATCATTTTTGGTGGGCATAACAATTGTGCACTGAGAAATCTAATGGGAGGAGCAGAAGTGTCAGAAGGAAGGTAGACACCTGTCAACAATACAACCATTTCCAAATTGCTCTTGTAAGCAAGACAAAGCAGGTAATTTCTCTAAATCATTCATCTCACAGAGAAGTCTCTATCATTGCTTCGTAAGAAGGTTATTACACTGCTACACGGGAAGCTATGGAGCCTTCAGCTCAGACCACATGGGCCTAATGGATGATTCTGCCCTGAAGGGGAGAGTTCATCGTTTCATTAGGAACTCAGAAAAAAAGGCTGTATTTGATGACAGCCCCCCAATGTCACTTGTAGTTAATCAATTGCCATATGTGCCAATCAGGCTAGGCAGAGCTACAGGCAACTCTTTTTATTTGTGTCTGAGAGACTGGGAATAGCCTGTGCATCTGGGAAGCCAAGCAGACCAAAGGATCTTCCAGAAGCCAGCAGTCAAGGGGACAATTTATTGAGGGAGAAACCCCAGAGCAAGAAATTAAAAAAAAAATAAAATAAGGTAGTGATATGTTTTACATTACAGAATTTGTCTTGGTATGGGTATCAGCTTCTGAATATTTCAGCAACATGGCATCTCATCTCTCATCTACATATCCATTGAGAAGTTTTCAGCAGAAATTACTTTGTTCTGCAGCACAGAATTAAGCTGACTTGCAACTCACTGTTATACTTGGGACCTGAAAACTGAATATACTTTGTGATGATTTTAGAATGGTCTAGTCTTTACTTTTGTCAAACTAAACTTCAGGATTATCATATGAAAGTTCTTCAAATGTTCAAATTAATCACACATGACAATCAATCTTTTATTCTACCCAATAGGAACAATCTGTTTTGTGTATTTTTGAGGGTAAAGGGGATTATTTACTAATGGAATTCTATGATTTGTGACAATGCTTTTAATTACACATCATCTTGTCCTGGAAACCAATAAAATAAGATGTTGTGCTGTCTCCTCCAGAGGCATCTACTTCTGCCTTCTTGTATGTATATCTAAGTATGCAGCTATGTTTGTATACATAGATAGATAGATAGATAGATAGATAAAGGAATACATTCTTGCCTGTTTACTCATCTAGGGAATAAGAAAGATGCAACACATTTGAAATTGTCTTGATGTGATATACCTTAAGTTGGAGCTAAGGGTTCATATCAAGAATGAGGCACTTCCAACCATTCATGTCATGGTCATATCAACCCACTGTCAGTTGAAAAATTTAAGATAAGCCGTGCTTGCATTTTAAACTGATCTTGCTTTAGAAATATAGATGACAGTTCTCAACATTAAATTGACAGGGCTCTACACAGACACCATGTTCTTCACACACTGAGAACTGAATCTTTCACTTTTAGGTTTAAGGTGATTTGCTAGATGCCAAGTGTTCACCAAAGCCATTCTATCTTTCCCCTCCTCAGCTGGACAGGGGAGAGATGAGCTGAGATATGGACAGAGAGAGATCCCTTAATGATTACCATCACAGGTAAAATCAAAAAGAAAGGCTTGGGGAAGTCACTTGAATTTTTTAGTAATTAAAATCAGAGTAGGAAAATGAGAAATAAAAAAAAAATTTTTAACACCTTCCCCCCACCCCTCCCTCCCTCCCAGGCCTAACTTTAGCACTGATTCTCTACCTCCTCCTACCCAGGAGCGCAGAGAGATAGGGAATGTGGGTTACAGTCAGTTTATCTTCTTGTTTCTGCCACTCCTTCCTCCTCAGGAAGAGGAGTCTATCCTTTGCCCCAGTGTGGGGTCCCTCTTTTTCCATGAGGTGCAGTTCTTCAGTAACCAGCTGCTCCAGCATGGGTCCCTTCCGGTGTGACAAGTCCTGAGAGCAAACCTGCTCCAGTGTGTGCTCCTCTCTCCACAGGTCCAGGTGTCCTTCCAGGAGCCTGCACTAGTATGGGCCTCCCATCGGCTGCAGGTGAATACCTCCTCCAGCACCTCTTCCCTCTTGTTCTTCATCCTTGGAGTCTGCAGTGTTGCTCCTCTCACATATTCTCACTCCTCTCCTCTTCAGTCACAGATGCTTCTATGCAATAATTTTTTCCCCTTCTATCCCAGAGGCACTACCACTGTCACTGACTGGCTCATTCTTGGCCAGCGGCGGGTCTGCCTTAGAGCCAGTAGGCATTGATTCTGTCAGACATCGGGGAAGCCTTTAGCAGCTTCTCACAGAAGCCCCCCCATAACCTCCCCTGCCACCAAAACCTTGCACCAAGCAAAGACAAAGTAATACTCTATAATACAGTTATTAAACAAAAGCTAAATAATGGTGGGAACAGTTCCCAGTCTTTCCAAAAACTATTTTAATTCCCCAATAGCAAAGATTGTTTACAATTCTAGTCTGCTACAAGATAGGAGACTGTCTGGCCTGGAAAAGTCACAGCTTGAACACCTCTGAAAAGAGACCAAGGATTGAGAATACTTGTATATTATATGTTATGAAATTAGTCACTTTATATATGCCAGGTTCTAGAGAATAATCAGTGTGTTTTTTGACTGGCAGTTAGATTTCTGGCTTTTCTTTATTTATAATGCACCAAAGCAAAGAAACTTATATCCATCTTTAAACTGTTTTTTCTGTGCAGAAGAAAGGCTGTTTCAATCTTTCAACAACTATAAATCACTGAAAATTGTGAATTATCAAGCGCTAATCTCTATTTTCAAAAGTAGTGATATTTTGAAATATTCAAACCAACGTATCACTTCACTATGACTTCTCTTTAACCATGTGAATAGTCCCACCACGGGAACAAACTATTCCAATGTTAACTGTCTTTGTAAATGCTACCAGTCCATGGTGACAAAGAGTAATGAATCACATTCAGACAATATTATTTTAGTATAGAGAGTTTGGTCAATTGTAACAAGATCCCTAAAAAACAAATGAAGAAATACTTAAATATTTGCTGTAGCTGATATGATGAGTATTGCCAAGGAAACGAAATGGTTATCCTTAGACAAGGGGCTGAAAAACCTAACAATCTTATGACTCATTGTTTTCTCCTGATTTTTTCCCCCGTAACCTCATTTTCTACCTCTTCTTTATTTCTCAGTTGTTGAAAGGAAAATACAAAAGGAATGTTCATCTAGATAACCAGTAGGACACCAGAAAGGGCCTTTTTCAGTGAGAAATGATGTGTTGCCCTCTGGATAATCAATTGTCCCTGCAACACTTTAGGATTTTTCATGCACTGAGATGCAAACTGAGCAATTTCTTCTTTTTTTTTCCCCCTATATAGTTTGTTAATACTGGAAAAGCAATTGGACAGTGGGGTCTCCTCATTCTTGGCACTATTTCAAAAGCAACTTGAAATGCCCTGACAGCAGTTCTTCTCACAAAGTAACGTGAAGGTTGTGACACGGACCAACAAAAGGCTGACACACTGTCGTTATCTCACCCTGTTGTGCTTAGGTAATGGTGGAGCCTCAGATCTGTGTGTGATGTTAGCATTATATGTTCTTCAATAACAAGGTGCCAGAAGATGAATTGAATGTAGAATGTCGTCTTTAACTTTGAATTTCTAAGTTTAGACTAGATCTTTCTGTAATATTAAAGACCAACTCTACATTTATTATACGAACCCACTGATAATAAACAGATCAGTATTTTTTCGCATAATATTTTCAAAATAAGTATGTTCTGCAAAAATGCAGCAATAAAGTTGCTGAACTGTTCTTTCACACAGTTATTCCAATGTATTAAAAATCCTGGCCACAAGCTGTCATCCACAAATTTCCCACCTGTCCAGCAGTGTTCAAAACTGGGATTTGTTCTTAATACATTTCTGGTTTTAACTAACCCAAACCCCACTATAAATTGTTTTCCTTACAAACTTAATGGGACAGTTTACCCAGATCTGAGATTCTGGGACTGAGCTTCACCACAGCCATGGTAAAATAATAAAAATAATTAGACGGAGTACAGAACAAGCAATAGCCTTGTATTTTTTGTAAAATTGGCTAATATCAATCACTGTGTAAACTGCTCTTGCCTGTTAATGCTTCGCAGTTTCCAGTGTCTGTAAAAAGTGAACTCACATGATTCTCTGTAAAGCAAAAAAAAAATTGGCTCATCAAAGATAACAAATTCAGTATTTTTACACTCTCCTGTTACTTTAAATTGAAGTATTAACTGCGCTTCTCTTCTTACATTCATTGTGTTAGTGTGCTATGGTTTTTGGTTTCTTTCCCTGAAATCTTTAGCTGTTATTTTTTTATGTAATTATATAAACATGATCAAGAAATGCACTTTTACAAGCTTTTAACTGACCTGGTTGCTTTGAGACTAGGATCATATATAGACTTAAATTTTCTGGATGATAGCTAAACGTAGAACACCAGCATGTTGTTTTTCAAAAAGAGGAAGGATGCCATTCATTTCACCGCCTGGTCTTAGGCGATTTAATAGTCATTTGAGGTCCTGTGTATGGGAAGAAAATGCTCAGATCTTTCAGAATCACTTTCTCGGAACCTTTCTTTATTCTTGTGTTAACATTACATTATGTGAATGAGGTACAAGCTTTAATTCCTGGAGTAGGTACTCATTGTTCAGAAAATTTGCGGGCAGAACAAGTAAAATTTGCTTTGTGAGCTCTCTGTGGGAACCAAATGACAAGCTCTGTCTTCTCCACAAGAGGAAATAGCTGGCATGGTATTATCCAGTTCCTGAGACAACATTTTTCACCCTTTTCTTTGATCTCTTTACCCCTTCCTCAGAACTCTTGCCCAATCCATAGCAAGCATCTTTCATCTTTGACTCTTGATCCTAAAGCAATTGAGAATAAATTCTGTTAAAAAGCATATCACAGAGTATCCTGGAGGATACGGTCCTTTAAGACAGGGTCATCCTGGGGGAGATGAGGGAATTTTCTGTTTCTCTGAGAATGAAGAGGTTAGGTTGGAATTTGACAAATATTGGCATCTGCATCTCTGCAAGTCTTCCTTTGCAGTCTGTGCAGAAAAACTGGCACTTCTGGGGTGCAATGAATGTCAGCCTTGGGTAGGGGTCCCAAGTAAATGAAGTGCATTCTCCCCTTCCATTTTTCTCTGGGACAAGTTCAGATTAATTCAGATCTCTGAAGTCAGGTGGATAATTTCCACCCTTAAAGTTATTCAGCGTGCTCTAAAATCACCAGCAGTAAGGTACAGACTTCTGAAGTAACCAGAGATACAACTTTGCAAGAATTATTTTTTTCATTTAAGTAAACTTGAAGTCACATAAATTGCACCCTTTCAGAGTACCAGTATTCAGAAAGAGTTCCTCAAATAACTTGGCCCCCTCAGATAACTGAGACAGAATGAGACATGAATGTGGTAGCTAAAAGGGATATGAAGCATTGCACAGAGGTATGGGGAAAAGGACTTTTTGACAAAAAGAAAAAATTAAAAAAAGAAGAAATGTGGTCTCTATCATATTCATTGTTGCTTATAATCACCTCTGCTGAAGCAGAGTCTTGATTGTTTGTTTTAGAAATAACCCCTGGTTCATGCGTAAGAAAATATATTAAATATTCTAAAAATTATTTCTTTTTTTTTCTCTGTGTAGCAGAGAGTCAGGGGTCAAATTCTCAGCTGCTGTAATCCCCACAGGATTTATTCGCATTCATTATTGAGATGGGCTAGATCCTGGGCTCAAATAGGCTGGCACAGCCTTACTGAAGACTGAGATAATGTGTTGATTTTTTAGTAGATGAAAACCTGGTCCTCGAAATCAGTAATTTTGACTAAGCTCAGTGCTCCAGGTCAAATGATTTTCAGTATTTAGCAATATCTGGCATTTTCTTTATGAGCGTACCTTATCACCCTTCAGTGTATCCAAAAAGAAAAATCTCTGCAGTAGTGTTGCAACAGTGAGAGGCAAAATGACAGCCTCAGTGTCTGTTTTCACTCTTCACCCAAAAAGATTTATATATTAGTCTGCTTGAGGATGATGTTTTGCCATCCAAATCATCTACTCTGTTGTTTAGTATCAGTAGCAGAGTCCCTGGCATAATTTTTTTTGTAATCTTTTTTTAATATTTAAAGGAACTATTGTGTGCAGATCAAGTCAGTGGAATAATACACTGGTGCAGAGGAGCACTAAATCAAATGATAAATTGAGTGTAACATCAATTGTGTTAGCTATGCACAGAAATATATACATTTGATGGTCATTATGACACATAAATGTTCAAGACGAAAAGTGAAAAATACATTTCAAGTTCTGTATATATGAAAAACTGACAATGATCTGTAATTTGCGTCTAGCATAAAATTCTATAAATCTGCTGGTGTTTTCAGCATTGAAAGCTTGATTCTAAATGGAAAGGTCATTATCATTATTAAGTTTTATAAGAAAATCAGTACGTGTACTAGTATCTATTTAATAACTGAGACATCATGAATGTCAGGCTTAACACACTTTGCTGGGTGCTAATAACTCTTTAAGTGTACCCTTGACTCGAGTTGAAGGCAGTATTGGAATTTTTATGTTATCTGAACTGCCTGGTAGCATTTAAAAGTACTTCCATAATAGCCACGTAAAAATACAGTGACTTCACAAAACTTTACCTAATTTTACTCCTGTTTCAAAGGTTAAGCTAAACTCCTCCCACCTTGTGAAAGAACTGGATGTAAAGGCAGGTGAGTCACAATGGACCTGTCCTACTTAACCATTCTCTTGTTTTTATTGGGGCATATTATGCTTCCTGAGAAAAGAATGTGTCAGTAATGACAACAAATTGAAGTCTTTTGTACCCAAAATAAGTGCCTGGCAAAATATTATTTGCATCAGTGTCAAAATTACTTTTTGAAATGTCTTGGTGGAATGGTGCTATCTAAATATAGAATACACATTTATTCAGCATTTTTTAAAACTTTTGTAAAACCTGCATTATATTATCTTTAATTTTAAAGTCCAGAGGAAAGTTAATACAGCTTGTTTCTTTTTTTATTATATATTTAAATTAAAAATTGGAAGATGTAATTCCTATTAATGAGTTTTGTAGAGGTCTTTTAGTATCATATCCCTAGGCGAGTTCCTTACTTGATATGAAGTCCTCATAAGAGGTGCTTGTGCACTTGATTAATTCATAAATGGCATTGAGGGCTGCATATTTGCACAATTCTTGTTAAATCACAGAAGTCTGCTATTTCTATCTCCAATGTATTGACAATTGTGGTGCCCATATCATGCACCTAACCACATAGCTGTACAAGTCCTGTGTTTTCCAGATATTTTCATCGATGAAACATTCATCTCCAACGCAAAAAGTCAAAGTCCCTTGGCAACATTTATATCAGTTCTGGAGCAAAACAGAAGACTAAAGAAATATTCAGATACTGAAAAATAAAATCAACAAATGCAAATCAGTAGTCAAAACTATCATATCTCATATCACTGAATAGAGCTTCTAGCATCTAAGGCAATACTAATCTACATAAGAGATGACAATAGATATGTTATGATATCCTTAGATATTTACTCAGACTTTGGAATGGGAGGGAAGGCCAGTCACAAATGCCTATCCAGACAGCAATACTCTTTCCCAACTGATAAAATGTAAGTCTAGAGGAAGAAAGACAAGTGAATACAAATCCAGACATTTTTTCCAACTAATTTTTGTAAACTAAGAGCAGTGTTTTTTTAGTGAAGCCAAGAGCACTAACAACTTGCCAACATGACCTGCGAATTCACCAGTATTTGAGGGCTATAGTCAACAATCTGGTTTGCCAGGATATTCAGAGAAAGGAGTGGAAATAAGCAAAACCACTGCTACAGTCCACCCTCCTAAAAGCCACACTGTTCTTGGCTACATACTGCAACATAAAATTGGACCTTATTTATTTCTGTGCAAAGAAAATTACAGTTGTTGAAAAATTTTTTTGCTAAACACACCATCCATTTAAAAGACTCAACTTTTTCCATGTTGCTACTGTTGAAACTATAGCAGGATGTCTGTTGCCCTAAAAAGCTTACAAAGGCAAAAAAAACCATGGACAAACTTTTGATTCAAGGCAGTAGGCTTTCAATTTTCTTTTCATTCAGAACCAGAAGAAATTATCTGACTCTTTAATCTTGTGCCCGAAGACCTTTAACTCAAGAGATAGACGTTTGAAGTTCTCACTTATCATCTCCAAAATACATTCACTTTATATAAATATGTTCTTTTTTAAAAAGCTATAAATTAATCTTAAGGCACAAAGAGAAAGTTAATTTGCTCAATTGGTTACTTGTTTCTAATGTTTGAGGGAGAGAGGGTTTGCCATTCACTTCTTTTTATGTTACTGTGGGACAGGGAATTCAAGAAAACATGGTAGCAGCAGTCCAGCAGTATTTAAAAGAAAGACATAAGTTATCATGGCCCAGACTTTGAGCCATTACATACCAATGGGTCAGATCACAGATTATGCCATTTCTCTCTCTTCTTTTGTGGTTAAAATGTTTAATTTTTGACTTGGCTTTATGTCAGTTCGGGGGGTGTTCCAGTGGGGTGCCACGACCTTCTGAACCGACTCCAACAGAAAGTCGCTTGGCAAGCCACTGCACTCACACGTACACGCACTAGATAGCTTCTTCGACAAATCGATGGCAAAGAGGCAGGAAGGGTCCTTGTGCAGTATTCCCACGGCAGAGGTTTATCCCACCCCCACACGTCAAGGCGACCACCGACAAAAGACATTGATGAATGGAGGGGCCAAGGTTATATACGGGGGTGGGGAAAGCATCAGAGACCAATGGTCTGAGGGTACAGGGGCGGTTCATACATGGGACTAGGGTACGGGAGCCAATGGGAAAATCTGAGGGAGTGGCAAGGAACAAAGTCCAGTGGGAGAGTGGGGACGGGAGAATTTTCTAGGGAAAGAACAAATTAGGTATAAGGGGGCGGGGACGCCAACTGGCCAACTGGGGAAGCAGAACTGGGATAACTTAACATAATGAAGCAGAGCGCCCTGGGGGAGGCATTTTCAGTCACCATAAGCCAGAGAGGCTTTCTATCTGTAGGTACAGTCCCACCAATGGAATCCATTTGTTTCTTGTGCTATGAGCTGCTTGAGTCCCACAGGTTTAGTTTGGCAGCAGTTTCTTTTTATGGTCTAACTAAATAGAGCACAATTTCACAAGAATGGGTCCCTGTCTGCTCCAGTTTTTAGCCAACTGTTAGTTGGATGCCCCTTGTGGTCAGCTGGGTTGTAAACTGTGCTAAAAGATAAAAAAATTGTGGCATTGGTATCATTAAACTAAAAAAGCTGTATTAGATTCTTTGAAGATCTAAAAAATAACGAAGATCAGTTAAACAGAAAAATTTTTTTAAAAAAAAGAAACCCCAATTGATATATTAAGTTAAAGTAGATCCACTTCCTTGTGTCAGAAAATGTGAAGGCCAACAAAATTAAGAGGCCATATTTGGATAAACTCTTAAGGATGTACCTAACTCTGAGCTCATGAGCAGCTGTTTTAGCTTGGGTGAGACCATACAATTGCTCAAAGACCCAGGTGTGAATAAGGTACTTTACCAAATTAAAGCCATTGTGCAAGAAGATTACAGTGTCACTGTATAACAACCATGCTTCCCAGGAAGGAACTTTTTTGTGTGAACAAGAAGTGCTGCTATTGAGACTGTGTACAATCAGGCTAAAAAGTGTTCCATGTTCTTTGTTTCACCCCACTAGGGTGCTGTCTTTTCCCATATTATTATTATTATTGCATGCTCTCCAGTAATTTAACATCTCAGAAGGCTAATAGTTCTCCTTAAATTGTAGCCTGCACACCATTGCTGATAGTTAGAGTACAGTGCAAAGTCTATTTGCACACTGTACATCCTATAGTGGGGATTTTTTGAAAATCAGAAAACATCAGAAAAAGGCTTTATATCCACTGTCTCAGAAGTACTGCAACAAGTTCGGCCCCTGAAGTATGCAAAGTCAAATCTCTGTGTGACTGATGGGTGATACTTCTGCTTATATCAGTAATGAGGTACCAAATCTAGTCTTTTGCATAAATAGCACCCCAGATGCTGCAAAAAGGGGCATAGTCCCTATTTTATCTGCTCTGTGCCACCTAAATAGCATAAAGACTACTCCTTTTCATAGGCGTAGTAGTATACAATGAGGTGTATCTGGCACTACACTGAGAGTTTTACATCCGCATCAGAAAATAGATTTCAAAAGGGGAAATAGGCAAAGATGCTGTTTTACTGACTTGCAATTTTACTTCTTTACTTCTATTTCTTAGAACACAATTTAGTTTCAAGGGCATGTGTGGAAAGCTATCTTATGGTCTAAAGGGAGCTTACAGTTTGTTGTACACACGGTACTCTGCGACTGCAGAAAGCTGCAGTTATACATGTCCAAGCAGTGCAGCAGGGACACTTGCTTTGGTTCTTCTGCTAATACCATCTGACACAGTGCCCTGGGGGAACCTGCTGGGAGGCTGTGTATTGCTGAACTCTTAAATGGTCAAGCTTCAGCTTTACATGTCACCATACGGATGGAAGATTAAGCAAAATGTAACAAGGCTTGTGCTTAGAAAAATAAAAAGGAGCTGACAACCTGCTCAACTGCTTTCACAGAGATCCAAGAGAGAAATGAGCACAAATTAGAAACTTCTAGGGCAAAAGCAAAACTATGCTCTTTACACTGACAGAATCAGGCCACAATCCTGCCCCAAATTTCCATCAAAACAGAAAACTGTGGGAATGTAGCACTTAATGATTATTCACGTTACAGTATAAACCTGATGTGCACACCAAGCAATCAAGGCTGACAGTCCAAAGAAGGCTTTGATGGTTTCTCAGACCACTTGTCCAGGTGCTGTAATCTGAGATCAATACACAAAGAGCCATAATTCAAACACTATGGGTTTTGTTTCTATAGAGCTTTGGAATTTACTGTGTTATCTAACTGCAACTGTAGCAAAAGAAAAAATGAATGACTTATCTTAACTTTCAGTGGTCCTCCAGCCTATATTCCAGGTTAATTCCAGCCAGGTTAATTTAACAGCTACATAATGAATGTCATAACAGTCCTGACATGTCCTAGGAAAAACAGTCACATCATAACTCCTCTTGTTAGTTATGCTGACATAGCTAAACTGTTCTGGTACCCATGCTTAGGGTGCATCTAGGTTATTAATTTAGTGTGCCATGGAGAGTTTTCCTGGTTCCAGTTTACTTTGTACTTACACTTGGAGACTTGTAGCATGTACTAGAGACACTGCTGGCACTCTGAGCAGTTACTTCTTGGTGAAATACAGCTGAAGACATGCCCGGGGCAGGGGCAGCCCTCTAACATGCCCTGTTGCAATGCAGACACAAGTGCCTCCAGCCTTCAGCTCCCTGCTTATGAACAGTGTGTGCCTGGGCCATGCACAAGCCCTGAACAGTCCTTGCTGTAAAGGTATTTTTCAGGAATGGGGTCCCAGAGCCAGAACATATCTTGCTAAAGCAAAACTTAGGCTTTTCCTCTTCACACTACACCATATGACAACATAAAGAAGTCCATCAAGCCAGTTCAGGTTTCTCAGAACTTCAGTTTGTGGTGTAGGCAGTGGGGCTGAGTATGAGAATAGACTGACAATTGCCATTACTGCTGATGTTTTACTTCTACCTGCAGTTCCCTAGAGCTTCCTTTTGAGAGGGGCAAGTGAAAGGAATCACATTTCCTGTCCAGTTGCCCTTTTCTTACTTTACCAGCCTATAGAAACTTGCTGGTAGTCAGAAGTGAGTCTATCTATGCCCATTCTCACTGGCTACCTGCTGACCATTAAGACACAGAAGTTTAGTCTCAAATTCTGTCAATATTTTTGAGCAAGACAGTGTGGCTTTGTTAACATTTGCAAACAGTGTGGAGCAAAAGGAGTAGATCTCCGGAGTAAAACATTTGATTTTGAGGAATTAAATTCTTTGCTTTCTGTACTGGTGTATTTTCTACTTCAGATTAGCACTAGTTTAGTCACATAGACCATAGATTGACTGCATTTCTGTGACTGAAGAACATTAGCTGTGTGCCAGAATTTTGCTCTGTGAAAACTTTACTATCATTGCTGACACTGCTCTTGATTTGGATGAGAACAGTTGGGCTAAGCAGCCTATAAATGCACAAAAAATTATCCCTCATCCAGAGCTCTGAGCACCACAGGAATCAGCACAAGAGGATGACCAGAACTTAGTCTAGTTAGAAGATTATGATATAGAGACTTTGGTAATGCAAATGATACAGATAAATGAAATAGTAATCTCAAAATCTTTCTTCTCTCAGAAAAAATCTCCAGTTACCTCAGATCATTTGTTTTGGCAACACTAAAAACTGGAAGGAAAAAAAAAAAAACCTGAAGAAGTGAATATTAAGGCAAATATTTAGAGAACTGTGTTGCAGCTTCCCATGAGTATTTTTCTCTCCTACCAACTGCTGTCTGTTTTGCCCATCTATTGGCATCTCCTGGTTAAGAGTTATGGACTACAGAAAATTTAATACAATGTGAGTGATGATCCATCCCAAAATGCACATTTTTTCCACGAATGGTGGAGATGGTCATGTCCATATGTCTGTTTGTCTGAGAGTATAACCTGTCAGTCTCTTACAGAAAAAGATTAATTAGATAAACTTTGAATTTGTCAAAGAGATCATTTAATTCTGAAGATGAAGCAAGAGTGACAAAAATACAGCAGGAAAATGCTTGGCTTTCCTAAAGTCAATGGGAACTTTCAGAGGAGCCAGGACTTCATCCTGTATGTTTTGTTTTTCTTCAAATGTCAGTTACCTGCATACAACATAAATACGATGTGGTCAGAGAAGTGTACAGTGAATAGCTGAAATAGTTAACAAAATCTATAAATGTAGGGAAAGTAGATGAAAACATAAACCAGACTGAGATATTTTTTCCAGACCAAAATTTTTAAGTCTTCTGTATTTTATCACTTGTTAAACCACAAATAGTTATAAACAGAGCTGCAGTTCAGAGAGTCTTTGTTTCTAACATAAACAAGGTATAGGGCATAGCTCTGTATGTCAGCCAAACATGACTATAAGTTACAAAAATGATATATATGTATAAAAGAAGTGTCAGACGATAATTGAAAAATTCTATTTGGAGATGAATAAATGTAAGGAACACACTTAACTCCAGAAAGGCAGTAAGTATTTAACAGAAAATAACCCAGATTAGATTAATGCATGCCTTGTACTGTGTCTGTGAAATTATTTAACTCAAGATACTGAAACCCAGAAGATGGGGAACTTTGCATTATTTAGGTATCACTATTCATCCTGGTGTGTCTGTCCTAGCTGAGAAAACTGATAAAAACTATACTGAACATATGCAACTTTTAATTTAATTATATCTAGGAGCAGAATAGCAGACTGGATCAAACTGGATTGAATATACTGCAGAATCTCTTTTATTTTTTTTTTCCGGTACAAGCTTAACAGGAATAATACTTTTCATCTAAAATGGCTGCATTTCTTAATTATCTGGTCATGTCAGAACCCCCCACATCTGTAACAGACCTATTTAAATACCTATTTTTCACTTTACTTCTTTCTAGACTAACATATTCTGAGCATCAAGAACATTTACTTTCAAATCATTACGTTAAATTCTTTTACAGTTTTTTATTTAGAACTAAGAAGAAATACAGCTCTTAGGTAGGTATGTTAGCCCTCAAGTGTTCTGGTGCTATAGACTCGTTTAGCTGCATAGGTCATAGCAGTCACTGCAGTAAACAAAATGTTCCAAACTTCCAAAGCCTGCAGAGGTCAGTATAGCAACATCAACAAGAAATTATATAGCCTTACTGAATAGATTAGCAGTTAAAAATATTTATTGTTAAAACACAAAAATGATGTATCATTCCAGCTGTTACCAGAACTGTGGGACTACTGTGGCATATGATGGTTATTCCTACAAATATCATATAATATTGCAGACGCCTAAAGTTTTACAGATGTATTTTTGTATTTGCATTTGCTAATTATAAAAGGGTTAAATATATTTTTCTTGAAAGTGTTTGAGAAAAGTTGGATGACCATTATGGAAAATGTAAGCACACTCTTCTTCAGAAGTTGTCTTCTCTCTGTTGCCCTGTCAATGACCTCTGCTGCGACATTGAAGAAATACCCTCTGTGTGGGTGAGAAGTAATTTTCTTCAATAGCTCTTCTGCCCCAGACATGTATAAAAAGGAGACTGTAAGCATACACCCCACGTTTGCTTTGGCAGTGACACCATCAAAGTCATTTAGAGCAGAACTTTCAGCTGTTTGTGACAAACCAGATCAGGATGAATGATCAAAACAGTACATGTTAAGCTCCTAGCTCGATGCAATGAAATCTCAAAAACTGAAAGGAATGACAGATAAATAGTGCTAATCAGGCCCTTGAACAAAACTATATAAAATTTATTTATCCTCTTGTCCAGACTGGCCTGCTGTTGGCACTAGAAAGCAGTTACATTAGTTTTTCACTGCACATTCTCATTGTATATAAAAGAATAAGAAGATATTCAGACATGACTCTGGGATTTGCAGAAAAAGATTTTGAGAGACGCCAATTTGGCTTAAAAATGTATGATTTGCTTTCTTCAAAGCACTGCACTTAGGTGGGCAATACTCATGATATCCACAACACAATGTTCCCACTCCTAAAAAGAGCTGGTTATAACTAAAATATTTTTCTTTCAGAAGTCTGCAGAAGTTCAGGGCAAGCTTTTTGTCTCATCAATGCACAGTGTCTATTCCTGTCTCAGCTGTCCACCATAACATTAGTTGTGGACACTGAGATATTGAAAGCGGTTCTGCATTCATTTTTTTCCTTTCCCTATGGACATTCATATAACACATTTCTTAATAACTCTCTGACTTCACAGTTTTTCAAAAGAAAATGTGAATTGCTCAAGACAGAGTAACTTTAACAGAAACATCTGAAACAGGGAAACTGTCCTGAATATGAGTG
>WEIT01018995.1:101243-114188 GCA_013389985.1 Dryoscopus gambensis | reverse complement strand
TGCTGAAGGAGGGCGATAAAGGGGCTGGGGGGGCCGTGATGGGGCTGAGGACGACGCGGGAGACAGGGCAGGCCTGAGGGCCTCGAGGTGGGCTGAGGGCCATGGGCGGGCGGTGGGTGCTGAGAGGGGGCTTTTGACGGGGAGCCCTTGGGAGGGAGTGTCCCCTTGCTCAGGAGCTAGGGAGGAGACAAAGGAGGTGGTCTCTG
This sequence comes from Dryoscopus gambensis, assembly GCA_013389985.1. Lineage (NCBI taxonomy): Eukaryota > Metazoa > Chordata > Aves > Passeriformes > Malaconotidae > Dryoscopus > Dryoscopus gambensis. The sequence goes on along the minus strand of WEIT01018995.1, from coordinate 113,982 downwards.
TGGGGTTGGCAAGGCCCAGACCCAGGATGGGGTTCCTGGGGTGGGGGGTCCTGCAGCCTCAGGCTGCTGGAGGTGTTGGCAGTGGGGTGGGCAGTGGGATGTCGCCTGGGGGGGGGCTCCAACTGCAGCCGTGCAGTGTCCTGGCAGCTGAGAAGGGGAGCTTGTGACCCTGGGGGAGTTGCTTGGGGTCTGGCATGGAGTGGGGAGTGTAGAGGGTTTGATGGGAGTTTTGCACTTCTCTGTGGTTTGGGGGCTGTTGTGGGAAACTGGGGTCAGGGGCATCCAAACCAGAAAACATGGAATTCAGAGAGCTGGGAGGTTTGTGTCAGCTCGTATGCAGCTGTTCTGGTGAGGGGTGTCCCTGTGAAGTGGGAGAGTACAAGGACCTTTTGGAGTCGCTGATGTCTTTGTACCAGAACACCCTGCTAAGGCCAAATGCCTCACTTCTTTCTAGTGAGTCTGGGGAAACCGAGGCATCGTCTGGTGAAGGAGTTTGCCCAAGGTCAGACACAGAGCAGGTATCAAAGAGGACCCAGGCTGCTGAAGCACGTTGCTGCCACCTTCAAACAAAGCCTGCAACCTTGGGTTGTTAATTTGGGTTTCTTTATTTTTTGGGAACTGCCCAGACTGTGTCCAGCTCTGCTATGCCTGGGTGGACCAGTGGCTGAAGCCTCCTGGTGCCTCCATGGTGTGGAGGGCAATCCCATGGTCAGCAGGTCTAGAAAGCTTTCCTTGAGAGCAAAGAAGTGAGAAGAGGAATAAGGCAGTGTTTTGCAGTGGGGAGGGTCTCTAAAGTGACACTCCTCACTCAGAAGGTGAATTCCCAGCCTCAGGCCTCCTCCTGGGCCACGAGGAATGGCCATGAGCACCCTCATGTGCTGCCATACACCCATCACCAACACAGAACCAGGGAATGAATGTGGCAAGGAGAGGATCATGATCTGGACGCGCTGGAAGCATGAGAGCAGACTGATCTGGCCCCAAGGAGTGCCCAACTGCTCCTTCCCCTGTTCTGTGACCTTGATCAAATTACTTCACCTGTCCCAGCTTCTCCTTCCCTCTGCACCATCCTGTACTGCTTGTCTGCTGTTCTGTGCTGCGGCCCTTCACGGCCTCCTGGGTTGGCTCATTCTGCCTTGGTCCTTGCCTGGTTTCTCCATGTCTCATCCCAAAAATGAGCTGGGCAGTTGAACAGGTTTGGCCATGGGTCCCCCTTCCTGGAGAGGGGTTGGTTCACCACCAGCAGTCCTGGGAATTGACAAGCCTCTTTGGAGAAGACAAGAACCATCCTTAGCTTCATGGACAGCCTAAACCCATTAGCAAACTGGGAAAAGTCCAATTAACCTTTATTTCCTATAAAATGCAAAGCTTTTGGTTTCTGTGGCCTTCTGCAGCTTCTCATTTTGGCCAGACCTAGAGGAGACACCATTCACCTAAGGGCATTTCTGGTAAAGCCAGAGGAACAGTCCAGGGAGAGTCTGACCTTGCAGGCCTGGAAGTTTGGGATTTCTTAATTGCCAAAGTAAATGGCTCCTTCCCACTAATGGACACAGCTCATCCCCACCATGAATGGGCTGTGACTGGCTGTGGAGGAAGAAAGAGACACTCGAGTCTGGAAGCACTGTGGAGCTGGTGGCGCCTCTTGGATCCATCAGTTCTCTTCCCAAGCCCTATTTTGGGGTCCTGAAGGCTTCCTGTATTCACCAAGCAGATGATTTATGGGGTGTGGACCAGGAGTATCTGGATCTGTCTCCATCCACCCAAGTCAACACTGAGTTTCCTACCTCCTGGAAACCAAATTAATCTTGTTCCACCAGGATCAGACAACACAATCCCTGTCCAGACTGATGGATGAGAGAGGAAATTCCCATTTCTGCTGTGGACAGCATGAGTGTCTCCCAACACAAGCAGGAGCCTGAGGGACTAGAGCAATCCTGCCTCTATCATTGTGACACTGACAGTTCCTGAGTGAGCACATGAGCTTCCTGAAGCTCTTAGTCCCTGCTGGGGCTGGCACCAGGAAAACCCAAACCACAAAGTTTCCTTGTGGGTGGAAAAGAGGATCTGTCACTGCAGTGTTTTAGCCACTTGGTCTCCTGTGTTTGTCTTTCCAGGCAAGAGGTAGCACCTCTCTGGGGCCTATGTGTTGGTGTCCTCTAAGTGCTGTGGCCACCAGAGAAGCTTCCTATCAAGTGTCTTTTCTTCCAGAGAAGAGATTCCTTGATAGTTACTTTACCTGCCAAAGAGCTTGTTTTTAGGGAACTTACTCCAGCCATTTTAACTCAGGATTCCTGTGATGACTTTGGAACATTTTGGTGCTGGTTTTGCCTGAGGAATGCTGGGATGTGGCAGACACCAGAGTGAGACAGCCAGAGAGGGAATCCTGAAGAACACCAGGTGCTGTTAGCTCTACTCTTCCCAGTGGCACAGTGGGAGCTGTGCTGGGGATAGGGTGCAGGTAGATACCTGAGCCATGGCTCTGTGTCACTCTGGGGTGACAGTGTCATTGGGAGAGGCAGAACAGGACAAGTTTCTCCAGTAACAAGCAACAGGACAAGAGGAAATGGCCTCAAATTGTTCCAGGGGAGCTTTAGGTTGGATATTAGCAAACACTTCTTCACTGAAAGGGCTTTACTTGAACAGGCTGGGTGAGGAAGTGGTGGAGTCACAGTCTCTGGAGGTATCTAAATGATGTGTAGATGTGGCGCTTGGGGACATGGTTTAGTGGTGGCCTTGACAGGGGTTTAACAGTTGAGTGATCTTAGCGAGTCTTTCTAACCTGAATGATTCTGTGATTCTAAGCGAGCTCTGGCTGGTGCCTGGAGTCATCTGTGTGTGTCAGAAGGAGGGGATGGGGATGGGGAGCCTCACTGTCATGAAAGGTCTTAAATACGGCAGAACAATGTGGCCGGAGCTGTTCCCTGCCAGGCTGGGATGGAGGGATCACTCTGCTGTGGTGCAGTAATTAGAAACCCTTGAGTTCCTTGGCTGGCAGCTCCGGAAGGGCTGGCAATGCTTCTAACAACTTCCCTAGTGGGAAAGGCAGCTAGGCATGCTCCTGAGCTGGGAACAAGGCCCCTTTCAGGGGGGTGAGCAGGACTGTAACCATGGGCAGGCATCGAATGGGGGCATCCCCAGAGTCAGATGTGTTGGGGAGTGCAGGATGTGAGTGGATCAGTGAGTCTCTTCGTGTAGGAACAGCGCTGAGCCCATGGAAGAGACTGACTTGTGGCTTCCTGGCTGCCCTCTCCTGAGACAGTCTGTGGGGAAAACAGGTTTATAGCTCTGGAACAGATGGTCCTGCTTGGTGACTAATGAAGGGTTCAGTGCCTGTCTTGGGCTGCCTTTGATGCCTGTCTGAGTGGAAGCAGACTTGGCTGATCCCTGCTGAACCAGCCCCTCAGGATTTAAGCAGTGGTTTGGCCATAGTTTGCAGGCTGTGCCACCACAACATGGGTAGTTTGGGAACTCTGGAATGGGAAGATCACGCCAAATGCTCTCCAGCCTTTTCACTATGTGCTTTCTCCTGGCTGTGACTTTCTCAGCAGCTACACCCTCAGGGGAGTCTTGTGCCAGGGGCTAGTTCAGTCCTGCTGTCCTTGTGAAGCATCTGTCCATCCTTGTGAGATGCCGCTGCTCAGGAATACCCCTGGATGTTCCTTACAGCTCCCCGTGGTGCCCAGCACAGCTGCTGTGTAGTTAGGGTTTGGGGGTGCTGTGACAGAGCCCTGGGAGGCCAGGCTGGAGCAGGCAGCTGCCTGCTGTCATTTGGGATTGCCTGCAGTGGGCTGGGGCACATGGCGACATCATGGGGACCACTCACTGGGAAAGTTCTTTCCCACGAGTATGGCGTCCAAACTTCCCAACTCCCTGCTCTCCCCAAGGCTTGACTGCCTCTGCTGGTCAGCCAGCCTGGCAGAGGTAATGAAGCGTAATAATTTGCTCCATTTACACATCCGCTTGGGCCCACGGGAGGGTTTATGACTGGATTTCTAGGGAAGGTGGTGATGGCAATGCCTGCCCCAGCCCAGCACAGGGAGCCAGGGTCCCGGGACAGGAGCGTGGGCACGGCCTTGGTCGATTCCTGTGCAGTGCTTTCAGCCCAAAGAGCCCAGCTGTGGCTGCCTGGGACTCTGGCTGTGCTGTGCTTGGGTTCACAGCCTGGTCATGGCAGGGAAGAGCTGGTCCAATTGCCTCCTGGTGAAATAACCATCACCAACCAGTACAGCCCAGTGCTCATCTCCAGTGTCAGGGATGTCCCTGCGTGGGCAGGACCTCGGAGGGTGGCTAGTGCAGGCACAACCCAGTGTGTCCATTTAGTCTGCAGCGAGCCCAACCACAGAGAGTGAAACCGTCTGGGTGTCTTCATGATGGGGGCATAGGCAGGGGGCTGCTGTCGGGTCTTAGCCTGGGGTTTTAGGTGGTGAAGGGGCTGTGTAATGTTCTTTGCTGCACAGTGGTTGCTCCTGGAGCGCCTGCCATGCTGCAGCATTGAGCTCTGTGTGGACTGGGAACAGGGATGCTCCGAGGAGTGTGCTGACAGAGCTAGGGGGAAGCGGGCCCAAGTTAACATTGTCTGTCCTCTCTTCTGCATCCACATGGATATGCAACAGGAGCGGCAGAAAAAAGCTGGGTTTCCTGAGAGCAGCGACGGCTCCAAGGACTCAGACAGCTCTGCCGGGCGCCGGAGCAGCGCCAGCCGGAAGCATGGCCGATGGCGAGGCCGGCTGGACAGCCCCGGGGCCATGGTATCCAAGGTGGTGAGAGCCGTCACGGCCAGGCACAAACCAGGATGGAGGCTGCCAGCCGCACCAGACTCCTCCAGCCGCAGGAACCTGACGGAGCTGCATGGGGAGGCCCAGCTGGCCGTCTTCCAGCAGGGTGACACGGGCAGCGTGGAGGGAGCTCCCCAGCCCACCGAGAACAGCTTCACCCCCAAATGCGAAATCACAGGCAAAGACGCCCTGTCGGCGCTGGCCCGGGCCAGCAGCAAACAGTGCCAACAGGAGATCGCCAACGTGGTGTGTCTGCACCAGGCTGGCAGCCTCATGCCCCAGTCCGTGCCTCGCCACTGCCAGCTCTTGGGTGAGTCCTGCTGGAGTGCTCCTAGTCACCCTGGGATTGGAAATATCCCAGGCAGGCTCGTAGGCTACCTTCCTTATGTCAGCAAACTGTCCCACCTGGCAAACAGCGGCCTCAATCTGTCACTGATTCCCAGATTACCACTGCCTCTCTAATCCAATCAAAGCTGTGCCAGCCTTCTTAAGTTGGGCTGTTCATCCCAGCCTGCAATTCTGCAGGGGTCAGAGCCAGGCCCAGCAGCATTTTCTGTTTTGAGGCACCAGAGGAGGACGCTCCCTTTCCCGAAATGGCCCATCAGTGTAACACGAGGGACTGCAGGTGCCACCATGCCCTGGCACTGTAGCCTGTTTGGGGGTTGCCCAAGGCTGAGTGCTTCCCTGCTGTCTGCTGCCTTGCTCAGGAGCTCCAGGTAGTAGATACCAAGGCTGGGGGTGGCTGACACCCCTCTCCCTCCCAATGCAGGCAAGGTCAGCCCTGTGATCCAGTGGGATGAAAGCCGGCTGCAGCAGGGGCCCCCCAGCAAGCCTGTGCGCATCGCCTACATGCTGGTGGTGCATGGCAGGGCCATCCGCCAGCTGAAGCGGCTCATCAAGGCCGTGTACCACCAGCAGCACTTCTTCTACATCCACGTTGACAAGGTGTGTGGCAGGGGAGAGGGTGCTAACAGTGCTCCATAGGTCCCTGGGAGAGGGAGCAGAGCTGGGGCGCAGGTGGTGGTGAGTGAGGAAAGTGGCTGGATAGGGTTAGTCCTCGCTACTGTGGAGCTGTGACCCTCCCGCCGCTATTTCTGTAACCCCACGGAAGCAGGATCTATCCCCGCTGCCCTGTTTGCTGCTTCCCTCATTGTGGAGCCTGCTGCAAGGGCTGACTCCAGGCTGGTGGCAAGGAAAGCCGGGCTCTGGGAGAAGGAGCTGCTTGCTGAGGGTGAGCCATGTTCCCTGGCAGCGCTCCAACTACCTCCATCGGGAGGCTGTGGAGCTGGCCCGGCACTACCCCAACATCCGTGTGACCCCCTGGCGCATGGTGACCATCTGGGGAGGTGCTAGCCTGCTGAAGATGTACCTGCGCAGCATGAAAGACCTGCTGGAACTGTCTGAGTGGCCCTGGGACTTCTTCATCAACTTGAGTGCCACTGACTACCCCACGAGGTGAGGGCCTTGCTGGGGTGGGGTGGTGCTGGAGGTGTTGGGGCTGCATGATGCTGCCACAGCCTTGGGAGGGGCAGGGAAGAGCAGGGAGCTGAGGGAGTTGGGATTGGAGATTGCACCCATGTGCTGGTGATGATGCTCCAGGGCCAGGCTGGACCCACATGTGCAGAGCAGCCCAGCCAGTACCTCAGAGGCTGTTTTTTCCTGAGGTCTGGGTGTTACAGGAGAGCATGCATGTGAGGTGCCAGACAGCAGAGAAGCTGTGTCTGTGCCCAGTGATGGGACAAGGGTTTGAGTCATCAGCTTTGGGCTCCTTGTGTCTAATGGCTCTTGCAGAATGAATGTTTACTGGGCTGCTTCACACCAAGGGCATTAATGATTCCTAATTTGCACCTCAGGACCAATGATGAACTGGTGATGTTCCTGTCCAAATACCGAGATAAGAACTTCCTGAAGTCACATGGCCGAGACAACGCCAGGTAATCTCAGCTAGAGGCAGAGCTGAACTGGAGGGAACAAAGGATTTCAGAAAAGAGCTGAAACAGCTGTGGCAGGGAGGGGATGTTCTGCATCTGCACGTAGTGGTTGACACTCCTAACTCCTCATCCCCATGCCCAGGTTTATCAAGAAGCAGGGCCTGGACCGCTTGTTCCATGAGTGTGACTCCCACATGTGGCGGCTGGGTGAACGCCACATCCCCGAGGGCATCGTGGTGGATGGGGGCTCTGACTGGTTCTCGCTGACACGCAGCTTTGTGGAGTATGTGGTCTATGCTGACGACCAGCTGGTGTCCCAGCTGCGCCAGTTCTACACCTACACACTCCTGCCAGCCGAGGTGCGTGTTCCCACTGTGCTTAACATCTCTGATCCACTTCATCCCTGCTCTGGGTAGCTGCAAAGGGTGTTGCTGGTTCTGCTCAGGCAGTTCTGTGCCTCCCCTTTTCCAGACTTAGGTATAAAAGAGGGAAGAGAGGAGCAGGTGGGTCAGCAGTTATGTTTACATACAGCCCAGCTTTAGGTCCAGTCACCCTCTGGGCCAGATAAGGACTGGTGCAAGCCTGGTCCCTTAAGTGTTGCCCTGTGCTGGGAATGGGGTTAAGTTTCTGTTCAGGAGCAGTTGAGGTCTGTCCTTCTTCTCTATGTGTGGGGGTCTCCATTAACCACCTGTCTCCATCCCACTGGGTGTCCTGTCCCTTTTCTGCCTTGCACAGTCCTTCTTCCACACGGTCCTGGAGAACAGCCACGCCTGTGAGACGCTGGTCGATAACAACCTCCGAGTGACCAACTGGAACCGGAAGCTGGGCTGTAAGTGCCAATATAAACACATAGTCGACTGGTGCGGGTGCTCCCCAAATGACTTCAAACCCCAGGACTTCCTTCGGCTACAGGTGAAAAAGATCCTCCTTTCTCTTCCTGCTCTCTCCCCTCCTCCCTGTCCTCTCCTCTGCAAGCTGCCCTCCGGGTAACCCGGACTGCAGTGCCAGCTGCTGTGCATGTCCCCACAAGAGACTGGAGCAGGGTTGGGTCTCCCAGTGGGGCTCAGTGTAGACGTGTCTGTAAACAGGCAGTGGGATTATCCTGACTATCCTGCCCTGCAGCCAGGCTTCTGCTTGCAGCATTGCTCCTATTGCCAGACATTTTCTCCTGTTTTCCTGGTCTTTCCCTGCAAACCTATCAGTTGGAGCAAATACCTTTTTAGTAAAACCCCTTCAGAGTGCTGTTTCTTTGGCAGGTCAAAATGCCTTGTGACGAAACATCTCCCATGCTCTCAGTGCGTGGGGATGTGGACTGAACACAGAATGTTTGGGGGAGATAGAGCCAGCCCTGAAAAGAGCAGTTGTGGCAGGATTTTCCAGCAGTCCCAGGACTGCAGAGCCCAAGGCCCTGTTCCTGCAGGCTATGCCACATGGTCAGGGCTAGTGCAGGGCTCAGCAGTGGCTCTGGTGGGTGGGAGCCCATCAGAATAGAGATTGCAGCAAAGGAGCTGGATGACACATGGCTGCTTCTAGGCACAGTTGGTGTGCTCCCACTGATCCTGTCATAGAGGATCCCACATTCAGGCTGGCTGTGCTGCTCCTTAGTCTGTGCCCTCAAAGTGGGCAGGATGGATCCTGCTGGAGTGGGAGGGCAGAGTGGGTGCAGCCAATATTGTTAGAAATGCCTATGCTCTTCCAGCAACTCTCCAGACCCACCTTCTTTGCCCGCAAGTTTGAGTCGACGGTGAATCAGGAGGTGCTGGAGATCCTGGACGCGCACCTCTATGGCAGGTACCCCGCCAACACCCCGGCCCTCAAGGCCTACTGGGAGAATGTCTACGACCGTGTCGATGGGCTCAGCGGCCTCAGCGATGTCACCCTCACCTTCTACACAGCCTTCTCCAGGCTGGGGCTCCACAAAGCCGCATCCATGCCAGCAGCCAAGGCAGACAAACTCTGCAGGTGGGGTATTTGCTGTGGTCTCAACCCAGGCTCTAAATGGTGGCCTTTATCTTGTGCTGGGAGGATGCTGATGCTCAGATGTGCAACCTCTCTGTCTCTCCAGATTTGAGCCTCAAGGCTTCCCCTCCAGTGTGCACTTATATTTCTATGACGACCGTTTCCAGGGTTACCTGGTGATGCAGGAAGTGCAGAATTTGGCAACTGGGCAGGCAGAATCCTTGGAGGTGTGGATGATGCCCCAAGGAGCTCTGAAGCTGTCGGGTCATGGAGGGCAGGCAAACCGATTGCAAAACCTTGAGGTAAATGGGGCACTTTCCTCCCTGGCTTTCCCACGCATGCTGCTGTTCCTCCTCTCCCCCACCTGCGTGCCATGGGGACAGAGGGACACAATGCTGCCATTGTGTCTGAGAACAAACCTTTGTCTGTGAGTTTAGTTTATTTGTGAGGAGCTGATTGCTGGAGAACGGGCCTTCAGGGGATCTTTCAGAGGCAGCTGAGGCTGCCATGCCCAGTGCCTGCAGCTGCAGGAGGCCTTGCACAGCTGAATTAGTGCTGGCATGTTATCTATGGAGGGTGGGGTGTCCATTGATTTGGACTCCAAGGTTTATGTGTTTTCTTGTTTCTGGGAGGTGAAACACAAAACCTTAGCTGATAGTGTCCCCTTGCCCAGTGTCCCACTGCTTGTGCCTCCTGTCCCTCCAGGTCGGCACAGAGTGGGACCCCAAGGAAAGACTGTTCCGCAATTTTGGAGGCTTGATAGGGCCTTTCGACGAGCCAGTGGCCATGCAGAAGTGGTCACGGGGCCCCAACCTGACAGCCACGGTGGTGTGGATCGACCCCACCTATGTCATTGCCGCCTCATACGACATCACGGTGGATGCTGAGGCAGAGTTCACCCAGTTCAAGCCCCCCCTCAACCACCCGCTGCGCCCTGGCATCTGGACCATCCGCCTCCTCCAGTTCTGGGAGCCTCTGGGGGAGAACCAGTTCCTGGTGGTGCCCCAGACCTTCAACCGCAAGCAGCCTCTCAGGAAAGGTGAGGGTGCTCTGGAGTTTGGGGCTGGATGGGAAGGTGCCCCTGTAGGCAGTCCAAAGTGCTTCCCTCTGTGCTGGCCCCTGGGCTGCAGCTGATGATCAGATTGGAGCCATTTTTCCACTGATGTCCCTTTGCCCATGTGAATCCTTAGACTAGGCTGTCCCCTGGGCAGTTGTGGAGAGCCCATTGGCAGGTCAGTCAGATCTTGCCTGCAGCAGTGTCCTTTTCCTTGTGCTGGAGGGAAGCTGGGGTTGCAAAGGGATGGGGTGCTGTGCCCCAACTGGAGTTGGGGGTAGGACCTGCAGGATGCCAGAATGTTGCTGCGCTGCTCATCCCCTCTCTTTTCTCTCCCTCTCCTGCCCAGACGACAGCAACTGGCTGCATGGTGGGCCCCCCCGCAACGAGTACATGGACCAGAGCTTCCAGGGCCTCGGGGGGATCCTCAGCCTGCCGCGCTCCGAGATGGCAGAGGAAGATGTGGTGCGGAAGGCACGGCTGACAGGCAAGGAGCTGGAGGACTGGGCTGACACTGCCATCGGCACCTTCTGGTCCGCAGCGAATGTCTGTGTCAGCAGCCCCTCTGCCTGCACTTCACTGGAGACCTGCAGCAAAACCTCCTGGAGCTCCCTCTCCCCGGACCCCAAATCGGAACTGGGGCCCATCAAACCTGACGGGCGGCTGAGGTAGCAGGAGCAGAAGGAGGGCGGCCTTGGGAGCAAGGAGCATCCTCCGTTTCTGGTGTGGGAGATGTCTCCGGACCACATCACCCTGTGCCATTTGCACCGTAGTCACTCGAGGAAGAGAAAATGGGAACCTCCAGGCAGGGGAAAACCTTCTCCTGTGGGGTATTTTTGGCAGAGGGAGAGGCATGTGGTGGGTCCTGCCCATCTCTGCAGGAATGAGCCCTTGCTGGCCAGGGAGAGCATGCTGGAGTGCCCATCCCTGTGGGGGCATGGCTGGCACCTGGCAAGAGCTGTGTGTTTGTTACTCCAGACCTTGGAGGCTCAGGAAAGAGTAATGTGGGAGGGAGGGACGGCTGGTTGGTGGGAAGGCTCTGGACCAGCTCAGCTTCCTGCCCCGGGCTAGAACTTGGCAGGATGGGCCCTTGTTGCTGGCTGCTGCCCCAGTGGGCTGATGAGGGACCGGGCATAGGCAGAAGCAGAATGGGTCCAGAACGTGCTGTGTACACAGAGCTGCTGCTGGCCCAGGGCTTACATATCATCCCTTCCATCCCAGCTCTTTAGTTTGTATTTTTATAAATATATATATATATAAAAATATATATGATGCAAAGTGCAATAGAGACGAGACCCCACATTGGCCGGGAAGTCCTTGTGTCTCCATCTCCCCTCAGACTGTAACATAACTTGTTCTCTTGGGTGTCCTGGTGCTACAGGACAGGGTGCTGGGTCGTTTACATTTTTTTAAAATTTTTATTATTAGTAGTAATTATTGTTTTGCCATTTTCCCATTTCCTGCTGGAGGCTGCTGGGGACCTGTAGCCTGCTGGCCTTGGGGCAGGGTTGCCCCCAGGTTGTGGGGCAGCTACCCAACTATGCCAAATGTCTGGAGCCCTGGTATGTTGTGTGACAGTGGGCAGGGAGTGCTCAGGGTGTGGTTCAAGTCCAACAAGCTGCGCTGTAGACCCTGCCACTTCTGTCTCCACTTCAGCAAAAGAACACCCTGATCCCCTGCCAAAATAGCATCCACGGGGCCGACATCCTGCTGCGGATGAGCCGTGCCTGGAGGGCTGCCCTGTGCCAACACTCCTTGGCCTGACCTTTCTTTTCTCCCACGTCAGCAGAAGCTCTTGGGACCTGCTGTGCTTCCCTGGACAAAAATCAAAGAGGTGAGACGAGGTCCAGCCAGCTCCATCTGCTCTCTGCTGTTTCTGCTTCCCACTGTTCCAGAGGGAAGAGGCACCACCTCCTCTTGGGAAGGGTTGTGGTGGAGCATCCCCCTTCCCTGCAGTCCTGCCAGGATGTCCTAGGGGTCTGCTTCCAACATTCTTCTCTCCAAGACTGATGCTGCCTGGAGAAGTCTGGGTTTGGTTTCACCCTGGGAAGACACTTCACAGCTGGGGACAATCTGGAGCCCATCTGACCCAACCCTCTACTCAAGGCAGGGTCTCAGGAGCTGGTGGGATTTTGCTGTCTGCATGGGTCTGTGCCATCCTGACTTTTCTCCCATGTCCCAGCTCTCTCCACCTGGCAGGTCTGACACTCCCAGTCTCCAAATTTAAGGATGCGGGTGTTGCAAGATGTGTACTGTAAAACGGAGGGGACTGAGACCTCTGTGTGTGAGGGCAGGTACCTGCTGGCACTTGGCCCCGCTATCCTGCACTCACTCCTGCCTAGGGTGCTCCAGGGCTGTGGAGGAATGTGGTGGGAGGGGGCCACACAGGGCAGGACACCAAAAGTCTGTGTCAGAAGCATTATGTAAAGTTGTCTTAAATATGCAACATCACAAATACATCTATATCTCTACAATGTCATGTGTTGGGTTTTTGTGGTGTTCTAGAAGGGGTGAAGGGTGGAGGTGCCCTCCTGGTGTAAATCCCCGCTGGGCACCGGGGCAGGGACTGTGAGGGTATTGGGGCAAGGTCACCTTCCTCAGATGGGTTATGTGTGACCTAAAATCAAGCTCGGCGTTTTCAAAGCCTGTGGCTGGAGAGTGAGAGCTCGGGAACGACCCGGAGCCACGGACTGAGTCCGGTTACACCCTGGCAGCGGGTGCCCTGAAGGTACCCGAGTACTTAGCGTTGACATGGCACTTAATCAAGGTGGTGATCAGCTAATGAGCGGGCATCTCCTGCTGCCTGCGGGGCCAGGAGCCTCCCGCGGCACAGCCCAGCTTTCCCTCGCAGGAGCGGGGCAGCGCTGGGGTTGTCCCGTGCCCGCTGATCCCGGCAGTGACACGCCGCCTGGCTGCCGCTCGGCCGGGACCACGGGGCTCTGGTAACCCCGGCACGAGGCCGGGGCACCCGCGGATGAGCCGGGGGGGCCCTGACGTGTGTCCGAAGGGGGAGCCCCGAG
>WEIT01018995.1:81178-100833 GCA_013389985.1 Dryoscopus gambensis | reverse complement strand
GGCCGCGGTCCGGGATGGGACGAGCCCCTCCCGGCTCTGCAGATTGTTCCCGGTCTCGTAGGGAGAGAGAGAGATGTTGGGCACAAAGGGGCTTTAGCGCTCTTGGGACGGGCAGCAGGTGGAACCGGCTTCTCAGGGTCTTCAAGCCGCGGGGCGAGAGCGGGCGGCAGGAGGTGGCCCGCGGAACCACCGTCTCTCTCGCCTCTCCCGTGTCTTGGCAGCGGTGTCCACCTCCGTCTTCATCGTGGCGATTCTCATCCTGCTGCTGCTCCTGTACCACCGGGACCCAATGTGCTGCCAATTCCTCTGCTCCTGTCGCCTGTTCCAGACCCCCAGCCAGTATGTGAGTGTCCTCCGAGTCCTCCCTCTCTTCTTCCTGCCCACGAGTCCCCCTCTGGCCCCCCAGCTCCTGTTCACTTGGGCTGGGTCTGTGGGGCTGCACCGCCAGGTTACCCTCCTGTAGTCTGGCTGGGACTACTGATGAACATGGGACCTCCAGGCAGAGCTGGGCTCTGCCACCTCCTTGCTTCCACTCTACCCAAGAGATCCATCCGTTCACCCACCCAGTCCTGCCTGGCTGTGCCATTGTGGTTGTATCTCCAAGGCCCAACACTAACAGGCTTCCCTGCTCTCCACACAGCTCAGGGGGGAGGTCCTCCTCCACCTGCGCAGTCATGTGTGGGGGTCGGGCTCTGCTTTATAGGGAAGGGGCCCAGCAGGGAAGGGGGCTGGAAGCTGAGGGCAAAGGCAGACAAAGCCACTCGCATCCCTGACAACTGGTTCTGTTGTGCACAGCTGCTGGGGAAGGAGCAGTGAGACTCAAAGCCCTTTCGCTCGCATCTGTAATTTCCTGGAGCTGGCTTTCAACCAGGGAAGCTGATGGAAAAAGAGCAGTGTGTGCAGCCAGCACTGCTTTTGTGGCAGTGACTGCCTGGGGAAAGCTCAGCCTCCAGAGCTGCAGGGATGGCTCTTGAGGGGAGGGCTGCAGGTACCACTCCGCAGTCCTTGGGAGAAGAGTGGACATTCAGCCTCACTAGCAAGGGATGGAGAGACTTGTGTTGTGAAAGGCAAATCTAATAGTCCAGCACAGGCTGGGAAGCCCCCAGCAGAAATCACAGTGGAAATAGGCTGCACTGATGGTGTCCTTGTCTGATTTATTGTCTCCACTCCTTTCCCTCTCTTCCCTCCTGTTGCCTGCCCATGGCACACGTTGGGAGTGGGCCCTGCTGCCATGCTCCCTTGCCCGGTAGAGCTGCTCCCTGAGGCAGTGTAGGATACTCCCTGAGCTCTGGGGTGGGAAGTTCAAGCAGGCATCTTGCCTTTAGCAAAGGGCTGTGTCGAAGGATGGATTCAAAGAATTACATATGGAAAGGGAACATATATAGAATGTATTTCCTTCAGAAAAAGTGAAGCAGTTGTAGTGTGTGAGGCAGCTTTTGGGCAGGAGCAGTTACACTGGTTTTGCTCATCAGTTATTGAACCAACGGGTGAGTGCTGGTTTTCTGCAGCCTCTGTAGTTGTGCTGTAGGGCCAAGACAAACAGTTCCTTGGTTTTTAAGAGCAAAAGTAAATCTTCATAGTCCTCCTTGTGCATCCCTGGTTGCCTTGGGAGTCTCTGGGCTGGTTTCTGCTGGCAGAGATGGGGTTTTCTGAGAGCAAGGTCCAGTCATGGCTCAAGTCCTGTCTCTGGCTTGAGGGGCTGTTCTCTGTGAACAGGATTTCTGCTCACTGTTGCTTAACACCTGGACAGGGAATCCAGCTTAACTGGAGCGAGACAGCTCTGGAACAGCACAGCTATTGCCCTGCAGATTTGCTTGCTGCATTATCCTGAAATGACAACCTCAGTAGGTAAGAGCTTACAAATGCTGTAACCCTGAACATGAGATGGAGCTCTTATCTACACCAGCGGAATAGTTGCGTTGTTTTTTGTTGTCCCCCAAAAAGAGATGGTTCTGCTGATTTTCAACGAAACCCTGCCCTGGGGTCCAGACTGTCCCTCTGGCTGTGCTCTGCTCCAGCTGGCTCTGGCCCTTGGAGCAGGCCCTGTGCTGCCAGGGAGGATGTCCCAGGGCTGTTGGTGTCACTGAACAGGCAGGGGTGCTGCCAGCAGCGAGAGCTGCAGGAGCCGCTTGGGCAGGGGGAGCAGCTCTTCTTCTGCCAGGGTCCTGCTGTCCCATGCAAGCTGGCTGAGCTCTGCTCTCTGCCAGGAAGGATGTAAGGAATTTCGGCGTTGCTCATGTCCTCCTCATTCCAGGACCATCCCCCACCCTACTTCAGCAGCAGCCAGCGGCTGGTGGGACCCCAGCGCGGAGCCTCACAGCTGGAGCATGCTGCCGAGAACTCTGGCATGCAGGTGATGCCTGGGTCCCTGCTGGGAGCTGGGCGGGAATGGTAGCAAAGGTGCCCGTGAGCTTGGAAAGAGATTTTGGTTATGGGGTTTGCCTGGGGCAAAAGGTGCTGGGCAGCATCTTCTGGTGCTATCCCACAACTTTGGGAAGTGCTGCCAGTATGTAAATACCCTGGGGGGAGGCAGCATGTGGAGGGAAGGAATATTGCAGAGGACACCACAGTGCCCTGAGGTGTTTGGGCATGAAGTACCAGTGGTAGATCCTGGGGGCTTGGAATCCTGCAGTGCAGGTCGAGGTGTAATTGCCTCCTGGTAGGGAGGATTTCCCCTCTGGGTGTTCAAAGAAGCCTACAACTACCTACAACTTTGAACCCTGAATTAACTCAAGGTGACACCAGGACATGAACTTCTACTGAAGAGAGCCACCATCACACTGATCTTTTTCTGGGGATGGGCATTTTTAGGGAGACGAGCTCTTCTGTGTCGGACCCCCCAGCACGTACCGGCTCCCGTCCTGGGAGCAGCCCCACCTGCCCAGCTACGAGAGCGTGCGAAAGAAAGATCGCCAGCGGGAAATCCATCAGATGATTGCCGACAGGTTTGGGCTGTGGGCAGAGCCATCCCAGGAGGTGAGCTCCCCTCCCTGCACTGGGGGGGTGGCAGAAGCCCATGGCAGTCACCACTGTGGTCCATATCTGTGCCTTGCTTCAGTAGCTGGTGGTAGCTGAGGACTCTGTGCTCTGTGATTGCCTTTCCCTGATAGCTTTTATCTCTCAGAAAGCACAAAGTGTATCAGGAGGCTCCTTTGGTGTATATCTGTGCTGGTTAATAATCCATCTCCCCTCCCCCAGCACATTTGCAGAAATGCCTGTACCAGGAGGCAGGGCAGAGCCCCAGGGAGAAAGAGCAGGCTCTTCGGATCATGGGCTCCATACAAGTCCAGCCTGGGAGTGTTATTTTTGGATCTTTAAGGCTTTCATGGGTTCTTGCTTCCTTCTCCCTGCAAGATGCTCCTGGGGAGGCCTCTTGCTGTTACCTTGAAATGTTTATGGCTTATTTATGATCAGGAAACTTTGCTTGTTATGGTATTTAAGATTTGCACTCCCACAACAGAACAGGGAAAAGTGAGTGCATCTGCCAAGAAGGTCCTGTAGCAGCATCCTGAGATGCTCCTGTTCAGAGACCTCATTGTCTAAAGCAGAACAGAAACATTTGAAACCCTGAGTAAAGCACTCAAAGTTCACTGATTTGCCTAGATTTTGAGCTCTTAAAGCTGTACCATAAAGTCTGGCATAGTCAGCACTTGCCACTCAGTCTTTGGAGCTATATCTATGGTACTATGATACCTGCCCGAAAAGTACCAGCCTGATATAGTGGAAGGTGCCGCTGCCCATGCAGGGGTTGGAACTGGATGATTTTTGAGGTCCCTTGCAACCCAAACCATGTGATTCTATGAAACCTGGGCAGCAAGGGTACAGGAGAGTAAGCTCCAAAGACAAGTAGTTGAGGAATGACCCTGGAAGCTCTTCCACAACATCCTCATGCCAGTTCCTGTCAGTTGTGGGGAGAAAGCTAGCCCAGCTCTGCCAAAATGAACGTGACAAGGCCTGGAGGCTCCTCTCTCTGTGCAGTGAGACTTGCTGCTGAAACGTGGGTACAACGTCTGGTTTGTAGGTGCTTGTGTAAATCCCAGTAATCTTTCTTTAGTCAAGGGAAAGAAAATGACAGCCCTCTCTCAACAAAAGTCAAGTCTGTTCTGGCCTTCTGCCAAGTCCTTAAAGGGGAACAGAGAAGAGCAGGAACCTGGCACAGCGTGTGAGGGAAGAATGTGTCTCTCAGCAAGTCTGTGCCACATTCCAGACTGATGCTCTCATCTCCAGGTGTTCCCCAGCCTACAGCTGGCTGTGCTGGGGGACTGCGGGGGTTTAATTTCAGGCTGGTGGTGGTTGTGAGCCTTTTCATCCGCTCTGTAAGAAGAGGTGGGATAATCTCCTTGTTATTTCTGATCCGCTGTAATGCTCTTCCTCTCTCAATAGATGCCACCTCCTTACGAGCATGCTCTGAGGCATCCTCCAGCTGTCTCAGGAACAGGAATAAGCTCGGAGACCTTGGACAGACATGGTGTTCCAGACCCTTTCCATGCCCCTCTCAGCTACCAAACTCAGCGAAACACTGCGGTGTAAGGCCTTGGCCTCAGTGTACTGCTGCTTCCTGTGCTGTCAGCAACAGAAGTGCCTGGGATACCATTTTCCTCCACAGGGAATGGCCAAACCTTCACCCAGATCCACAAACAGCTGAGACATAGGCAAGTCCAACCTAGCCATCAGTGACATCCCTCTTGCAGCACAAGGAGATCCACAGAGCCATTGCTGGGTACTGCACTGAGCAGAGGAACCAGGGACATCTGCTCACTCTTCTCTGGCAAACACCAAAGGCAAAGGTCCAGCTGCTGGAGCTGCACAGGGGAAAGCCAAGGGGAAGGTCTGCTGGGCCAGGGCTCCTCAGGGGCAGCATTTCATACCTCTGTAAAGCAGCACTGCTGGCTGTACCAAGGATCAGACCTCAGGCACTGGTGGTGTTGTGCTGCTTCACCTTTTCTTAGATTATCAAGCATTTTCCTGTATCTGGATTGGCTGCCAGGTGGGAATCCTCACCTGTGAGGGGCAGAAGGGATGTGCTCTGGAGCATTGCTCTGTGCTATGGCACCAACGGCATCTGTGACTGACAGCGGTTCTGTACAGACTTACACGGATTTGGAGGGGCTCTGTGGGTTATACCCAAATACTGACCACCAAGATGAACCATGGGACTGGATTTGCAGGCTGGGAAAGGACAGATGCATGGACTGAACAGCTGGTGGTTTCCATGAAGGCTGTGAAGCACAGGTGGACACATGTGGCTGACCCAGTTCACCTGGACTTCTGTAGAACAGAAGAATTGTCTAATAATGTCAACACTGGTGTCCTTACACTATTGATTTTGATAACCTGTTTTCTACTGCAGAATCAATGTTTCAAATTGTTTACAAACCTATGGATCAAATGAGGTCAGTTTGGCCACAACGAATTTGGGCTCCTTTATTTTGAGGAATACAAGCTCAAAAATGTCACGTAATGACTCAAAGATAAAAGCATGAGTATCCTGGATACTGCTTTATCATACACCTCCAGCTGCTGAGCTTCAAATACCAGCCCAGACTTGGGCATCTTACCAGGCCCCTGAACTTAGTAATGACTTAAGAGTTAGGCCTGTGAACATGCCTCACATGGCCAGTGAATGGAACACTCAGATATTTAAGTTAATCATTGAGGTGAGTGAGGGAGAGTGAAAAACCCAGCTTCCGGGTACACAGCACTAGGTGCATGTGGAAAAGGATCTGTTCTCCAGTATTGTGAATCAAGGTACAAATAGAACAGTAATGACCAAAAATGAGCAAAATTAGAGGGAATTATTAGTGGGACAAGTACTGGCACAAGAGTGATTGCAGAGGGAATTCATCCAGTGGCACAACAGACCAGGTTCTCCAGATACTAAATGACCATGGTAATACATTCCATCTGCAGCCAAGACCTTTAGCTGCCCCACATCATTTATTAAACACTCTTAAAAATGCCAGCAGGTGACCTCAGTGTCTGAACACAGATGACAAGCACTTCAGGAGCAAAACCAAGTCCTAAACTGCTATCTTCAGAGCCACTCTTGTCCTCAGAGGCCAGTACAGCTGTAGTCATCTCAGTCTTCTACAGTCTGTCCTTCCCATCCATGCCCACGTGACACAGCAGGTTCACAGCATGGTGATCAGTTTGAAGCTTCCTACTTCTGTGGTAGGGATGACACTGATAAAGGTTTTATAAAGGATTGTTCCTTTGGGCAGCTGGCAGATTACATCCCTGCTCTCACTGCTGCGGGGTGGGGGCACGTAGACCTCTTTGGTGTATCTCACAATCCCGTCCTCCAGGGCATAGAGTGTCTTGTTACGGCCCATCCCCACCTGAGAGAGGATGAGGAGCATTAGAAAGGAGAGGCTGGACATCCACAACTAAAGCAGATCTGATCCTTGGTCTGCCTTGTTTGATATCCTGGCTTCAACAGCATCTGTTGCTTTATCTTTTAAAATAAAATCACACAACTTGCTTCCAGGAACCAGTTTGCAATGGTGCTCAGTATGAGACATGAGACACCCATTCCACTCTGAAGCACAAGTGCCCAGTCAGGTCACAGAAGTGTTCTGGGATATCCATTACTTGCAGACCTTCCCTGAGTCTCATGGACATGGGTGAGGCTCTGTGACTAATATCAGGTCATGAAACCCAGTGTTGGGATATACAGAACACAGAGATGAACACTGAGACTGAAAGAGAGGAGGCAGTGAGTGTGGCACTCTGGGGGGGACTGCTGTTCTCTGAGAACCAAAGAGAGAGAAAAGGCCTTACGTGAGCACCAGGATGCCAGCGGATCAACCGCTGCGTAGCCAAAATGTTTCCTGCATGGACAAATGCACCTGCAACAGAGTGACACAGTCAGACTGCAGAGAAACAGCTCCCCAGAGCCCTGGCAAAACACAAATGATTCCAGGACTTACAAATCCCAGCTTTCTGTGGGCATTTTCTAATTTTCTAAGGAAAAATTACTTCAAATGCTAAAAGCATCTGAACAAAAATGCTGTTAGCAGGAAATAAAAGGGCAATGGATAGACCATGGCAAAAAGTCAAATCTCTGAAAAGATTGCTTCTAGGGTACAAGGCATTTTCTGGCTTTGTTTTATCATATTTACATTGATATGTTTCCATCAGCAAAGCTAATAATTATTAAGCACTTGACTGCAAGAATCTGCAATTTGGCTTCTGCTAAGCCTCGTAATTCTCTCCTTTGCAAACACTGGAAATGCTCAGTTTTTCCACCCAGCATGGAGGGAAAGTGCAGTACAGTTATGAGGTGTCCCACAGTGTTCCCTCCTCCTGGGCTCTCTGAAGAGGCAAAGTTAGAACCAAGTACATTTTTTGTAGGCAGTTTTAGCTGGCAGCCGGCAGGCTCATGGTGGGGGGAGCTGACTCACCCTGCCCTCCCACCAGTGACCCTTGATCACGAGGTTTCACTGATCTTCCTATTCCTTTTCTCCTGGAAAAGTGCCCTGCCCACCTCCTCCTGAAACACTCAACAACTGACACGTACCAGGGGAGAGAAGCTGTACAGAACCCAGTGAAATGCAAATAAGATACTCAGACCTACCTTCAGCTTTTTTGAACCCATAGCGTTTCCCAGGGCTGCGGCCACCTAGGTTTTTTGAGCTGCCTCCACTTTTTTTAGAAGCGCATCTGACAGCAACCAGGCTTGTTTGGGGAGTGGTTAGAACTAGGTTTGGAGAAAGAATAACAACATCAGCTGGAAAAACTATCACACGTAATTCCTTATCTCAGATGTAAAGGATATCAGTTAAGACAAGCTTTACAATTAAAAGCAAAGGAAAGCCCTGGGAGAAACAAAAAGTACTTCCAAGATAAATTAGACCACAATGGCCTAAGTTCCCTGGAAAGAGGCCATATCACAAGTGCTGCTGCTGCCCAGGTAAGAACAAAACTCCCAGCAACAATGTTAAAGGATGTGCACAAATTCCTTTTTCGTTCTTGTAAAATGCAGCACAGATGTCACTGGTTGCTGTGGATCGCTCTTATGGTGCTTTAAGAAAAGATGAGTTGTGATTTGTTTCAGTTTCCTCTTGGACCAAATGGCATTTACTTTACTTACACAGTTACATCCTGAAATCTTACAAATGAGCAGACTCCAATTCTGGACAACATATAAACATCTATCACCAGCCAGGAGCAGTCTGATGAGTATCCAGAAGAAGCATAAAGGTTGGACTTGTTGGTATTGAAGGTCTTTTCCAACCTTAGTGGTTCTGTGATTCTATGACTAATGGCTCTAAGAGGGAACACAGAGCCCTCAGTGGCAAGAGCTGAGAGAGAGTCTGGAGCACAGTTTTTTCATTAATCCTCCCAGTTTAAGGGAAGTGTTCAAGGCCAGGTTGGACAGGGCTTAGAGCAACCTGGTCTAGTGAAAGGTGTCCCTACCCATGGCAGAGAGCTGGAACTGGATGATCTTTAAGTTCCCTCCCACCCCAAATCATCATGATCTTAAAAATCTCTTCAGTACCGCCTTTCAAGCAGTTACAAGACAAATAATTTTTATGAATGTAGCCTCTTAAGCAGCAGGTTAGTGCAGAACAGTGGTTGTTTCCTTAACCTGAGTAAAACCACTAGTTTAACTTAATTAAATTATCTCAGATACTCAGTGAGCTAGAAATACGTCCCATCACTGGAAGTGTTCAAGGCCAGGCTGGATGTGGCTTACTGCAGCCTGGTCTAATGGAAGGTATCCCTGCCCATGGCAGGGAGTTGGAACAAGATTCCTTCCTTTAAGGTTCCTTCCAACCCAAACCTATCCATATTCTATGAAATACTGTTGAGGAAAGGGTACAAAACCCCATTAATTTCAGGAGATAACCCAATAAGTAAATTAAAGCCTCTGAGACTTGACAATCTACGGGAAACTAGGCAAAGACAAACTATAGTTACAGTTTCACATACACAAGCCCGCCCATTTAACCACAGCTGCGCCTCATCTCCAGCCAAAGGCGAAAGCCTCGGCCTTGCGCTACCGGCCGTACCGCCCCACCGAGGGCGTGGCACCCCACGGGATGACCTCCCTAGGGCACCCTCTCCCGAGCTTATCCCTCCCGCTGCACGGCCAGACCGCCGCTCCTCACCCCTCAGAGGGTAAACAGCTGATGCAGCCCCTCACTCACACAGCCGCCCCAGCACCGCCATCTTGATGCCGCCGCTTCCCCTTCCTCTTTCCGCTGGGAGGGCCGTGCGTCAGCGCGCGCACTGGGCGGTGACTGGTCCGAGCACGCGCCGTCGCGAGCGTTCGGACCAATCGCCGCCCGCTGCGCGCTCCTCCGGCCCAACCAGCGGCCGCCGCGGGCTTTTCCCTCAGGCGGGCGCCGGGGCCTCTGAGGAGGAGCGGGTGGGGATGGCGGATAGCGACTCGGAGTCTGAGAGCAGCGAGGACCTGCCCTCCTTTGCCTTCCTGTTGCAGCCGTCCTCATGCCTCGGCGAGCCGAGCCGCCCGCGGTCACCATCTCCTGATCCTGAAGCGGCAGAAGTTGTCGAGATGGTGCGCAGCAAGAGCGAAGAGGTGGATGAAGAAGTGATGGGTGTCGTCCATGAGAGGGTCAAGATGAGGGTGGGAGCGGAGGCTGAGCCTTCCAGCCTGGGCGCTGGCGATACAGGACAGGTATCTGGGCTTTGTGCTAGTGGTGACCTGATCACTCCTGGCAGCGAAGGGCTGCGGGGAGACCTGGCGCCGTCTGGAGAAGTGGCTTGTGGCAGTGAGAATGGTACACGCAGTGCTGAGAGACCCTCCTTGTGCTCCCTGCCAGTCGAATCAGACAGGCCTAGTAGCCCCCCCGTAAGCAGAGAAAGGCCAGAAACATCGCTCCCTCTCAAGAAGCGACAATATAGTCAGAAGGAACGGGAGGCAATCTGCCAGAATGCGTGGCAGAGAAGGAAGGAGCAAGAACGAAAGAGGAAGGAGCAGGAGGAGGAGAAAGAGAGGAAGAGAGCCGTTGCCAAGATGCTGAAAGCTCAGCGGCCAGAAGAGTGCCAGCAATACATAACAGTGGTGCTAGATCCAGGTAGTTGTCCTCACAGCCTGCACCTGCCTTTTATTGACTCTTGTCTCCTCTCTCTGGAGGCCTGACCCATGCATCGATTTCAGTCATCTTACAGGTAGAAGGTGGTGAGCAGATCCTTAGTGCTTTGCAGGCTGCCAATTATTCCTGTGTGTTTGAGAATCATGCTGTTCCCTGCAGCATCACCTGGAGGAGAAAGACAGTGTCATTACAGGTATGCAAGCAAAATCTTGATAATCTTGCCTTTTTCTTCATGTATTACTTGCAGTCATTAATAATTGTATTTAGCAACCCAAGTAAACACCCTCTAATCTCCCTGCTCAGAGCTCTGAGTGGGAGTCTGAGTGAATTCCAAAGAGACTGTGGACTGTTTGTTTTCATATCTGAACAGATGGGAGGAGGAGATGACTGGACAGAGGAACCAAATGTCCTGGTTCTGCTTGGCTTGGAGGAGTTTTTGTCCATGGCTCACAGCTACAAACAAGTGAGAATGCTTATGACTTGTGCTCCTGAACATACCTTGATGCAAAACCAGTGTTTTGTCTTCCTTCTTAGTGGCAGGAAGGTTTTGGTGTGGGAGGAATGCAGGGATTCAGTAAAACGGAAATCTGGGTTTAGGAGCCATTAACGGGTTCTATAATGTAAAGTTCTGACAAGCTTTCTTCCCTAGTTAAAATTTTCACACAATCCTGAAGAGTTACATCAAGTGGGATTATTTTTTTCTCTCTTTCTGCTCTAACTTTACATTGGATCAAGTACTGCCTGCTTGCCCTGAAGAGCAAGGGTGAACAGACTCATCTGCAGACCTACAGGGCCATAATTTGCTGTGCTTCTCTGTGTACCTCAAAATGGTTTAACTCCTTATTTTTCCCATTCATCTTTGTAGAACGCTGACGGCTGTGCAGAAAGCCAGGAGACCCTGCAGGGCTATGTAGCTCATATGATGGAGAAAATGCCTGGGAGAATTCTGGCTCTGGCAGTAGTTGGAGTAGAAAATTACTTCAGGTCAGACTTCTTTCCCTCCAAATGTTTCTGTGTTTTCTCTGGCCTTGAAAAATGCCATGGGAGTTTACGTTAATTCCTTCTAGCAAAGACTAGAGTATAAGAGGTATTCCCAGAACTGCTCCACCATTTTTAATACAGAAACAGAGGTCCATCCCTGTCTTAATTTATTGTTTTTAGATCTCTCCAAGTTCAGCCAAAACAAAGGCTGCGACGGACAGCAGCAAGTGGGAATCAAGAGAAACGGGGAGAACGGAGGAAAAAGGAAGTTAAGGATTCTGACCTGGACTTGTCCAGAATGGATGTGGAAGAAGTGAGTGCTTTTAAAACAGACATGCAGCCATCATCTGTTCTCTTCCAGTATTTGAACATTTAAACCAGTCACACAATTTTTTGCATGGGAGTATGCGGCCTTCATTATTCATTAGTCCATCAGTCTGTGGACAGAGCTCTTTGGGTTCAGCTCCCCGCTGCTCAGTCATGTACCTGCTCCCACACAGACTAATGTGTCTCATTCACCTGGATACTAATGTCAGTCTCAGCACCTCTTGCCCTTCATGGCCCTTTGGCAAACCCCACTGGTGGTGGCCTGTTTGTAACAAGAGCCACGGAGGAGCTGAGGTACCTCAGAGGACACTGAGGTGATATTAACTGTCAGGAGACAGACTGCCCCTAAATATTTCAGTGTCTTAAATTAACTGTTCCCAAAATGGACTGAGAGTGAAGGTTCTTGTCCTACAGCAGGATGTCTGTGACCTTTTTCAGCTTCAGACAAAAATGGGATTTGATGCAACAAGACTGATTGTGCCATTTGTTGTTCCCTGTGGTGATACAGGCCCTGGTGGATCTGCAGCTGAGCACACAAGTCCAAATCAGCATTTTTGAGAGCAGTGAGGAGCTTGGGGAATATGCCACTATGTTCACAAAAGCTGTGGCTGAGGCACCATACAAGTGAGTAAGCAGAGGAGGTTTGGTCCTACCTTTGGAGAGACTGCCCTTTAGGCTACTGGCAAGGAATAGCAGGTACAAAGGGTATAATGGTTTTTAAAGGTACAGGCAACAGAGCAGCTGCTAATGCAGCTCCTTCAACACAGGACTTGTTCTTGAAATTGATGTCCTGCCCACAGAAGGGTGAGGACAGACCCTGGTTTCATAGTCACAAGCTTGTTTGGGTTGGAAGGGACCTTAAAGTTCATTTAATCCAACCCCCTGCCATGGGCAGGGACACCTTCTACTGGACCAGGTTGCTTAGTGCTCCATCCAGCCTGGCATTGAAGACTTCCAGGGATGGGGTATCCACAACTTCTTTGGGCAATTTGTTCTGGTGCCTCACCACCCTCAGGTTTCACACTGGGGCCTTGACATCAAGTAGAGCTCTTGTTCTCAGTCAGATTTTTGGAGTGGGAAGGGAATGCTAGTAGGGTTGGCTCTTAGAGTGCCAGCTTTTCTTCTTCCGTGTTTAACCAAGAGATGCCTGAGAATGAACCACTTGGCTCTTTCCATTGACAAGGGAGGACAGTAGCTTGTTGCACAGTTATAGCTGAGAAAGCCATCTTGCGCAGTCTCACGCAATCCTGGCATTCCTATCACAGCAGCTGCTGGATTTTCCATGTCAGCCATGAGAGGAGATGAGATGTCATTAAAAATGACACCCAGAAGTGTTTTTTATGGTTGACAGCCAGAAGATGAATTCTTGTTTACCACTTTGTCTGGAAGTTGGCTTGTGTCAGAATTGCTGCTGAGTACAGGATTGTTTCTTTTTCATTAGCAATCTGGTAACACATGTAAAGAAAACAGGGTCAAATTGTTCACGTTTCCTTTGATGCCAGTGGTGTCTCTGACAGCTCAAGTGAGGGACAGCACTCTGGCTCTGTGACAACAGATGGCAGGGACAGGATTTTCTTCACGGTCTCATTGTCTCATTTGCTTCCTCATTCCTTGTTCTCCCTAGGCGAGAGCGAGAGAACACAGGGTTCTCTTTCTACTTGGAGAAGGGCTGCTGCGGAGGGGTGAAGGTGGATCCTTCTGGAAGAGGTCTCTTGAAAGTTTGGAAGAGACAGATACAGCAATTTAACCGTGTCAGCTCTGAGATGGCTGAGGCTATCGTGTCTGCCTACCCTTCTCCTCAGCTTCTGATCCAGGTGAGGATGCCTCAGGGATAACCAGCACTGTGTGCAGGCAGCCAGCTCATGCAAGGGGTGGAAAATGTAAATTAATCACTATTAAATTAGACACAGTGATTCTGTATGACCGGTTCAGTAAGTTAGCAAGGGAACTGATTCCTTGGCATCCACTCTTCTGGTTTCCCACTGAGGGAGCAGCATTGGCTCCTCTCTCCAAGCTCACAGGTGGGACCTGGGCAGAGACCAAGTGAAAAATGAGTGGACATTGTGGATGGGCAGAGCAGTCAAGGTGCATAGCTTTGACTGGTTTTTTGAGCAATGGATGCAAATAGGTGATTCCATTGTTCCCTTTGTGTTGCTTTTAGGCCTATGAAAGATGCTCCTCAGACCAGGAGCGGGAGAACATGCTGGCCAATATCCCTGTGCACCGTGGGGAGGGTGTGACAGCCACCTCCCGGCGCATTGGGCCGGAGCTGTCCCGACGCATCTATCTGCAGATGACTTCCCACGATCCTGATCTCTATCTAGATTTCACTGGGTAGCTCCAGGGAAAAAGGATTTTACTGTTTGTCCGGTTGAAGTGTTCAGTTTTGGATTTCACTGGGTAGCTCCAGGGAATAAGGGGTTTACTGTTTGTCTTGTCCAGTTTTCAGTTTTCTTCTGTGAAGAATGTTCAGATAACACTCACTGATCTTTGTTCAAAGACTTGAAGCACATTTAGCCTTTATTGTAGCAGGAAAAAGGTTGGATAAAGTTGCTGAGTGGCAGCAGTTTACACAAGAAAGATGTTCACCATCTTCCCTAAGCACGAGTTGCACACAGCTTATAGTACTGACATTATTTGTCTTTCACTAAAATAAATAATTTTGAAGAATAATCTTTGCTTCTTAACATGTTGTCTTGAACATAGACAGGTATGTCCTTTGTTGAAAAGGAATACTTTTTGCTGCTCTCCTGAACTGCAAGGACTTATCTTTTTCCTCCTTTGGGACAAATCCTGATGCTAGAACAACATGGTGCTGCCCCCCCAGCACCTGCTCTAGCAAGGTGAAAGAGCTTTACCTCACAAAACAGCCTCTCATTGTTCCGCTGCGGCAGATGGGAATGAGTAAGTCTAATTTTCAGATATAAATTTAGAGTGCTCTGATTCAATCTCCAGACGGCCTAATCTACAGAGGGTCTTGAAATCTGATTATATGTGCTGGAATTATGAGGTCTAAACAGTTGGCAGAAAAAGCTTCCTTTTAGTTAGATTGGGGACCATGGCCTGACTGTGCAGCTGCCAGCACTGGTGTGCACACAAGGACAGTTAAGGGTTTTTGTGACACCAGCACTTACTGAGATGAGTGCTCAGAGAATTAAACTGCATCCCATGTGTTAAACTCTTTGGAACCCTGCTGCCTCCAGTGGAAAAATCCCTACCTGCCCTGCTCATTCCAGGCATCCAGCAGGAGCCCTGCCTGGCCAGCAGTGCTGCTGACCTGAATCTATAAATCGTGTAAGCCTGGCACTCACCAACCTATGCAATAGGATGTTGGCAGGAAAGGTGGCATGGAGGAAACATTGCTTTGGATGTTGTCATTTTCCTGAACATTTCTGGATAGGGAGCAAAGCTCTTTTACAGAATGGGATGAGCTAGACACCCAAAGTAAAGCTTAAAGTTGTTTGAAGGAAGCTTTGAAAAGATGCACCCTGCTAAGGCAGAGGCAGCTCTTCCTTCCTTTTATCTGACACTTGTGCTGCTGCTCTCTCCTGTGTGATATTCAAGGAACCATAGTCTTATCATCAGGTTACAGAAAAGTGAAGGTTTACTGCTGTGATAGTGAACCTTGGTGTGAACCAATGCAGATGATTTCCCCATAGCACTGCTCCTGGCAGCAATAATCCCAGGTATGAGAAGAGGGAGTGATTCTGGAGACCAGTGTAGGATGTCTCAGTGGAGTCTGTAGCACAGATATTCTCTGAAACCTGCACTTCATTTCAGTACTCGCAAAGCCCTTAAGGATATGAAAAACTTCTGCTTGGTGGGGGTTTTTTTAGGAAAATTTTAAATGAATTAATTTAAAGTAATTTTAAGGAAATTTATCAATAATTCACAGATCATTGCAGAGGTGAGTTTTCTTCTCGAGGTGCAAACCACCAAACTTCCCAGCCTTCTCCCAGCCCCGAGGCTTCCCCTTTCCTGCCAGCAGTGCTCCCACAGTGCCACCCAGTGCTGCTGCTACAGCAGGGAGGAATTATTCCCATGTACTCGGAAATCATTTGTGGCTGTTCCTAAAAGGCCTAATTAAAATTTAAACCCTGTTAACAACATAAACATCCAGTTCAGACAAATTGCTGTGAAAACTGTTGTATTGAAAATTTTCAGCTCCTTTCAACAGCACATCAGCCTCTTTGCTCCAACACAGGGATGCACAGCCATCCTACACACCTGTAATTGGTCCTGGAGTGGCGCCTTATTGTATTATTCCCATACAGCCATACCACCAATTTTAGCACAAACAGAAATGAGAGCAAGGAATGGATATGTATTAAAAACCTTCCACCTGCAGCTCAGAGCCACAGCTCTCACCCAGGTGATGCGAGGGCTGCTTGTTCCCATTCCTATAGACTGGCAGGTTCCTGTACCTCACAATCCTGGTGGACACCACTCGGTGGCAAGGAGTGGTAACAAGTTTAGGTAACAAATAATGGGAGTTACAGGCCGACTGAGAGATATGCACAACAAAGATGGTTTGAACAATAGCTCTGCTCTGTGGAGTGGGCCACCAAACCAACACTGACTGGTTCAAAGCAGTTTCATCAGAACACAATTCCATGGGAGTTCTGGCTGCGTAGCTGGTGGAAGGAGATACTGACGAAGCAAGTGCCCATCCAGGACAATCACTACTGTGAGTTGTGCTGTAGCATGTTCTGCAGCGTTTTGTGGTTCTGCAGAGCAGCCACCACGTCCTCGTAGAGGGTGTTCACGCTGACGCACAGAGGTTGATGCTGCAGCTCCGTCAGCTTGCAGGCAGCCAGAGTACACAGGATGCAGAACAGCACAAAGAGCAGGACTCTCAGAACCGACCGTGACCACGAGGGCTTGTGCCGGAGGGGCTGAGGGGGACGGGAGCTGGAGGCCGGCTCTGTAGTGAGAACATGAACAGGACAGAATGTGAGGAATTAATCAACTATCTTTAATAGGCTATGTTCACAAACAAACTGTTCGGGTAAGATACTTAATCCTCTGCTGCAGTTGGCTTTTGTTGTGAATTTTCACCACTTAGCTCTGATAAATAAGTAGATGTGCAATATTTAACTGCTTAGGGTGAAAAGTTGCAGATCCAGTTTCATGGGCAGCAGTGAAGAGGGTGTAAAGCACCTCTGTATTGCACGAGATCTGATTACACAAATGTTCAGTAGACTTAAGAAAAAGTGTGTGGAGGGAAGTTCTCATTAGAACCAGCTGGAGAACTTCCTGACTTGTAGCTCCACACTTCATGGGAATACAGGCAAAGGGGAAAAGTGCACACCAGCAGTTTATCAGAACTCTTGCAGGTTCCCCCCTACCCTCTCCCACCATCTCCCAGTACCTGGGCTGCAGGAAAGCAATACTGGCAGCATCAAAATCTGATGAAGATGAAACCTGACACAATCCCACTCAAAATGGACACTACTTACTTCGAGTGTGCACTGTTTCCTTTTTAGTTTTCTTTTCCATCTCCTGTTTTGCAGCTTTCTGAGCATCGTACTCCCGCCTTCTGCGCTCCTTTTCCTCTGCCTTCTCTCGCTTCCGCAGTTCTCTCTCCTGAGCTTCCTTCGCTCGCTGTTCTGCTTCACGCTTCTTCTCCATTTCTGGAGGTTAACAACAAGTTTTTCCCTTTTGTGTAAAGGGTTGTCATTGCCATTTTCCTTATTACGTTATTATCCCAACTGGAATGAGGAAACCAATTAAACAACTATCCTCTTTTTTATCACTTTTTTTAGTATTACGTACCTTGCATTTTGCTGTGCTTTTCTTTCATGTTTTTATAGGTAATCTATAGCACATTCCATCTAGAGATGGTCCTGTTCCTCAGGCCAAGAAATCACAGTTACCACCCTGCTATCTTTCTCCCTCTAACCCTTTTACCTTACTACTCCCTGAGTACTTTGGGTTTGGGTGGCCACAAGTATGTGTTAGAAGGCAATCTGTTAGATGGTGATCAGAATGTTTGGGTGTGTTAGAGACTGAGCTGTCCTCAGCTCACAGCACATGGGAGTTCTTTGTGCCTACCTCTCTCTGCCTGGAGTTTCCGCTGCCGCTGTCGATCTTGCTCGGACTGGATCACTTTCATATGCTGCAGTACCTTAAAGGGCCAAGAAAACAACCTGAGGGCTGTGCAGAAGTCTCGTGGCACAGTCAGTTCAGAATAGAACAGCTGGAGTGTGGCTGAGGACAGGCAGCTGGGGCTGACCCCCAACCCTGACCTACAGCTATGGCTCTGAAAAAACCTCACAACTTATGTGAGTCTCTGCTGTTAAAAAACAGATCTTCCCATTAAAAACAAACATAGCAAACTGGTGCTTGATGATACAGAGGATCACAGAACATTTCCATTTATGTTTGCCAGAACTTCTCCAGAGGTTTTTGTACTATCAGCACAGGCATGGATTATTATGTCTAATTATGCCTCCACTTTCCTGGCAACCAGCATTTAATCCTCCCTTATCTCCACTAACGGAGAAGCATCCTCCTCAGCCAGGTGTTTGCTTTCCACAGGGACAGCAGTAGTGGTCAGTGCAGTGGACCTGCACCTCACTGCCTGAAGAAACTTCAGGTTCCTGCAGCAGCTGCCCAGCTTGCTGAGCAAACAGAGGAAGAATCACTGGCAAAGCCATGAAAGGAAAAACAAAAATAGAATAAAAGCAGACTCCTTACCTTGACAGCAGCCTGCTTACACTGCTTCTCATCCAGACAGTCTCCTGCCACTTTAGCCAGGACAGGATCCAGGGGATTGTCCTTCAGATCCAGCCACTTCAGGTTCTGCAAAAAGGCACAACAAAGGGGAGGCTGTAAGAGCACAGCAGTCTTGGAATTATTTAAGAGATCCAAAGCAGAAGCAAAGAACTGTTTAGTTTTCACATGAATGAAACAGGTACAGAAGCTGAGCAGAGATTTTTCAATAGATTGAAAGGATTTTCACTGAGCTGCGGTGCAGAGCCAGCTGAATTCTGGGATTGGTAATCAGCAGGATGGATGCTTTACCAGAGAAATCAACTTGAGAAGGATCACAAGACCTTGGGCTGCATCCCAAAGCTTTACGTAACTGCCCAGTAGTTTTACCTTGAGCTGTGCAAAGCTGACTGGCAGGGTGACCAAGCAGTTGTTCAGAAGGTCCAGGTGCTGCAGATTGACCAGGCGGCCAAAGTCCAAGGGCAGCTGTTGCAGCCGATTTTTACTCAAATCCAGTTTCACCAGATGCATCAAACTGCAGAAGTCTGACTAAAACCCAAACAAAGAAAACCCAGAGAAAGCTGGTCAGCACTTTTATGGAAGAACCTCAGTGGGAAGTACGCAGAGATAGCCTGCACCTCACATCAGGCACAAATCCTTGACTTACTACGGGACTGTGATGGAGGAAAATCGCTCTCCTCCTTTGCCTTGGAAGATGGAGGTGAGACAGAGGGGGACAGATAAGACAGACCGAGAAGGTTATGGATGGCAATAAGACAGAAACAAACCCAAGTCTCCACTGCTGATGAAACTCCTCTGTATTCACCTGGGGAATCTCTGGCAGGAATGTACTGCAATCTTCACACAGATCAACCCTCTACTCTCTCCTGCCTCAGCCAAACCAACTGCCAGCAGTGACCTGTCACTGACAATGGAGTCATTCAGTCACCCCAGGGCAGGGAAAGTGCCAGTTCCACAGCTCCTGGTGAGCCTCTACTGAAGCACCAGCTATCTTTCCAAATATTTCCTGGCAGATTCATCCCCACGGAGGCTCTCTAGCACCTTACCGGCAAGGAAATAAGGTTGTTACAGGACAAATCCAAGACGGTAGCTTTCGGAAAAGCGGCCTGAAAGAAAAATAAGGCACTGAATTAACATGGAGGTTCACCCGAGCCGCTCTGACACCTGCTAGTTCTGCTTCGGCCTCTGCGGTTTCTCCCGCGTCAGTCTGCCCATCACCCACGGCTGCTCCGAGGTCACGTCATCTCTGGGTCCAAAGGCGGTTCTTATCCCGGGACAGCAATGACTAACAGCTGCCGGGCCCGCGGGACACACACTGAACCTCACTGCTTTAAACACCTGCAGGCCAGGTCACACTCCCCCCAGCACATCTGGTTCTCCTACGCAGCCCCTTCCTGGGAACTGGTGCCCACCCCCGCCGGGCGGCCTGCGGCTGGACACTCACCAACTCCCGCACCGGCACCTCGTTCAGGTCGCAGAGGCTCAGGTCCAGCTCGTTCCCGTCCAGCTTGTCCTTCAGGCTGAGCCCCTTCCCGCTGCCCCGCGACATGG